>CM077079.1:60759601-61269180 GCA_039513925.1 Platanthera zijinensis | reverse complement strand
CCTTGGCCTTGGCCTTGCCCTTATGCACCATCATTATGGGGATGGCAGGCTTGGCCTTCTTTATGTTGATCTCGGGCAGTTCTTAACATGCCTAGGAGCTCGGGCAGTGTCTTGTCTATTTCATTCATGTTGTAGTTCAAGACAAACTGCTCGTAACTGTCCGACAATGATTGCAGGATCAATCTGTGGCCAACTCTTGACCCAGAGGAAAATCCAGTCTTTCAAGGTTCTCTATATACCCAATCATCTTGAGTACGTGAGTCCCTACTGAGTCTCGAACTCCCATCTTGCATTGAAACAACGCTTTTGTGACGTTAAACCTCTCTTGACGAGCTTGCCCTTGAAACATTTTCTTGAGATACTCGTCAATCTCCTTGCACCCCATGTTCTCATGTTGCTTCTGAAGCTCAGAGTTCATGGTGGCAAGCATAAGGCATTCGACATCTAAGGCGTCATCAGTATACTTCTTATAAGTATCTTTATCAGCACGGGAAGAATTCCCGGTCGGCACCTCGGGGGCTTCTTCTTCCAAGACATAGAGCTTTCGCTCTTGCCTGAGAACAATTCTTAGGTTCCTGTACCAGTCCATGTAGTTAGTCCCACTGAGCTTATCCTTCTCAAGGATGGATCTCAGAGACAGAGTGGAGTGTGAACCACTTGCCATGGAATTCTACAAGAATTCATGCAGAATAATATCAGTACTAAAATTTCAAATACAATTTATTTTAATTTAGACTTCAATTAAAACTCCCACTATTTTATTCAAAATAATAGCCCTCACTATCAATTCAGAGAGTTCATGCAAGCTACTCTCTTTAGTGGACAGATCCGTATTTCACCAACACAATGAGTCAGCTTTTATTTTCCTCTCACAATGCGGTTATTTAGGTAGGCAACGCTTGCCAATTGTATCCTCATGCAATTCTTGTATGGTTGGTAAATAACTCCTTATTCGCATCCATCATATGGTGCATGCCAACCCTATGCCTCTAGGCACTCAACCTTTGAGGTCACCTAGTTAAGTTATACCCGATGTTGACAGTGGGATATCACAATTATCCACTCGCACCCTTACCAAGATAGATTAATGCACCTTGCTTTGGCAAGCCCACACTTCATCGATCGAGGCAGGAAGAGTGTCATCCATCGGAAGGCATCCGAACACTTAATATTAGAGGAAGGGATTTTGATTATGGGTTAACAATTAACTATGATCAACATTTGATCAATGTGCACATCCATAGAAAAACAATTTCTAAAATCCACATGCATCCCTTATGTGCACAACCTGACACTATCAACATTTGATAGAAAGGAAGGGCTAAATCTGAACATCCGGACTCTTCCAAATCTTCAGATTTACATGCATTGGACAAAAGCAAAGACAACTCAACTTAAAGCAGTAGACAAGCTTGTCTCTCATTGTTGGATTCAAAATCCAAAACAATACACTGGTTCATTAACCATTCGAGGGACGGTTACTGCTAAGGAGACAACAATTTCTAACAATTAGAAATTACCACGAATCCCAGACGTTCCTGGAGGGGTTCTAAGGGGCAGAGCCCCTAACCTGTGGGTTATGGGCCAACCGATTTCCCTTGGAAAAACCATCAACAATTGATGTACAAGGAATAAATCTAGACATTTAGAACACTTCTAAATCCCTAGGTTTACACGCACTTGAATAACCTAACTTCCAAAACAACAATCATGGCCGCAACCTCCCTCTGATACCACTGTTGGGTTTCTCTATGAGGATGGCACAATGCTTGTGCACGTAGTGGAAGGAATAAAACATCAAGACAACCCAAAAGAGATGGGATCGGGCCATGAAAATTGAATCAAGAAGTTAACAAATAACTCGGCAAAAATTACCTTAGCGGTTTTGAGTCACAACTCAACGAAGATGATCCAAGCTTTGTGTCCTCGTCGGTGGGGAGTTCTACGTGGAATAACGCACATCTCTGCAGAAATCCACACGAGCGGGAGAACCCCGAGCTTCGTCGTACGAAGGGTCAGGAGGAAGATCAACCGCACCTTTGCACTTCCCACAAACTGCTAGGTCCGCGCCAGGGAAAGAAAGATCGGCGACGGTCGCCGGAGATGAGGTCGACGGCGGAGCGAACAGGCGGCGGCGGAACGATTCCGTCCGGCGGGGTCGGGATTCGGAGGATCGGGGATCGGCGTAACTCTATCTGTCGGCTCGATTCGTCTACAGGAGTATCCCGATGATAGATAATCACTTAATCCCAAAAAAACCCTAAGTCCCCTATTTATACCAAAGGCATAAACAGTCCAAAGAACACCGCTATCCGCAGACCACCCAAGTTAGAGTTTCAGAGTCATTCGGCGAGAATCAGCACAGGTTCGGCGAGAATCAGATCCAGATTCGGCGAGAACCAGCAGACAGATTCGGCGAGAATCATCTGCCGATTCGTCGAGAATCAAGGATAGAATCGTCGAGTATCACCAATCGCCAGGAATCAAACACTTTTGATTCTCGACGAATTCGTCGAGAGTCGTCGAGTATCACTCGACGAATCATTCACGATGAATGATTCTCGACGAATTCGTCGAGAGTCGTCGAGTAATACTCGACGATTCTCGATGAATCATTCTCGACGAACTCGTCGAGAGTCGTCGAGTTATACTCGACGATTCTCGACGAATTTACCTTAGCAACATTTGCCTGACTCCCCCATACTATATGGTGATTGGTAACCCTTACCAACACAGTCAATCTTCTAATTTCTCCACATGCTCTTATGTGCGACCCTGCAGGCTCATATCGCGTTGGCAGTGAGATTACATGTTTGACCACTTCTAGATCACCATGGTAACTCCTTTACTTCCCTGGGCTGATAAGGCCGAGATTGAAGAGGAGAAAGCTCATTTGAGTTTCATCTTTCTCTTTCTAAAGTTAAGAGAGAGGGAGAGCAAGGCAAGGAAGAAGAAGAGGAATCCGGCCGCCGGTGGTGCTGCAGTGGTCCAAATCGCGAGCCGAGTTCGGATTTACGAAGGCAAGGATGCTGCGAAGGCTTTCATCCGTCTCAATTCTCTCCATGGCTCCGAGGAGACTTCCAAGGGTAACGATTTCTATCTTGGACATGTGAAGTCCTACTTTCCTGCATTTGCATAGGGAAAACCCATCCCCACGAGTGTGCGGTGGGTTGTGGTGTCCCTTGGGGTAGATATATGAAGTCCCCCTTGTTAGTGTCCGGAATTGGAGTACGGATCTAGACATGCTGTGTGAAGCCCATCTGGACGTGCTGGTCTGGATTGGTGATGCTTGTTTGCATTCAGAGGAATATCCGAGTATTTGATTGTTTGTGTGCAATCTGTGGTGCATACCTGTCGCTTGGTGCAGCAGGAAGTACTGGAGGAAGTTCAGGAAATTGTGAGAGTTGGTTCAACTCTTGTGACCGTGAGTTGTCACTTTACGTGGTGTTGAGCCGTTGGGCTGCAACTATATAAAATGAGGCTTCGTACCGAACATGCAAGGTGAAACTGACCCGCGCCTTTATTTGTGGCCTCAGGTACGATGTACTTGGTAGTGGCAAGGCGGTTTGAGCAATGGGGGGGGGGGGTGGCTGATCCGTACCTGCGTTATGTAGGCTTGACATGAGAGCGCCAAGGCATTGGGCTTTCGTCAGCGGCATAAAGAGAGTCTTGGGCCTACGTGCCAGACTAAATGCTCATTGGTAGGATCTAGTGTTTCTGGTACACCCGAATGTGCCCAGAGTACACAGAGCGTCGGGCCGTCGTGCCGGCGCTTGTGATATGTATTGACTGTGCGGTCATGCACGTCTTGCATGGGTTGCTATACATACTGTTCAAACATGCTTTGCAGGGATGGAATTCCGCTGCCCCGTGCCAGGGGCAGAGTCGTTATAATTGGTCAGCTGAATGCTGACCGTTGCCCTGTTTACCACTGCTTGGTGGATTGGTTCTTGCAGGTGTAGGAGGTGCTGGTCCGAGCGGGACTTTGCGGGCTGAAGCCTAAGCTGCGTTGCTGCCCTAGAAGGCTTTATTTTGTTTCTTCTTGTTCATGTGTGGCCGGCCTGCGTGCCGATGTCTGTAAACCACACCTTGTTAAGAGAAATTTGTAAGGCCTTAAGGCCAGATACTTTGGTTGTATACATTCCTATGTTATAGTGGACAGTTCTTGTTACTCTTGAGTTCAAGTTTTCAACCGTGAAGCTTCCATTAGAATGCTCTGTGTTAGGATGCGTTGGTATTGATATTATTTAGTACCGTCTCCGCCTGTTTGTGGAATATGGTGTGGGGCCCCGGCCGGACCCTCTATTATATTCTTCTTGACGGGTAGAGGTGTTACATGTGTTCCGGGGGGGTATTACAAATGGTATCAGAGGATTCATTCCAGTTGATGTCAGTATATACACGTCCTTGAAAAGTGGAGCTAATAGGGGACTTCCACCATCTCTTTGTGTGTGATTACAGGACGGATACAACTAAGGTGACTGCCATACTGGCTGGGCATCTGATTCCAGCCATCAACTCTTGCACAGTATCTAACCACTCCTTAGTAAGAACAACCGACTCTGTCCTTTGGTAAACAGGTGGGGAGAGGGCTCGGAAGGTACTCAGCCAGTTGGAACCCAAGGCTTGTTGCTGCACTAGGGCCTGTTGGGATCTAAATGCATCTAAAATTGCTGTGAGGGTCTGTCTCAGCTCCGACTACTGAAACTGAGTAGGGACGAAAGGGGCGGTAATGCCCACTACTGGCTCTGCGCTCGCCGGAATCTACGTATAAAGGAACAAACCTAAGGTCGGGTAGGCTAATCATAAGGTAATAAACAGACATACTTAATGTGAACTACACATGGGCACACCACTGCTTCCGTTATGTTAGTTTGTCCTCAAACTGACCACTCGAGCGGGGTGGCGCCATCGTTCAATGACTTCTTTAGTTCAGGATAATTGCAAGTTGATACCATTTGTAAGAGGAAACCCAGTGGATGGAGCAGCAGCAGGTCATGTAGTGTAAGAAACGAACAAAAACAAACCGGAAGAGGTATAACAGAAATTTTATTATCTGAAAAAGGTATCTATTACAAAGGTATGACCTCCCTTTTATAGAATGGAGGAGAGAAGAGAGAATACAAATAAGAGATGTGGGACTAAAAAATTATAGGACTAAGCGGTCTATACAGAAACAACTCGCACAAGCCGCACGGTTAGACGGAAGGGCTAACTGCTCGGCTACCACCAGAGAGGTAGGAGAGATCGCTATGGGAGACCACTAGACCGCCCGGTCTCCAAGTCGCCCGAGACAAACCGCTAGACCGCTCGGACTCCAGACAGCAACAACACAACAACCAAACCGCGGAAGGGAAACTGCCAGACCGCGCGGTCTTCAATCCGCCAAGACAGGCTGCCAGACTGCCCGGTCACCAACTTCAACACTCCCCCTCAAACTGGAGCATATATATCGATCATGCCTAGCTTGTCGCAAATTTGAAGAAATGAGGCGGATACTGGCTTGGTGAAGATGTCAGCCAACTCTTTATCAGAAGTGACGAAAGGAGTGCAAATTTGTTCCTTCAAAATCTCTTCACGAATGAAATGACAGTCGACCTCAATGTGTTTAGTTCTTTCATGAAAGACTGGATTTTTGGAGATGTATATGGCCGCCTTGTTATCACAGAACATAGGTAGAGGATGGTTGTAGACCTCTCCTAAATCCATCATGAGTGCCCGTAACCACTTTAACTCACAAGTGGTCGATGTCATACTATGATACTCTGCTTCCGCACTGGATCTGGAAACAACAGACTGTTTCTTGCTCTTCCAGCTCACCAGATTTCCCCTAACAAAAGTGCAAAAACCCGAAGTTGACTCCCCTTTGTCACCAGCGTAACTCACATCTGAGTATGCTTCAACCCTCAGATGACTATTCTTCTGAAAGAGTAATCCTTTCCCAGGTGCTGCTTTGACATACTCCAAGATCCGCAAGGTGGACTGCAGATGGCACTCCCTAGGCGTTTGCATGAATTGACTCACCTTACCAACAGCATAGGAAATGTCGAGCCTAGTCACTGTGAGATATATGAGCTTACCAACCAAATGCATGTATCACGTAATATCTGAAAGAGGAGGCGAATCATCTATCCAGGTTTTGTCTTCTCCAGTGGCCATGAAGCATCGGGCAGGTTTTGCTCCAGTCAATCCTGCCTCTTTTAATAGATCAAGAGCATACTTATGTTGGGAGAGGACTAAGGAGTTGGGCTTCCGAGAGATTTCAATCCCCAGAAAGTACTTCGGAGAGCCCATATCTTTCGTGACAAGATGTTGACAAAGATTCTGCTTTGTTAAAGCAACCCCTTCCTGGTCATCGCCAATGAGAAGAATATCATCGACATACACAGCAAGAACCACTAGTTCCGAGGAGGTTTTGCGAATGAATAACGAGTGATCGGCAGAGCTTCGTGTAAAACCAACGGCCGCCACGATGCCGTTGAACTTGTTAAACCAAGCTCGAGGGCTCTGCTTGAGGCCATAGATGGCCTTCTTCAGCCGGCATACCCGTGTCTCCCCCTGAGCAACATACCTAGGAGGTTGATCCATATAGACGGCCTCCTGAAGATCACCATAAAGGAAGGCATTCTTGAAATCCAGCTGAGAAATCGGCCAATCGCTATTAACGGCCATAGAGAGTAGGAGCCGGATAGTGCTGAGACGAGCCACAGGAGAGAATGGGTCAAAGTAATCAACCCCATAGGTCTGAGTAAAGCCCTTAGCAATAAGGCGGGCTTTATAACGTTCCACAGTGCCGTCTGGGCCAAATTTGACCACAAAGACCCAGCGACAGCCAACAACATCAGTACCGAAGGGAGGTGGAACAAGAGTCCAGGTACCCCGCTCAGTTAGGGTCTTCATTTCCTCATCCATAATCATCTTCCAATGAGGAATCGCAAGGGCCTCCTGGTAGGAACGAGGTGTGGCAGTGGCAGAGACAGCCAGAGCAAAGGCCCTGCGCGAAGAGGTAAGATGATCATATGAAAAAACAGTAGCAAGGGGTGTAGAGTTCACGTCTGCACCCCTTTACGAAGAGCTACAGGAAGATACAGGTCGGCGGGTCCCTCAGCATCCGGAGCATCTGTGGAAGAGAGGGCTGGCCCGGGAGTAGAGAGCGACGACGACGAAGATGACGGAGACGGTGGCGGAGAAGAGGGAGAAAGAGGCGGAGGGAGAGGAGTGGACAGAGACAGAGTAGGGGTTGAGATCATAGTAGGAGACGAGGGAACAAAGAGAACAACAGGAGTATCAAAAGCTGGGGGGTGAGGAGAGGATTCAGCCGAGAAGTAGGAGGCATTCTCGAAGAAGGTGATGTTAGCAGAGACGAACTGCTTACGAAGAACGGGGTCAAAGCAACAATAGCTTTTCTTAGTTGGGGAGTACCCCAGAAAGACACATTTGGTGGAGCGAGGGGAGAGCTTATCTCGGGTGGCAGATGGGGCATGTACAAAGGCAGTGCACCCTTGAGGGAATGCAATTGATGAGGTAGTGGGCAAGGAGAATAACATAACCCCAATAGGAGCGAGGAACATGCATCTGGGTCATCAAGGAACGAGCGACATCGAGGAGATGACGGTTTTTGCGTTCCGTCACCCCATTTTGCTGGGAGGTATAAACACAGCTAGTCTGATGAATAATGCCATGTTGAACACAGAAAGATGTAAACGAATGACTCAGATATTCTTTAGCATTGTCTGAGCGAAAAGTTTTAATACAAACACCAAACTGAGTTTTAATTAATATATAAAAAGAGATCCATACATCAAAAAGTTAAGAGCGATCTCGTAAGAGATACACCCAGTACATCTAGAAAAATCATCAATAAAAGTTACAAAATAAGAACTACCCCGACCAATGGTGAGGGTAGGAGCAGGGCCCCAGACATCAGAGTGGACTAGATCAAACGGACGGGTAGAGCCCGGACCTTGCTTCAGCGGGAAGGAGGAACGGTGATGCTTGCCAAGCTAACAAGCATCGCAGTTGAGAGGAGTACTAGAAGGAGGGTGGTGGGGCAAAAGTTGATCTAGAAGTCGTGGAGGAGGATGACCGCGACAGAGATGCCACTGGAGAAGATCCGTAGAAGAAAAGGAGAAGGCGGACAAGGCGGAAACGTTGTCGAGGAAGTAGAGGCCGCCGCTCTCAGTCCCAGTAACAATCGTCCGTTGGGAGCTCAGATCCTGAAAAGAACAAGAAGTTAGAGTAAACGTCACAGAGCACTGAAGCTGCTTGCATAAAGAGGTAACCGACAATAAATTGCACGAAAATTTGGGCACATAGAGAGTGTCCATTAGGCGAAGAGACGGAGTAACATGAACCACTCCCAACCCATGAACCGGGGAGGGAGAACCGTCTACAATGAGGATAGGAGGCAACCGATAATGCTGTTCGAGTAGAGAGAAGCACTAAGGATTGCCTGTCATGTGATTAGTCGCACCAGAGTCGATAAGCCATTTACCTTGGGTCACCACGTGGGCACTACCTAATGATGTGACCACGGAGGCAGACGACTTGGAAGAGGAGGCAGAAGAGTCACCCGAGGGCAGAAGATGGGGATGCTTTGTCCAACAACGTTCTATAGTATGGCTGGTACGACCACAGTGAGAGCAGAGGTAGCGGGAAGGAGCACGTCCGCCAGACTGGTGTCTGCGGCTACCGGAGCCACTCCGCTGAGTTTGGTGAGCATATTTGTCTGGTGGAGAAGGAGCGGGCAGAAGCAAGGGCTGAAGAAGGGAGGTGACAGCAGCGATGCGGGCAGCGGTGGCATCTAAGGTAGGAGATTCTTCCTCACCCAGAATGTAACACCCATATCCGTCGCATAGCATATAGCAGTAGGTCCGGCCGGGGCCCGACGCCATATACTACGGACAGACCGGTTGGTTACGCGTTGAAACCATTCAACCAATTGCACGCCCTACACAACACCTAGCGGAAGCATTAAAATTAAGTTGCACAATTAAGAACCCTGCCAAAAGCATGAATGTCCACTACAAAAATACCCGTAGGAATGTTTCAATACACAGAAAATAGAAATGGTCTTAAGGCCTTACACAGTTTGCTTGATATAAAAGTGTTTTCATACTTCGGCTCGCAGGCTGGCCACACATGATTACAATGAAACACTCAAAATTAGGCCTTCAAGGGCCGGCTCAGCGACTTGGGCTTTAGCCCGCTATTTCCCGCTCGGCTCCGCAGCACCTGCAAGCAACAAACCACCGCCCGGTGGCAA
Organism: Platanthera zijinensis; assembly: GCA_039513925.1. Lineage (NCBI taxonomy): Eukaryota > Viridiplantae > Streptophyta > Magnoliopsida > Asparagales > Orchidaceae > Platanthera > Platanthera zijinensis. The sequence goes on along the minus strand of CM077079.1, from coordinate 61,259,915 downwards.
ACAAAAGCAACGGTCAGCTATGCTGACCAAATTATAACGACCCCGCCCCCAGAATTGAGGCGGCGATGCTCTTTCCCTGCACTTTATTAGTATAGGCAACAGTTAATAGTGTAATCACACTACATCACAGGCATAGGCTCGCACGACCACACACCCTGTGCACTCAGGGCACATACTCGGTGAATCCGGTCAAATCCGTGGCTTCACCACCACCCCTTGGATGGCAAAACTCGTGAGCAATCTAGTCTTTCCGGTCCATGCCTAAGACTCGCATAACCATGCCAATGGCCAGTCTCTTTTTCAGAGTTCTGTCACCAAACCGCATAGCCCCGGGTCCACGTCCACTTGCCCGTTGCTCACACCGCATAGTCACATTAAGACGTACGCGCGGGCCAAGCTTCTCCCAGATCCCAAAATTCGATCACACAAGCACATAACCCAGTTATGTTCAAGTTGGCACCCCGGCCACCATGTTGGCAAAACCCGTTTTTGCCCAATTTTCCGGGCGCACCTTGGAGTTAGTATCCAAGGCTCCCTGTTGCAATCTACCACGTAGAAAACCCGAAAAACGCCCAAACACCCGGAGTCTTCCCGGTTCATATGCAATGCAACATCACCGATCCGGCTCTACTTGTCCGGATAGGCTTCACACACAATGCCTATGCCCGTTTCCGCATACGGACTCTAGACAAGGGGGACTTCACATATCTACCCCAAGGAATCCTCCAACTCTTCGCTCACTCGCGAGAGCGGGCTTCCTATGCAAAGGAAAAGAGGGCTTCACATGCCCTAGGATGAGAAATCGTTACCCTTGCATTTTTCCTCGGCGCCATGATGATCTAGTCGGATGGAAAGCACAGTATCGGCCTCGCCTTCGCGGATCCGGACTCGGATCGTGATTTGGAGCTCCGAAGCTCCGCCGGTGACCGGATCTTTGGTCTTCTTCCTCCTCCTAGCTCTCCCTTCTCTCTAGATCTTAGAGAGATAAAGCCCAAGAGAAATGAGGGCTTTTAAACCCTATTCCCGGATATAACATGCCAGCAACAGCCCTGAACCGTCGGATCCCAAATCAAGAAATCGAACGGCTGCGATTCAGCCCAAGTTTACAAAATCTAGGCCGAACACGGGTTGCAACACGACCGTGTGCCTGGCCGTGCCACCCATTCGCCATCTCGACCGACTCGAAAACCAGCACACGACATTCGACACGGCCTACGACACGCCCGTGTCACATGTGACACGCCCGTGTCGAGACCCGTGTCACGCCCCCCGTGTGCAATCAGCCAGCTTTCCCAACCCGAGAAGGACATGGCCTGCGACACGGAACCCGACACGCCCGTGTCGCATGTGACACGCCCGTGTCTGGGCCCGTGTCATGGCCCGTGTGCATGACTCAGAAAACTGCCCAAAGTGACACGCCCTGGGACACGCCCGTGTCCCAGGCCGTGTGCCTCAACTCGACGATCTCCGATCATCAAAACATCGACCACATGACCCGTGGCCGAACACGCCTGTGTCACGCCCATGACACGCCCGTGTCACGCCCATGACACCTACTCCAAAATTCAGACTGGGCTTAAAACGTCACCCGTCCCTCTTTTGAGTTTCGGGGTGTTACACAGAATTTACTGGCGGATCATATCATAAGTATCAGAAAGTCGGAGCAGATAACACACAACGAGAAGCTCCTGGAAATGCTTGTGTTGTTGAGACAAATCCGCAGAAAAGGGGGATTCTGAAGAATCTCAGCCCCAAGAGCCTAAACCTGTTGGTAGGCAGCAGCAGGAGAAAATGTAGGACGGGCAAAGAGGTCCGCATACAACGTATAAATGTGGAATGTATGAGCCTCCTTTGAGTACAGAGCGACAAGATGAAGCCAAGCGGCCTTGACCGTCTCATCATAACGGATGACGGGGAGGCATTCATCGGAGAGGCTGTTAGCGATCCAAGTATGCACAAGTGCGTCACTCGCATCTCAATCATCAAAGAGAGGTGAAGTGGTGGGAGGAGGGTCATCAATAAGATGGTGGCGTTTGCGTTGCGAGCGAAGGAGAAAGATGAAGGAGGCGCTCCAATCCGGGTAGTTGGAGCCGACAAGTTTCAAAACGGTGCCAAGGTTCCCAGAAGGAGTAGGAGGAAAAGGTGGAGCCGGATTGACGACAGGAGTGGTAGCGGTAGAAGCATCAGAAAGAGCCATAGGAGAAAACAACAGGAAGCCGCGCGGTAAGGAAACAAACTTTGCGGTAGGAAACAAGCCGCGCGAACAGGGAGAAATCGCAGCGGTTAGAAGAAAGAGATCTGCGACGGTCACGATGACAGACACCTGTGGCAAGAAAAGACATGACTAAGCCGCAGAACCAAGCAGAGGGGAAGAAGTCGAGCGGATAAAAAGCAGCCCGCATGAACAGAAGAAAGAGAAGACCGCGCGGTTAGAGAAAAAGACCGCGGGAAGACAAACAAGGCGAACAAGGCAAACAGGTCGCGGCGATTAAAGAAGAGGTTGCGACGAACAAAAGGCAACGACAAGGAGAGAAAGAAGCCGCGCTAACAGGGCGGAAGCAGGCGGAAGAAACAAGTCGCGAGGCCAGGTCGCGAGAATAAGAAGCAAGCTGCGCAAACAGGTCGTGCGGACAGAGAAGGCACACAGAATCAGGAGGAGAAGATCGAGTCCTCTAATACCATGTAAGAAACGAACAAAAACAAACCGTAAGAGGTATAACATAAATTTTTTTATCTGAAAAAGGTATCTATTACAAAGGTATGACCTCCCTTTTATAGAATGGAGGAGAGAAGAGATAATACAAATAAGAGATGTGAGACTAAAAAATTACAGGACTAAGCGGTCTATACAGAAACAACCCACACAAGATGCGCGGTTAGACGAAAGGGCTAACCGCTCGGCTACCACCAAAGAGGAAGGAGAGATCGCCATGGGAGACTGCTAGACCGTCTGGTCTCCAAGTTGCCAGAGACAAACCGCTAGACCGCTCGGACTGCAGATAGCAACAACACAGAAACCAAACTGCGGAAGGGAAACTGCGAGACCGTGCGGTCTTCAATCCGCCAAGACAGGCCGCCAGACCGCCCGGTCACCAACTTCAACATGTAGGAGGGCAGTCAAGCCAGGGTGACAGGACCTGATACGACGATACCCTCGCTGTCATCGGTGATTGATGTGAGTTGAGCGTTGTGGTGTAGCCTTCGGGAAATTTTCTTTTGTACTCTGATATTAAAGGAACCTATGTTGTTCCTTTTTATTCATGTACTGCATTTGGACATGTACTTACTGTGATGATATAACTTTTGTACTTCCTTATGTTGGGTTGGCATGAATGATATTGTGATGAGCTGGCGGAATAGGCGTCTTGTAGTACCGATCGACCCGTGTGTTGACATTATCGCAAGACGGATGTTCTTGGCATGAGACTCCCCTCGGCCGTGTGTTGTGTTCCACGGCTCGTGATGAGCTCGAAGAAAGGTTTCTGCAATTAAAACAAGGATCCAAGTCAGTGACAGAATATCAATAAGAGTTTCAGCATCATGCAAGATTTGCTGACTTCTATGATTTGGATGACTGCGGGTACGTAAAACGGTTTTACAAAGGCTTGCAAGATCCCCTAAGGCAAACACTTTTGTTTATAGCAGACACGAGCTTGATGGAGATAATTGATATGGCAAAAAGGTTAGAGGTGGATCACTTGGGAGTCCGGGCTAGTAGTAAGAGATCCGCCGAGGATGTGATGGAAGCAGGTCCCAGCTATATGAGGAGACAAAATATTAGAGGTGGAAGAGGAAACCAAAGAGGTGGCAGATGCTTCCACCAGAATTTTAGGATAGAGCGCCCGGCCCTACACCCATCGTTGTATCCACCTCTACAGTTCCAACCTCATCAGCAACCCGGAGGGCCATTTAGGCAAGTTTGTTTTCAGTGTAAACAAACGAGACACATCCGATGTTTTTGTCCGCAACTAAGTGGAGATGCTCCCCCTGTTTTTCCTCCGACAGCTCCACGAGGATGAGGGCAAGGTCGTGGTCGTGGCCGAGGACGAGGACCACGAGGAAGGAATCTTGGACCTTCTAGAGAGCAGATGTTTGCTCTGGATATGACTTAGGAGCGGAATCCTCAGGATGTGATTGTAGGTATGTTATAATTTGATTAATACATTATGATCATTCACCCTTTGCTTGCCTGAGTTATGTTAGGAATCTAGCGTTGAGATAGTTATAATTTGATACTTAGGCACTATGATGGTTAGGGGAAAACCAGCCTACACCTTATTTGATACCGGTGCCACTTATTCGTTTGTCTTGGCGAACTTCGTAAAAGATTTAGATGACATACAATATTTCACTGGTGTCACTCGGAGAGTACGCCTCCCAAACGGCTTCGAGATGCAGTCGTCCGCTAAGTGCGACTTGGAATTATATATTGGAGGAAAGATTTTTTAAACCCTTGCGATGGTGTTGAGAATGCCATAATTCGATCTTATTCTGGGCATGACATGGTTGGACTGGCACCACGCCAGAATTGATTGTGCGGCAAAGCAAATCACTTTGAGGCATGGAGACTCTGAGGTCATTTTCCATGGTATTAGATTCGCACCCCAAATGTTATTGTCTTCAATTCAGACCCTTAAGGCCCATATGAAAGGGAAGAGGTGTATATGATATGTTTTAAACTAAGAGAGATGGGGATGAGCATGTCCTGGTAGTGCGGGATTTCCCTGAGGTATTCTCCGAGAAACTGCCAGGATTACCTCTATATAGAGAAGTGGACTTTCAAATTAAACTAGTACTGGGTGCCAAGCACATTTCTCTGACCCCCTATAGAATGGCTCCAAAGTAACTTGCTGAGTTTAGAGTTAAGTTAAAAGAGTTAGTACAATCCGGGTTTGTTTGCTCGGATTCATCACCTTTGGGATCCCCTGTTTTGTTCGTTAAGAAAAAGGATGAGTCACTACAGTTATGTATAGACTACCGAGAACTCAACCGACTGACGGTGCGGAACACCTATCCTTTACCTCGGATCGACGAGCTATTCGATTAGTTGGTGGGAGCGCATTGGTTTTCAAAATTGGATTTATGTTCGGGGTATTATCAGTTGAGGATACAAGAAGAGGATATTTAGAAGACAACATTTAGCTCGAGATACAGCTTATACGACTTCATGGTGATGCTGTTTGGACTCACAAACGCCCCTTCTGCCTTCATGAGTTTGATGAACAAGGTGTTTGAGCCATATTTGTATATCTTCGTCATAATTTTCATCGATGACATTCGTGTCTACTCAAAGACGGAAGAGGAGCATGCTGAACACTTTGCCTTAGTATTGAAGAAACTGAGAGAACACTCCTTGTTTGCTAAGTTTAGCAAGTGCGAGTTCTGGCTTCGAGAAGTTGCCTTCTTGAGCCATGTTATTAGTGGTGTTGGATTAGCAGTAAACCCTGCCAAGGTGCATGCCGTGAAAGAATGTTCGCCTTTGAAGTCAGCGATCATTGTACAAAGCTTTCTTGGACTTGCGGGGTATTACCGCAAGTTTGTGGAGGGATTTTTGAAGATAGCCCTCCCTCTCACTGCCCTAACAAAGAAGGATGCGTTATATGAGTGGGTGCCTCAGTATGAGGCTGCATTCCAAGAATTGAAGGGCCGGCTTACCTCTGCACTGATCCTAGCCCTTCCATCCGGGAAGGAAGGATTCCGGTTTACACTGATGCGCCCTATCAAGGGATGGGAGCAGTGTTGATACAGCATGTGCATGTGATTGCTTACGCTTCGAGACAGTTGAAGAAGCCTGAGGTAAATTACCCATTGCATGATTTGGAATTGGGAGTAGTGGTGTTCGCCCTAAAGGTTTGGAGACATTATTTATATGGCATCCACTACGAGATCTTCTCGGACCACAAGAATTTGAAATATGTTCACACTCAGAAGGAGTTGAATTTGAGGTAACAACGGTGGTTAGAATTCCTGTGTGATTATGAGTTTACGCTGAACTACCACCTTGGGAAAGTGAACTCTGTAGCAGATGCATTAAGTAGAAAGATACCAACGTCAAGCCCCAAATCTCGTATGATTGTTATGGAATTGGCTTGAGTGCTTGGATAGATGGAGATTATGCCGGTGAGTAAGGATCATTCCGAGACATATACGGAATACTTGGCTGCCTTGAGTATAGTATGTGACATCCGTGAGCGGATCCAGGCAGAGCAAGGGAAGGATACTGCTATGGCCCCTTTGCTTAAGACAATTGAGAGTGGATCTGCCAAAGAGTATACTATGAAGGAAGGCCTCATTCATTTCTGTGGCAGGCTCTATATTCCCTAGGGCGGTGGAATTCGGGAAGACATCATGAGAGAGGCTCATTGCACTATGTATTTAGTACATCCCGGGATTGCCAAGATGTATAATGACTTGCAGAAGACCATGTTCTGGCTGGGGATGAAAAGGAATGTTAAGTATTATGTTACACACTGTGAGGCTTGTCAAAGGGTGAAAGTGGAGTGTAAGAGCCCGGGAGGATTATTGCAGTTATTACCCATTCCAGAGTGGAAGTTCGAAGATATCTCCATGGATTTTGTCCACGGGTTACCTTGTTCGCGCCCTGGGAATGATTCAGTTTGGGTGATTGTGGATCGCTTGATGAAAGTTGCCAGGTTCATTCCAATGAGGAAGGAGTCTTATGTAGATGTTTTAGTACGTCTCTTTGTGGAGTAGTTTGTGCGGTACCATGGGATGCCCAAGACAATTGTCTCTGACCACGATGGTCGCTTCACTTCCAAGGAATGGAGGGCAGTTCAAGCGTATATGGGCTCTCGCCTTACCTTTAGTACAAATTTTGTTGGGTCCATTGCCCACAATGTACTGGATTTGAGTGAAGTCAATATTATCAATGATATACATATGTCTGTAGATGACTATGATAGGTCATATAGCCTAAGTGGCTAAGTCAGGTAAACACTTACCTAAGGTGTGGGATGACAGAAAACTATCTAAGTCCACAGACATTGAGTGAAGATCAACCACTCAACGCCAGATGGCTTATAGTGCTGAGTGAATCCTATAGAGTCAAAGCCAAGGTAGTGGCAAGCTGATAAAATGTTCAAGTCCATAGGCGTTGAGTGAAGTCAACTCACTCAACGCCATACAACAAAAGGCTGTGAGATAGGCTACATAAGTAAAAGCCTGAAGTTGGAATGAGCTAAAATATGGCTAAGTCCACAGGCGTTGAGTGAAGTCAACTCACTCAACGTCATGCTACTGAATAAGCAGAAAATTGGTAAGGCTAAAAGCGTTGAGTGAGACATGTTCACTCAACGCTCTCAACGCTTATGTTGCTGAATAAGCAGAAAATTGATTAAGGCAAAAAGCGTTGAGTGTAGGTTACTGACTCAACGTTGTCAACGCCTAGGGAAGATAGAATTTTGTCTAAGGGGTTTGGCGTTGAGTAATGCTTACTCACTCAACGCCAAACAACTGAAAGTTGATAAAGAAGAATTGGCATTGAGTGGAGCTGAATCACTCAACACCTAAAATCAGATTTATATTCTAAGTAGTTTGGCGTTGAGTGAAGGTTACTCACTCAACGCCAAGAAACAGTGAATTTGTCTAAGTGTTTTGGCGTTGAGTGATGCTTACTCACTCAACGCCTATTCTCTGATGCTCGATTTTGGCTAAGTCCACAGGTGCTGACGTCAGCAAAATCGATAAAGTCAACTAAGGTCAAATCAGACACGGGGAAGCTACACTACACTACAAAACTTGCCGTAAAGCTACTGTATGTCTTCTTCTGTTAAAGCAAGGCACAGCTGGAAGCTGCAGGTAGGTCCCAACTATCTCTAAGTGCCGTTGATCGAAGAACTACAAAAAGGAAGAGATATGGTCAAGACAAATTCAACTTTTAGGGCATACTTTATTCAAAAAGGAGAGCAGCCATCTTCATCTTCCTCGCCATTACTGCAAGCAAAAAAGCTTGAAGCTCTCCAATAAGAAAAGTTCAGTTAGCTGTGCAAGTATCCAACTGCCACAGCAGATTCAGAATCTGTTCTGAAAAAAGAAGAACCTTCATCTTTTGGCAGGTTGAGTGGGTTGTTTGAAGACTCAAGATCAAAAGATCTTTAGCCTTCAGAAGCTAGTTCAGAAGTTTTCTTCAGAGTTCCTCCAGCAAATCCTTTCCCTACTGTGAGGAGAGTAGAAGCAGAAAGTTTTCAGTTCAAGTGGTTGACACGGAGAAATTTCTCTGTGTCAAAATTAATTAAATTATTTCTCTTTATAGGATCCTTCTGGATCTGAGCTGTAGGACCTTTGGGTCTGAGGTAGGGCAAATTTGCCTGATCTGTAGGAGAGTGTATCTCTCTGAGGTAGGAGAGTGTTACTCACTAAGAAGTAGGGCAGTATTGCCTGAACTATAGGTGAGTGTATCTCTCTGAGCTGTAGGAGCAAGCTTGCTCTGAGGTAGGGATATCCTCCATAGCCTGAGTGGTAGGGCTTAAGTGCCTGAGGTAGGTGATACTTGTATCACTGAGTGTAGGCCTTTGTGGCTGAGGTGTAAGTCTTGGAGGAGGCTGAGAGATCCTGAGGGATCTGAGGTGTAAGCTCCTTGGAGCATTGGTTTGGATAAGTGTCTTGACTAACATGAAGTTAGTAAGGTGGGATGAGAGTGGATGTACCCATAATTTTGGGGAACCACTATAAAATACTTGTGTTCTTTTATGTGTTTGCTTTTGTTTTCTCAATTACAGGTGCTAAGGACAAGCTCTAGATCACTAGAACCTGAAAGCTTACAGAAACAATCAAGTGATTTAAAAAGACTCTCAAAATACCTAAGCAGACCTATTCACCCCCTAGGTTGTTAGCTACCCTGAAATTAAAGACTTTCAAGTTTTCATCCTCAGATGGATGGCCAGTCTGAGAGGACCATCAGAACCATGGAAGATCTGTTAAGATTTTGCGTATTGGATAAGGGTGAGCCGTCGGAAAGGCTCTTGCTGATAGTGGAATTTTCATACAATAATATTTATCAAGCTAGCATTAGGATGACACCCTACAAAGCACTTTATGGGATGAGGTGTAGAACTCCACTGTCATGGGACGAAGATCCACAGATTTTGGGAGTGGAATATATTGATGACACTAATGCCATGGTTAGATTGATACAAGACCGTATGCTGGAGGCTTAGAGTCGGCAAGCAATGTATTATAATACAAAACATAGGCTGGTGGAGTTCCAAGTGTGTGACAAGGTGTTCTTGACGATCAGGCCAATCCATGGAGTGTCATGTGTGCGTGGAAGGAAGATGCTTAGCCCGAGATATGTAGTGCCTTATGTGATATTGGAAAGAATAGGCCCACTGGCATATCGGCTGGAGCTACCACCTGAGCTAGAAAATTTGCACGAAGTCTTCCACATGTCGTCGCTTTAGAAAGCACTCCTACGACCCGATCAGCATGTCACCGCTACAAATGGAATAGTGACAACCGATATGTCCGTTCGATTAGAGCCGGTGCAGATAGTGGACACCGAGACAAGACGCTCGCGGAGAAAGAGCGTCCCTTTGGTGAAGGTCAGTGGTCTAATCACGAAAAGAGGAATACACGTGGGAGCTGGTGTACTTGATGCGAAAATGCTACCAGAGCTATTTCCCCAAGGTAAATCTAAAAGCATACCTTATTCTTTTATGCTTTGCCTTCCCTATAGAATTAGCCTGATTTCGGGGAAGAAATCTTTATTTTATTTATAGGATTTGTAACGTCTCGATTCACGCTAGATCCCTCGTACACATTTCCAAGTCAAGGGATTTGACTTGGGCTCGAGGTGCGCTGGTGGATAGGCTTGCGCCTGAGCTGGGGAAGCGCCGACTCGACACTAAGTTTAGACACTAACGCGCGGCGGTAGTATCTACCGCGTGGTGGTAGCCATTGTCAAGTATATATGGTGAATATCAAGAGGAGTCGACGGCATTGAGTGATCGTAGAGGGGACTCGACGATCGTCGAGTACTACCGCGCGGCGGTAGTAGCTACCGTATAACAGTAGTAGCCATCGAGTATATACGACGAACATCTAGAGGAGTCGAGAACGTTGAGTGGACAAAAGGTCGTCGAGTGCTATCGCACGGCAGTAGCCGACTAATTTATCGGCGTATGGCTTTGTAAGCTATCGCCTGGCGGTATCAACTTGGCGGTAGTGATACCGCCAGCGATAGTCCCGCTGAATTATTTATCATGATGCTCGGTATGATACCGCGCGATGGTAGGAAGAGTACCGCGCGACGATAACGTATAGGTGGCGGCACCTAAGTGGGAAGTTTTGACAGTGGCTTGTGGAGGAAGTTAATTTTGAAGTTACCGCGCGGTGGTAGCATGCTACCGCGCGACGGTAGCTCCCTGATCGGGAAGCCCTAGATCCATTTGTCTGCTTCCTTTATATACGATCATCCAAGGCTTGGACGATGAGCTTATTCTCTGATTTTCCTGAGAGAATGAAGAGTGCAGAGCTTTCCTTTGAAGGACAAGGAACAGGATGAACTTTTCCCCCGGAAGAGAAGAGAAAGAGCCAAGGTCGACGCCACCATGCCGCCAAGAAGGATAACGAGATTTATGGCCAGAAATGAGGTGAGCTTCCTACCCTCTCCCTTGGTGCTAGATCTTTTGTTAGTAAATAGGAGAGATGTCAGCTCAAAAGATTTTGACTTCGGTGAGAAATGATGATCTCCTAGGTAGAGACCGTGCTATGACCATTGTCCTAGGGCTTTATTATCTTCAACCTCTCCTCCCTTCATTATGAGGGAGATGGACTTGGTTTCGTGAAGAATGGTGATCTATTGAGGGTAAATACGTGAGGAAGAAGATATATTTGTAATTTGTAGGAATGGCTAAAGGAAGAAGACGAACCGGTGTCGTTCATTTGACATTAAGATGCGTGCAAAAATCTGTTTTCTGTGCGCAACGGGCTTCATGCTTGATTTAAGCCATGATCCGAGTACTCTTAGGTCTTGGGCTGAACACGAGAGTTGTAGCCCTCAGAAATACCTTTCCAGTGGATGGTTGCCCGTTGATGGGGGAATCTTGTAGCCCCGGGAATGTTCATTCGAAGTGGCCATGCTGTTTGGGTTCCATAAGATGATCATAGTCAAAGGATATTTGATTTGGATGAACTTATCACACGTAAACAAAGGGTTTATATAACAAATGGTTTATTCATGAAATTGGGGATTGTGTGAATTTATCTTATGAATTCATTACTACGATAAGTTAATGGTTTTGGATGCTGTATAAACAAAAGATTATTTGTGAAATCCGATAAGGATGCGCTTGATAATGATGCCTGATGATTGAACATGTAATCTATAGCTATGCGGTGAATTACGAACCTTGGAGGAACAAGTGTTGTATCTTTTATAAAGATGTGCTGATCAGGTAGAAGCATAAATGATTTGTTGAATGCTCAAATATAAAAAAAGAATCGGATGAGGTAAATCTCATGACCATGTAATATGTTGAATCTTGACCTCAAGTATTGAAGGAACAATTAGTGTAGTCCACTGCTTAGAGTTGTGTATCCCTACGGGTAGAAGTGTGGGACTAGTGTGGTGTATAAGGTGGCTTGCCACCTGTGTTAATGGTGAACCCTTGGATGCTTGGGAGCACGTAAATGCAAAAGGGTTGGGGTGTGTGTGCACGTGACCACACGAGATTGGTATGATGATAAGGGACTCGGTTGGAGCCCTTGAATGTTTATTGTCTTTGCCACGTGTACTTACATGCGGTGTGAGTTGACACGCGGTGTCATAATCCTGGGTTAAGGAGAGTGTGGTAGGTCTACGGGCTCGCCAGTCGTCACACCGACGGGAGTTGGCAGATAGACCTTGGGTGGTTGGGCTGTGTCCTCGGTGTTCATTCCCGAGGCCCCTTCCGTGCCTGTGGATGGTTGGGATGGGTCCTTTGGTGATACGCTCCCAGAGGCCCCTTCCGTGCCACACTTATAAGCCAGTTTGGGCTGTGTTCTTGGTGACATCTACCCGTGACCCCTCCGAGCCATAGTACGCGTGGGCTCTGCTGTTGTATTCTTAGCATTGAGACATACGGAGGCCTAGGCATGGTAGTGTGGATACCCCCATAATAGTGGAGACGCCCGCTCTACTGTCACCGTCTGACCACGACGGATGACGGCTAAGAGGTTAGCTACCTGCTCTAAAAGTGGGAACTAAAGGTCTATGTCGGCATAACAGTGTGTGTGTGTGTGTGTGTATGAGCGAGTCATCATATTGCATTCATAACATTGCATTGCATTACATTACACAAGATTCTTATCATATAGGTTTGTATGAGCACTCATATATGGTGAGTTACTTTTCTGTTAAGCCGATCCTTAACTTATAAATCTGTATGAGCATTTTTATAAGTTAAGTTACTTTCTTGTTGTAGAATCATAAGTGTTATGGTTGATTGCTTTCACCTTAATTAATTGATACTATAGAATGATGCTACTACTTGCTACATGATATTGATTTGCTGCTTTGAGGATAAATAGATTTATACCACCTTCTTGTACTCACAGTTATATATATATATTACTTTCCTTCTTTCTCCCGCCCGGTAACTAAGAGTAGCTGGGGTGAGCGGATGTGATAGCCACTTAGTCTTTATGACTAACGGTTGCTACGTCTACCATTTTAGGAGGAAACTCAGCGGATGAAACAGCAGCAACATGTCATGCAAGAGGGCATCCAGGCCAGGGTGACAGGACCTGAGACAATGATACCCTCGCTGTCGTCGGTGATTGATGTGAGTTGAGCGTTGTGGTGTAGCCTTCGGGCAATTTTCTTTTGTACTCTGATATTAAAGGAACCTATGTTGTTCCTTTTTATTCATGTACTGTTTTGGACATGTACTTACTGTGATGATATAAATTCTGTACTACCTTATGTTGGGTTGACAGGAATGATATTGTGATGAGCCGGCGGATAGGCGTCTTGTAGTACTGGTCGACCCGTGTGTTGACGCTCTTGCAAGAAGGCTGTTCTGAGCATAAGACTCCCCTCGACCGTGTGTTGTGTTCCTGGAGGGGGGGTCTTACACGGTGTCCGCGGGACAAAGGAGCGTCGGCGGGGGGCATCGGCGGGAGAGAGGAGCGATGGCGGGAGCGTCCGCGGGAGAGAGGGGCAAAGAGAGGGCGTTCACGGGAGAGAGGAGTGACGGAGGGTGCGTCCGCGGGAGAGAGGAGCGACGGAGGCGTCCACGGGAGAGAAGGGCGATGGCGGCGGCGGCATCCGCGGGAGAGAGGAGCTGCGGCGGCGTCCGCGGGAGAGAGGAGCGGCGGCGGCGGCGTCCGCGGGAGAGAGGAGCGACGATGACGGCGACTACGGGATAGAGGAGCGACAGCGGCAGCGTCCGCGGGAGAGAGGAGCGACGACGATGACGTCCGCGGGAGAGAGGAGCGACGGTGATGACGTCCGAGGAAGAAAGGAACGACGACGGCGACGACCGCAGGAGAGAGAAGCGACGACGGCAGCGGTGGTGTTGGGAGACAACGGTGGTGGCGTCCGCGAAGTTGGGAAACGACGGTGACGACGACCGTGGTGTTGAGAGGCGATGGCGGCGGCGGCCATGGTATTGGGAGATGACGCAACAACATCTGTGAAGTTGGGAAATGACGGAGGCTGCGTTCATGAATTTTGGAAACGACGGTGGCGGCGGTCATAGTGTTGAGAGGTGACGACAGCGGTCATGGTGACATTGGGAGACGGCGGCGGCGTCCGCAAAAGGGAGGGGGCGTGTTGCCGGGACTGCGTCCCCCAAAAAAACTGTCGCACCACCCCCTCGAGGGTGCGGCAGTTAGCCTATGACTCCCTGTTGGGGAGTGCACAGTACTCCCCAATAGGGAGGCTAAAATGGGTGCTGACCAAGTCAGCTCCTAGAGGGGCGCACTGACTTGGTCAGCTCCTCTACCAGCCAATGAGGGTAATCCCGCGCGCAAAGCACAGTGCGCGGAATTAAAGTCGCGCGCACTGTGCACGAGATTTATCTCGTGTGCACTGTGCGCGGGATGATTCTCGCGCACGCGGTACACAATTGACTCCCTCACGAGCAGCGCGCGGGACGATTCTTAACGCTCGGGGGAACTCCCATACGCGACCTTCACCGCGTAGGGCGATTGCCGCGCGGGAAGCCCCCACAGAGCGGCTCGGGCGGCCCTGCCGCGCTATGGATGTTTACTGCGGTTGTGCTCACTGAATCCACGGTTTAGTCAAACCCGTTCAAGGGAACCTCATCAAAAAAGTAAAAATAAAAACAAAAACAAAAGTTATTGATATGAACAACATTAGAATGTGAATTGGATATATGTAACTTATCTCCATTATTTAAAAACATATGTGGAAAGCCTTGCTGAAAAAATTTAGGGTCCGTTCGGCGCGCAGGTATTGGCTTTCTGGAATTGGCTTTAGCCAGAAAACCAATATCTGCAGGATTTGGCTTTGGCCAGAAAACCAATTATGATGTTCGGCTACAGGATGGTATTCAGTGAACAGAATTGGCATTGGTATGTAAAAGCTGTTCGGCTGCACACTGGAATTGGCTTTCTGAAATTGAGATTTTAGAAAATACAATATGAAATTCTGGTGTGGTAATTTAAGAAAATACAATATGAAATTCTGGTGTGGTAATTTAATGAATTCATTTTTGTGTAAATGCTGTCTCTTTACTATGATTTGTATGCTATATATTGCAATAAAATCTGAAGTTCTGAACTTAATTAGAAAAATTAGGAAATATGATGAAAAAAGAAGCTGAGCATTTCAATCCATTTCAATATAATTAAACTTATATGTTCTCAAGCCATTATTCAGGAAATATCACAAATGCTTGAAAAATCTTTCAATAGAAACACACTTTTTTTTACTAAAATGTGCACATGATAACAATGCAGTTTACTGAATGAATCTGGTGTGGAGCACAAAAATTATGCATATCACAAATGCTTCATTCAAAATATTTCTTATAAATATTTACTCTCACTGATGAGCACTATACAACCACGCAATCAAAGTAATGAGAAGCGGGTTAAACAAAACAACAGCTCAGATGATTTCCAAATTATTTGACAGAGATAGGAAGAGGAAAGAAACTCTCATCTTCTAACCTCCTTCCAAAAAATAATGATAGTTGCATGGGTTGCCTGAGAAGCCACTCCCCAGTCCATCCTCAATGTCCTAAATATAGTAGAGAAAAGCTCCATCTTCATTTTATTTCAAGTTGTCATTCTTCATTGCCTCACATTAACGGAAAACAAAAACTAGTTAGAGCTAGAACTGAAGCTAGAACTGAAGCATCACAATGCGGTTTACTTTAAAGAAAAGCTCCATCTTCAAAGTATTGAGTGTATTAATTTTGACATCCTATTTATTCATATACTAGCTAGAACTGAAGCATCAAAAAAGTTCTGTTTGGTTAATTTAAGAACCACATTGGAGACAAAGAATCACATATCAAGAACAGCTGCTAAACATTAAATCCGGAGGAGAAAGAGAAGAGGAAGACAAGAGAGAGACAAGGAAGAGGAAGAAGAAGAGAAGAGGAGAAAGAGAAGGAAGAGGAAGAAGAAGAGAAGAGGAAAAAGAGGAGGAAGAATACCTGTGATCGGAGGAGTTCGCCGCTGCTATCGGGAGGAGAATCGCCTTCGATCGGGAGGCCGGCTAGGTCGCTGGCACGCTACGGGAAAGACGGGCTGGAGGAAATTCGCAAAAACCGGGGGCCGGGGCAAAGAAATGGTCTGGCGCTGTTTTAACTTAGGGTTAAAGCCGACACATTTTGCTCGAAAACCGATTCCATGCCAATTCCGACCCGCCAAACGTTGGAATTGGCTTTACTATTGCTCAAAGCCAATTCCAGAATGTCATTTCCTGTGCGCCGAACAGACCCTTAGTGAGATCAATTTGAGTGTTATGTTTCTAAGAGTATAAAATTAAATTATGTTGGAAAAAAACTTTTGGAATAAAGAAGCATAAATTTAAAACTTTTCAATTTATCATTTTTCACAAATAATCTACGAGTACTTTTTCAAAGGTTGTCCATCATATGGCTACTCCCTGAAACATGCTTGACTAAACAGTTTCAAGCCCAATTTCACTAGTTGCTCTGAAAATGCTTCTCTATGATTTAATGTTATGCATTATTACTTAAATGTAATAGATTTTCCTACAATTTTATTATGAGATTCAGTTTGTAAGTTCTCCTCCCAAAATTTGAGGGAAAAGTTATTCCCAGAGTAATCGTCTTACACAGTGGCGGGACTGGTATTTTAAATGGGAGAGGGGTGTTAAGATAATTTTCTCTTAAGTGTGAAAGATGCTAGCCAATTTTAATCACGTTTTTCAAACATGTGTTACATGACAAGTATGAAAAGGATTAACCGTTTTTGACCTGAAAATCAACATGTGCTCTTAAAGAAATCTTATAGGAAATTGTTCAAAAGAAGCTTCATGTCAAATGACATGTGTTTTTGAACGAATGAAGCTTCATCCATATGTCATCTACCATCTCTATCTCATTTGTTTTGACTCTATAAATAGACATGAAGGAGGAGGGGTAAGACATCCACTTATCTTCAAACTCAAACATTGAAAGATTTCTAGAGAGGTCTTTGTGGCGATCATCTTAGTTTGTGAGAGCTTTCAGACATCATTGTACGACGTTGACGAGTACTTTCCCTACACGGATTGGATCTAGAGCAGATTTGGGCAAACATTCGAAGAGGCATCTTGTAGAGGATTTGTATAATCCGTCTCGTCCGTCGCTGTCAGTAACTTGCAGTTTTTCTATTACTATTTATTGTATTGTGTAGTGTGAAGCTGGTGAAGATCCTATGAGGATCGAGGAGGGAAAACATTATAATATACTATTGTTTTATATATTTTAGTGGCGGCTTTTCAGGTTGGACTCCGATCGTTCTGTGGTTTTCACCCTATTGGGTTTCCACATTAAATCCTTATATCACTTTTATTATTCTTGTTTTGTGCTGTATTTGTGTATTGGCACACCGATAAGCGGTCATGCAGGTACTTGCTGGAACTAATTTGTAGGTGCTCTGGTCGGAATTGCGTGCTCTCTAGCCTAACATGTGGTATCAGATACATGTTCATTATCAGAGCAGTTATTCGGCTGACCTGTTTGAGATTCGAGATGATTCGATCAGATATTTTGGGTTAGTGATCGGGTGCGGTAGGTGACAACCATTGATCAACTCCCTATCCTCTTTGATTCTTTTCTTTGAAATAGTCAGCTCAGAGAACTGAGGTCAGTCTGATCAGTGACAGAGCACGATGGAGTCTACATTAAGCTCAGGCTCCGAGCAAATGGTTAAATTGAACGGTGCGAACTACCAATAGTGAAATTTACTGATGGAAGATCTCATCTACGTCAAGGGCTGGCATGCTCCTATCTTTGAGAAGATGCCTAAATACACAGATCCAAATAAGTGGAAGGTGGAGCACTAGAAGCTGTGGATTCTTTAGACGGTTCGTAGAGCCGAACATTTATAATCATATTGCGAGCATCGTTGATGCAAAGATCATTTGGAAAACTCTCGAGACATTGTATGCCAAGAGTACTAGCATCAATAAACTATATCTACTGAAGAAGCTGAGGGAGTTTAGATACAAAGAAGGATCCCCTATCCTGGATCATGTGAACGAGTTCTAGGGTATCATTAACCGCCTCACTGTAATGAAGGTGACCTTCAAGGATGAGGTCAATGCACTGTGGCTATTAAAGTCTCTTCCAGACTCTTAGGAGATGGTAAAAGTTTCTTTGATCAACTCCTCTCCGGATGGCATCATTACAATGGAAATTGCCAAGAGTGACATCCTGAATGAGGAGGTGAGACGGAAGTCTCAAGGACATTCAGACTCTTCTTCACGATCTGATGTCCTCTATATTGAGCCCAGGGGGAGAGGTAGGAGAAAAAGTAGAGAAAGGAAGTATGAGAGGAGCCAAAGAAGAGGAAAGTCTAGGTCCCGCTACCAGAATATGGAGTGTCACTCTGCCACAGGAAGGGTCATATTCAGAAGTTTTGTTATACTCTGAAGAATGACCAGAAGAAGAAGGGAGAGTTCTCGAATGATAAGACAAATACGCATATGACTGCCACCATCTCTACAGAGGAGGACGATGCCATCATTGTTGGATATGATGTCACAGTTGCACTATCATGTGATGATAGGAGCTGGATTATGGACTCAGTTACTTCTGCATATGTCTCCCACAATAGAGAGTTGTTTGCCACTTACACGACTCACGACTGTGGAGTTTTTAGAATGGGCAATAGTGACATGTCTAAAGTCATCGGGAGGGGAGACATGCACCTGAAGACGAGCATGGAGGTTTGTTGATTCTTAAGGATGTGTGACATGTACCCGACATTCACTTCAACCTAGTTTCAGTTTGAAATCTAGGTGATGAGGGACACTTGAGTGTCTTTGGTGGAGATTTTTGGAAGCTTATTAAGGGGTCGCTAGTAGTAGCAAGAGATTATAGAGATACTGGTCTATACTACCTAAAGGGGAAGCCTGAAGCTACACAGGCCAACAATATCAGAGATGTTACATCCACATCACTATGGCATATGAGGCTGAGTCACATTAGCCAGAAGGGCCTAGGATGTCTCGCCAAGAAAAAGATTATATCTGATCTATCTATGGATCAGTTAGCACTACTAGAAAAATGAGCATTAGCTACACTTTTTTTTGCCAGGTTCAAAATTATGGCTAATACATTTGTATTAGCCATGATCGCAAAACCGTGGTTAATATTTAGGTTTTAGCCATGACTATAAAAAAACATGGCTAATACGTTCGTATTAGCCATGAAAAGCAAAAAAGTGTGGCTAATATTTAGTATTAACTATCGCCAAAAAAAAAGATTAAAACCGACTGCTCACTCCCGTGCCCTAATCTATCGCTCCCTCCCTCCCGCACCACTGCACACTCACTCATCTTCTCCCCGATAGCTCCCCCGTAATGCTGAGCTCTCGTATCCTTTCGTAATGTTAGAAGGCAGGCATGACAGTAAGGAGTCTGATTCCTCTCTATATGCTGAGGGTCTCCATTCTCCATGGTGGATGGAGCAGTTGAAAGATGGAAAATCTCCTCGGCATCTCTCCATTATTCGGCATTGCGCGAGCACCGCCAGATTGGTGGATTCTTCAGAACAAGTTTGATCTCTTATCTTCCTCATGTGATTGATTTGTGCCGGTTCTACTTTTCAACTGGATTAAGAATGGCATTTGGTTTTATTTTAGTTTGATGTCGATTTTGGTAAGCACACATGGTTTGTCTTTCTCACAGGATTCAGATCTAGGATTTCCGAGCTTGTCCTCTTCGTTGGATGATCAGTCTGGATTCTTGCCTGTATTTCGGTTTGGAAGCTGCTCAGAGATTAGGCCGAAGCTGTATATGGAAGATTAACATATTTTCTGAGACGATATAGTTGATCATCTTGGCGCTGATGCAGATCTTCCAGCGCCCGGTGCTTTCTATGGGGTGCGTTTCATTTTCAAATCTATTTTTTGGGGGATGTCGATCTTATGCGCGCATGGTGGCAATGTCTAGGTATTTGACGGCCATGGCAGTTGCTCTTAGTATGCTTCATTTGAATCTTAGCGTACTCTATATATTTATCTACTTTAATCGATCCATTATCCATAAATAAATTTTGATGCTGATAATCTAGCGAACATAGGCGGAGTTATGTGAAGATACACCCGTGCACGTGTCAGGTGTGCTTTTGTGAAATTTCGGCTAGGGTTTTGGTTTGATGAGCTCATGAGCCTCGCCATAAGCCTCATGGCCTGAAATTTGATGGATTCATATACAATCTCCAACATCCAAAAGGGCTCGAATTGGTGGGGGTATCTATTTCAATTTGTGAACAATTTTGAATCTTTCCATTTTAGTTGAAATTTGAAGCTAAAATGTTGACATGATAGTATGTTAAATTAGATTGTCATTGGTTAGTTGTTTAGAAAATAGTTACATTTACTTGTATCTTAAATTTTATTTCTTTATTTATTGTATACAATGTTGATGATGAAGATAACAACAAGACCTTTGTTGTAATTAACTGTATACTATTGATGGGGTTCCCCCAAGCAGGTTCGGCCGAACCCGTGGAGTCCGCTAACGGCGTAATTGCTCGAGGTGTAACCGTGGCGGTCGCCGCACGGAACGTCCCCGTTCACCGCCATAAGCGGTCGGCCATTCTCAAGTTTGGTAAAGCTTTTGTTTATCTCCAAAACAAACAAACTGTATTCGGTAAAGCTTGTCTCAATTATCAAGTTCTACAAATTAAGTAGGCCGCCTCAACATGCCTTAAGTACGCCTACTATCTACATAACCAAGTCGTTACCTTTAGGCCAAATTCTCCCCAACCCTCGTTTCAACAAGCTAGTCGCCACTTAACAATGCGAGTTCTATCAACCCTAGATTTAACCTAATCTATTTTCCTTGATGATTTTGCACACAATAAGATGATAATACAAGATAAAGGGAAATATGAAGTTTTAAACTAGAGCTTGGAAGATGACTCCCCAAACCAGAATCCTCACATGAGTATGATTTATCTTAACGAAAAGATGCTACACATGCTTGAGTAGTGATGAAGATTGTCTTTTATTTCGATGAATTCACAATGATTTCTTTGAAATTAGAATCTCCATGTGATATCAGTGTTTTGGAACTTGGAGATTATCCTCAATGAAAATTTTACATCTTCTGTAGTTGGACAATGTCTCATAAATGCCCATAGATTCTTCCACCTCAATGAAATTGAACTTCTCCCATAAGCTATTCTCTTTTTGCTGTATTCCATATTTAGATTGAATTTAGTCGGAATCTTTGTAATGATATGTTTCAACTGATTAGTCAGGGTTCTGTTGTGCACATTTCTTGGTATCGAGTGAAGACCACTCATGCGTCATGTCAACAAATGAATAATCTCCTTCATGGATTACCAAGTAGCCCCTTACATCATTGATTTGATTCTAGCAAATTAAATGCAGCACTCTCTTTGGTCAAATATAATGTTTTGGCTATAGTTGACTTTGACCTCACTGATTTTCAATTAGCTGCAATGCGATACAGACAACCTGAAAGCTCCCACTTTCAAATATGGCCTTAACCTATGTTTGGGTCGCATAATTGATGGTCCATTGTGTACTGATATTAAAATACCATAATCAGGATATTTCTCAGTAGAGAAGAGATTTGGTCCATAAGGTTCACTGTTATGAATTTGGCTGAGCGGGTCCTGGGGCATTATCTCCACCTAGACATTTAGGCAAAGGAAAAATGTTGCAGGTGGCAAAGACTTAGCAGAATGTGTGGTCAAAGGAAGTTTGATCATAATAAGGGTGGTTGAGCACTTGTCTGGCTCAAACCCCCCACCCAACTTTGCTAAAGTGGCAGTGACAATATGGGTGATGGTGATGTTGATGAATGATTAATGAGATCGTCACTGATCCTTAAAAAAGGTTGACTTTGTGCATAGTTTGCTGCATTTGTATAATATATCGATTTGAACTTTATTTTCGTACATTTCCTTGCCAGTCACCTACTTAGGATCCAATGTGTCTAATTACTTGCTAGTCATCTCCCAGATCTAATCAAGTATATTTTATGAAATAGATGCTGCGGTATTTCATCTCAAATGAACTGTAGATTATCAGGAAACTCATTTCTTCTGATTTTATTTGTTTTCCTATTCCGTCTTTCAACAGTTCCATTTTGTTGTGTGGTGCTAGGGGTTGTCAGTTGCCAACTTATTCCATCTCAAATGAACTGTATAAATATTGTTGTGACTTAGTCTGGCTGAGGCTGATATGGTGTTGGAAACATTGTGTATTATGTGGCACTTTTCTTGATCAAAACAACTATAAATCCTCTTCTTGCAAGCTGACCGAAGCTAAGAAGATTTTGTGTGAGTGTGGCGGCAAATTGTACATCACTTATCAACTTTTGTTCTCCACTACCAGTCACTACAGAAATGGTGCCTCTTCCCTCAATTTTCTCCTTTTTACCACCCCCTAAGATGACCTCTGATTGATACTACTGACTTATATTGTATAGTGCAAAATAAAGTACAACTAAAGGTATACTTTTTTTTATTTTTTTAAAATTCTGCAACAGGTTGAACCTATTTTGAACGCCGTGACTTATATTGTATATTTTGTTAGTTATTTGGCTTTTGTGAGCACTATTTGTAATTCATTTTTGTTCAAAAACAATGTAATTTAGTCCGTCTTTGAATTTCTTACAATTACTGATGCTCAAAATGTAAAGTGTTATTAGGTTTTATTGTTCTAAACTAACTTAACCTGAGCTCAAATGATCAAAATGACATTATTTTTTAGCTGGCATATTTATTTGACATGATTTATGCGTTATATATATATGTACATATATGGTGACATTTTGTGTGTTGGTGCAGGGATACAGTGAAGCACAGCTGAAAGAGTGCTTGGAAGAGTACGCAGCCTTGAACGTATGGCAAATCCATCCCAACACCTTCAACATTCACTTCATAGATGCTTAATATTATTATTATTAATTCGCGATCAGTTCTCTATTCTGTAACATCATGTGTTCGACGCCAGCCTCGGCTATAGGCTCGAAGAAGATACATGCTTGATGTGTTGTAGTGTTGGCATTTAAAGCAATATTTATATTATTCATGACAAGTATGAATGTTTGAGTATGAGGCTGCCTGAACGAGTTTTCGTGTTCAAGTATGAATGTTTGATTAGTAGTAGAATTCTCCCAGGAGCTTGTTTTTGGTTCCAAGTTGCAATTGAATGTTTAATATTATTTGATGTTCCATGGTTTACTATTTATGAAAGCATAAGATTCATAGTATGTTCATGCAGGAGAGAGTCTAAGGGTTGTTGCATGCTTTGTTTTAGGATGGTTTTGAAGGCTATATAAATGTTTTGCGAGCCTACTCGGGTGAACCACAGTTTTGAAGGCCGTGTAAATATAACAAAATAGTTCTCTATTTTGAATATGTTTTTTTAAAAAAAACATAAATTAGTATTTGCCACGGCTTGTAACTATGACAAATAGTTTTTAAAAAATAATGAGTTCACTTTTAGCCAGGGTTTCATACCGTGGCTAATAGTTGGCTTATTTGCCACGACAGTTTTTTTTCATGGCTAATACTATTTGCTACGGCCAATCCGTGGCTTAAAATTTTTAGCCACGCCTACT
This sequence comes from Platanthera zijinensis, assembly GCA_039513925.1. NCBI lineage: Eukaryota > Viridiplantae > Streptophyta > Magnoliopsida > Asparagales > Orchidaceae > Platanthera > Platanthera zijinensis. Next base: position 61,236,661 of record CM077079.1, on the reverse strand, counting down.
TTAGCCACGGCGTTTTCCCGTGGCTAGACTGTGGCTAAAGCTTTTTAGCCACGGTTTTGGACTTTTTGTCAGGGAAATTTGCCCTGACCAAAAGTCTGTTTTCTAGTAGTGTAGAGAGATGCAACCACTGCATGACTAGAAAGTAGAATAAAGTATCTTTTTAGAGTCACACTTCCACCAGGAGATTTGAGGCACTAGAGCTCGTACACACTGATGTTTGTGGATCACTGAAGGTCCATACAAGAGGAGAAGCATCTTACTTCGTGACGTTCATTGATGATTATTCAAGAAAAATTTGGGTCTACGTTATTAAGACCAAAGTTGAGGTTCTTGAAAATTTTCGGAATTTTTATGCTTAGGTGGAGAGGCAATACGGGAAGAAGCTAAAATGCATCAGGTCCAATAACAGGGGAGAGTATATTGGTCCCTTTGATGAATACTGCAGAAAGCAAGAGATCAGACATAAAAAGACTCTACCCAAGACGCCGTAGCTGAATGACGTAGTTGAAAGAATGAATAAGACATTAATGGAGAGGATGAGGTGCTTGCTGTCTGAGTCAAAGCAACCTGGCAAGTTTTGGGGTGAGGCTTTATGCACAGCTTCACACGTCATTAACCTATCCGTTGGGTTCATTGATCCCAATGTCTTAGATTTGTAAGAAGTCAAACAGATCAATGGTATACACATAGTTGTATTTGATGTATGTTTAAGTTCATGCATACAGGTTGGTCTTTGTCACAATGATTGGACATTTAGTTCAAGAGACAATGACAGGTGGACTCAAAGTGATAGGTTGGAAATTCAGAAAAATGCCTAAGTCTTGAAGCGTTGAGTGCGACAAGCTCACTCAACGCCATACATCTAATAGCGCTGAGAGAAGGCTGGCAGTCAAAGCTTATAGTATTAAAAAGGCAGAAATGTGGCTAAGTCCACATGCGTTGAGTGAGCTCAACTCACTCAACGCCATATGGCCAGAATCGTTGAGTCAAGGATATTCTGTCAACGCCAAAGTATAAGGAGATAAAAAATTCAACTAAGTACAAGAGCATTGAGTGAAGCTCATTCACTCAACGCCAAGTAAAAAGGCATTTGAGTCTAGTCTTCCTGTGAAGAAACAAGAATTCAGCTAAGTACATAATCGTTGAGTGAAGCCAGTTAACTCAACGCACTCAACGCCAAACTTCAGCAGAAAGGGCAGAAGAATATAGCTAAGGCAAAAAGCGTTGAGTGAAGCTTATACACTCAACGCTCTCAACACTTTTAAGCAAGAAGGGAAGAAGAATATGGCTAAAGCAAAAAGCGTTGAGTGAGGCATATACACTCAACGCTCTCAACAGAGCTGAAATATTTCTAAGTCCAAATTCGTTGAGTATGACCTATTCACTCAACGCCACTCAACGCCTAGCAGAGCTGAAGAAAATTCTAAGTCTAGAATTGTTGAGTATTGCTTATCCACTTTTCGTCGAGCTGAGCTCTGAGTTCGTCAAACTAAGTTCAGAGTTCGTCGAACTCAACTTTCACTTTTTCATCGAGCTGAGCTCTGAGTTCGTCGAACTGAGTTTTGAGTTTGTTGAACTGAGGATTTCTAGAATGACGCTTGATTTTGCTAAGTTTAGAATGATGCTGACGTTAACAAAGTCAACAAGTCAACAAATTTCAGATTCGTTATTTAAATGCTGCAATTCGACATTAACGTCACCATTAGTCTATAGTGAATCTCAATTTGGTTAAGCTGAGGTTTTAACCGCTGTTAAAACTGGGACACCTGTCAATCATCCCGCAAATCGACGAGATTATAAATAACAGCTGAGATCGAGATCAAATTAACTTTTCTGATTAACATTAATTCATTCTAAAAACGAGAAGCGGGAGATCGTCGTCTTCATCTGCCATTGTTACAGAGCCAAGTACTTCAAATTGATAAATCTGAAGGGTTTCTTATTTTGCTGGTGCAATCAACATCTACTATAGAAAGTACAGATGATATCTCTGAGGAAGACAAACCAGTCTAGGCAAGCCCTAGCTGAAATTGCTTCATGATTCAATCTGAGCCAAATCTGAAGATCATTTTCTGAATCGAAGAAGAAGAAGATATCAGTGTCAGATTCTGACTGGACAGAAGAATAAGATAGAGGAATTGCAATCTGCCCTACAGGTTAGCAGTTTAAAGATCGTCTTCCCCTCTTTTATCAGCAAGAATAAAATCAAGATTCTAAGGAATTTCCAGCATAAGCCGCAGACCATTGAAGATCAATTTTCTTATTGCTGGGAAGCAGATAGGGCTAAGATTTTCTTATCCCAGGGAGAAATCGACTTAGGGAGCAATTTCTCTTGAGTCAAATCAACATTCCTCTTTCAAAATCTATGGATCTGTGAAAGATCTGTGTTGAGGCCTAGATTGATTAGGCTGTGTGAGAGATCTGTATGATCTTATTGTAAAGCCTAAATTATAAAGCTGTGAGAAGGATCTATGAGATTTGTGTTAGGGCCGTGGGCCTGTGATTGGGTCCTTGTGTGGATCTGTGTGGGGCTGTTTCTCCCATCCTGTGTTAAGGGTAGTTGTGCCTGTGTTTGGTAGTCAAGAGATTACTGTGTGGAGGGCTGTGAGCCTCTATTGTAAGTCTCAGTGGAGACTGACTGATCCGGTGGGATCGTGCTGTAATCTCTGAGGAGCCTTTGTTTTTGGAGAAGGGCCTTGTTTAACATACTGTTAGAAAGGTAGAGAGGGACAATAGATGTACCCATATACTGGGGAACCACTATAAAATCTGGTGTGCTGTGTCTTGTGTTTTGCTGTGCTGAGTATTGTGTTCATGAAAGCTGAATTATGTATACATAGTAGGACATAATTCATATAAGATTTTAAAGAACTACAAAAAATGGCAATAACCTATTCACCCACCTCTAGGTGATTAACTACCCTTGTAATCAAAGACTTTCAAGTGGTATCAGAGGTATGTTACTCAAGAAAAGACTTTACAGTCTGAGTAGATCTCTAGGGTAGCTGTCAGAAGGTTAAGATGAGTTTAGGAGAGAATCACAAAGAGCTTGGATCCATGAAACTTCCTCTCTATAGGAAGGATACTTTTGGCATATATAAGGAAAGAGTCAGATTGTTCATTGAAGCATCTGATCCTAGGATCTATATCACAGTTCAAGAAGGACCCTTCATCCAAATGAAGACATCTGTCCTTGATGCCAATCTTAAGACTCCAAAGAAGTACACTTAAATGACTAAGGATGAAGTCATCTTAGCAATAATGGATAAGAGGGCACAAAACATTATAGTAAGTGCCATAGTTGACTCCACCTTTCAAAACTTGGTGCACTACAAGACCTTAAAGGAAATGTGGGACACTTTGATAGTGTACATGGAAGGTACTGAGGAAGTGAGAGATGATAAAAAGTCAATGCTAAATCAAGAGTATGAAGCTTTCAGACAGATTAGGGAGGAGACCATAACTAGCTGTTATGAAAGTTTCTTTAGGACAGTTAATGAGCTAAATACCTATGGCAGGGCCTTTAGTAATTATGAGCTAAATGATAAGTTTCTTAGGTCTCTTACTAGAGACTAGGACACTAAGATATGTGCCATTAGAGAAGTGGCAAAGCTGGCAGATACTCCACCATCCGCACTGTTTGGTAAGCTGCTTTCATATGAGATGCAGCTGATAACAAGGAAGGAGGAAGAGAAGACTAGCAGAGGCCAAGCCAAAGAAACTGCTGTGGCCTTCAAGGCAGATAGCTCTAAGAGGAGAAAGGAGAAGAATCCTTCTCTCCTTAGAAGGCCAGCTGAGTCAGAAGATTCAGATCAAGAGGAATCGGACTGTAATATGTTTGATGAAGAGTTTGCTGCTTTCTCAAGGCAGTATATGAAGATGATGAAGAAGAAGGGGTGGAGGAGCAAAGCTATCTCTTCCTTCCAGCACAAAGAAGACTACTACAGAAATAAGAAGAAACCCTCCAAAGAGGGCAGATATAATCCAAAACCTGGTAAACATTTTTCTAAAAAGGTTGTTTATTTCTGTTGCAGCAAGCCAGGTCATGTTGTGGCTGATTGTCCTGAGAAGAAAGAGGCTGGTGAAAAGAATCATCACCACAAGAGAAGCAAGAAGGAGAAAACCTTCATTGCTAAGAGGGAGAAAAGTTGGACTGAGTCTTCCTCATCAGAATCAGAAGAGGATGATGAAGCCTACATTGGGCTGATGGCAAGATCACAAAAGGAATCCTGCCAGGATCAGCTTGGACCATCTAAGGTACACTCTTCATCCAGCTCTTCATCTAAGTCTAAGTATGCGACTGCTCCATATTTAAGTGCTTCTTCATCAAGAGATGAAGATGGATCTGAATCTGAGGAAGACAGAAATCAAATGATTGAAAGATATGGTGAACTTCTGGAAGAATTCAGAAGGAGTAAGCTGCTGACCAAACAGCAGGCTCATGAGACTGCATCTCTAAAGCTTGCTGCTTCCCAGCATTCTGAAACAACAACTTTGCTAGAGCAGAAAACTAGGGAAGTTAGCCAGCTGAAGAACATTACTGTTATTCAGATGAGCACCATAACCTTTAGGAATAATCATATCAGGAATCTTGAAGGTAAACTCCAAAAGGAGAAGGATCTAGTGGCTAAGTTTTTAAAGCCATGTACTGTGTTGCCTTTGATAGATTGCTTCTCAACCCAAAATGATAAGAAGGGGTTAGGCTTCAAAGGGAACACTAGAGCTGTCAATTACAAAAGGAAGGACAAAGCTCAAGTACAGCCACTAGCCTCCAAGCCTCCTATTTCTTTTAGGAAAGTGCAGCTACCATTTAACAGGTATGACCACGAGAGCATCTTTGGTCACTGGGAGTATGGTGGATCAACCAATGAGAATAAAGCTATTCACCACTATGGTGGTTGGAATGGCAAGGGTGTTAGTTCCTACAAGGCAGCCCATGAAAAAATTCAAATGACCCATCCTGGACCATTTGTGTTTGGTGTACCAGCCCCTTCTCAAAATCTGCCAGTACACAATCAGACCAAAGGAAAGTCTGTTAGCAAACCAGACTTGGGCACATCTGAAGCCATCAGGAGCATGATCTCTAAAAATAAGGCAACTGCTGGTAGGGTTCAAGATACCCCAAGTACCTCTGTTGCCAGACAGATCCCAAATCAGGCTGTGGCTGGAAGACATAAGAAAAAGGCTGCTGCTGTACCTGCTGGACTGAGAGCTGCTGACGGCAATGCTGTTAAACCATCCCTTAAAAGAAGGTATAACATCTATGAGTGCTGGTGCCGTGGCAAAGTGGTCCACTATGCCATTGATTGCTGGCACAATAATAGTGTCCAGAGAGCTAATGTTGGCTTACCTGTCAGAAGAGTTGCAAGCAGGCATATTCATTTTCAGCCTAACATGCACCTAGGACCCAATAAGAATTGGGGTCCTAAGGTTAAATGATTTATTTCTTGCAGGTGAGTCCAAGTTGCCATACCCATATATGGTACTTGCACAGTGGTTATTCCAGGCACATGACTGGAATAAAGTGCATCCTGAAGGATTTCATTCCAATAAAGGATAGACCTAAGGTGATATTTGGTGGATCAGATCGAGGGATCACCAAAGGTTATGGTAAGATCACTAATGGCTTAGTCAATTTCACAAAAATGGCTTATATGGAAGGGTTGCAACACAACCTTATAAGTATAATCCAATTATGTGATCTTGGCTATGTCATTTTTTTTCCACAAGGATAAGTACCATATAAGAAGATCAAGTGACCAAGAGGTCACTTTGACTGGTACTAGGAGTGGGAATGTCTATTGTCTTAATTTTCTTTGTTTATCATCAGACTCTCCCATTTGTCTAATTGCAAATGAGAAAGCCTCGCATTGTGTCAAATGACACAAGATGCTAGCTCATTTGAATTATAAGACTATATGAAAGCTATATAGTAAAGAGTTAGTTAGGAATGGTCCTAACATGAAATGCTTTATGGAAGGTATTTGCTCTGCATGCCAAAACGGTAAGCAGACAAAAGCTTCCTTCAAAAGCATTGAGACTAAAGATTCTGTGAGGTGTTTATACCTCTTGCATATGAACTTATTTTGTCTAATGTCAGTTCATAGTCTAGGTAGGAAGGCCTCCATCTTTGTGGTGGTTGATGACTTTTCCAGATTTGTTTGGGTATTCTTTTTGAAGAAAAAGTCTAAAACCCCAGATGTCTTCAAGACATTTATCATATAAATACAGAATGAGCTGAACAGTACTATGGTCAAAATCAGAAGTGACCATGAGACTGAGTTTCAGTCTGAATGCATGACAAGAATATGTGAGCATTATGAGATTCAACAAGAGTTTTCCTCTCCAAGAACACCCCATCAAAATGGGATAGCTGAGAGGAAAAATAGAACTATCATAAAGGCTGGTTGAACTCTACTAAATGACACTTCTCTCCCAGAATATTTTTTGGCTAAGGCTGTAAATACAGCTTGTCAAGTCCTTAATAGGGCTTCTATCACCAAGAGCCATAATAAAACTCCCTATGAGATTATGAAGGGTAGGAAACCAAACCTTGCATATCTCAGAATTTTTGAGAGCAAGTGCTTTGTGCTCAACAATGGGAAATCCTATAAAACTAATTTTGCTACAAAATCATATGAGGGGATATTTGTTGGGTACAACAATCATAGTAAGGCTTATAGGATCTATAACTTGACAAGTCAAGTTATAGAGGAGTCAATTAATGTAGTATTTGATGAAACAAATATGATTAACAATGAGCTGTCAAGCTCTTTTTCTAGTTCTACAGGTACTGAACTAGTGTTGAAAAAGCTCACTCTCAAGGAAGCTGCTCCAACAATGCAAGATCAAGTAGAGGGTGTGTGCATTCTAGAGGAAGCACAAGGCTTACAGGAAGTGGATGAAAATCAACATCATGAAGAACATGATGTTAAAGCAATACTGCCTCCAACAGTAAGACATCTGAGGGATCATCCAGACCATCAGATTATTGGTGATGCAAGACAAGGAGCAGATTTCTCAACATAATAATGTACTCTTGCTTCCTGTCACAGGTAGAACTTAAGAAATTTGAAGAGGCTAGCTAAGACTAGTTTTGGATTGGAGCTATGTAAGAGGAATTAAACCAGTTTAAAAGATGTAAGATCTGAAAGCTGGTTCCCAAACCTCAAGGACATAATGTCATTGGAATCAAGTGAATCTACAGGAATAAACTTGATGAAAATAGCATTATAGTTAAGAATAAAGATAGACCGGTGGCTCAGGGGTTCAGACAAGAGGAAGGTATTGACTTTGATCAAACCTTTGCCCCTGTAGCAAGACTAGAAGCTATCAGGTTATTCCTTTTATATGTTGCATTCTAAGGGTTCAGAGTCTATCAGATGGATGTGAAATCAATATTTCTGAATGGAGATTTGAAAGAAGAAGTCTATGTGGAACAACCTCCAGGTTTTGTTATTCCTTATCATACTGATTTTGTTTATAGACTAAGGAAAGCTCTATATGGGCTAAAGCAAACCCCTAGAGCTTGATATGAAACATTGTCTAGCTACCTCATTGAAAATAAATTCTCAAGGGGGAAGATAGATAAGACCCTATTCCTTAGGGAATCTAAGGGCAAGATCATCCTAGTCTAGATATATGTTGATAACATTATCTTTGGGTCTACTGATGATAACCTTTGCAGGAAGTATGCCAAACTTATGCAGGGGAAGTTTTAGATGAGTAGCATGGGTGAACTTAAGTTCTTCTTGGGTCTTCAAGTAAGACAGACTGACAATGGAATATCCATATGACAGTCTAAGTTTAATAGAGAGTAAATTAAGAAATTTGGGATGGAATACTTCCACCATGAAAACTCCCATGGGATCAAATATGTCTTTAGACAAAGATGAGGCATGGAAATCTTTTGATCAAACTTTGTATAAAGAGAAAATTAGTTCTCTTTTATACCTCACTGCTAGTAGGCCAGACATCATGTATGCTACATGTGTCTGTGCTAGATATCGGGCATGCCCTAAAGAGACTCCTTTCTCTGTTGCTAAGAGAATATTGAGATATCTAAAGGGCACACCAGATCTTGGCCTATGGTACCCTAGGAATATGGATTTTCAGATAATTTGCTATTCAGATGCAGACTTTACAGGCTGCAGAGAGGACAGGAAAAGTACATCAGGTTCTTGTCAGTTTCTAGGTAGAAGCTAGTGTCCTAGAGCAGCAAAAAGTAAACTAGTGTATCTATTTCTACTGTAGAATCAGAATACATAGCTGCAGGAAGCTACTGTGCACAGTTGCTGTGGATTCAGCATCAACTCCAAGATTATAACCTCCAGATAAGTAAAAGCCCTTTGTTTTGTGATTCTACAAGTGCAATCTCTATAATTAGGAATCCTGTATCATATAGCAGAACTAAGCACATAAATATTAGATATCATTTTATAAGAGAATATGTGGAATGTGAGGATATTAGTCTTAATTTTTTCCCAACAGACAAGCAAGTGGCTGATATTTTCACCAAGCCACTAGATGAAGCAAAGTTCAACACCTTCAAATTTGAATTGGGTATGTTGAATTTGGTATAACTTTAGTTGCTCTTTATGATTGTTTGTAGCAGGAAAATTTAATCTTGCATGTTGGTGTGGACTAAAGAAACTATCAAGAGGATTGAAAGTAGTTATTCTTACTGAGGGGGAGCAAGTTGATCTTTAGGTGTTTCTTTGATCAGTAGCAAGGGGGAGTAGATAACATGCTGCTCCTAAGCTATTTCACAGAAGTCAAAAAGGGGGAGAAGTAGTACAGGAAGAACAGTAGCAAGGGGGAGTAGCTGCAACAAAGAAGCAGCTACAACAAAGAAGCAGCTACAACAAAGAAGCAGCTACAACAAAGAAGCAACTACAAGAAAGGCTTCATAGGTGAAGCAGCTTGTAGCAGCAGGATGCATCAAAGCAGGTGGAGCACAAGGAAAAATGTGGTAACAAGGGAAAATGTGGTAACTCTTGCTGATCTTAGATTAATATAATATTAATCTTTTTGCTGCTTATGTTAGTGTATATCATTGACAAAGAATTCTCTAGTGGTGTTTTGACTTCTTCAAATAAGGGGAGATTGTTGGGTCCATTGATCCTAATGTTCTAGATTTGTAAGAAGTCAAACAGGTCAATGGTATACACATAGTTGTATTTGATGTATGTTTAAGTTCATGCATAAAGGTTGGTCTTTGTCACAATGATCAGGCATATAGTTTAAGAGACAATGACAGATAGACTCAAAGTGATAGGCTGGAAATTCAGAAAAATATCCAAGTCCAGAAGAGTTCAGTGCGACAAGCTCACTCAATATCATACAACAAATAGCGCTGAGAGAAGGATGGCAGTCAAAGCTTACAGTATTGAAAAGGCAGAAATATGGCTAAGTCCACAGGCGTTGAGTGAGCTCAACTCACTCAACGCCATATGGACAGAATCGTTGAGTCAAGGATATTTTGTCAATGCCAAAGTATAAGGAGACAAAAAATTTGACTAAGTACAGAAGCGTTGAGTGAAGCTCATTCACTCAATGCTAAGTAAAAAGGCTTTCAGTTTAGTCTTCCTGTGAAGAAATAAGAATTCGGCTAATTCAAGAATCATTGAGTGAATCCAGTTCACTCAACACACTCAACGCCAAACTTCAGCAGAAAGGGCAGAAGAATATGGCTAAGGAAAAAATCGTTGAGTGAAGCTTATACAATCAACGTTCTCAACACTTTTAAGCAGAAAGGGCATAAGAATATGGCTAAGGCAAAAAGTGTTGAGTGAGGCATATACACTCAACGCTCTTAACAGAGCTGAAAATATTTCTAAGTCTAAATTTGTTGATTATGACCTATTCACTCAACGCCACTCAATGCTTAGCAGAGCTGAAGCAAGTTCTAAGTCCAGAATCGTTGAGTATTGCTTATCCACTTTTTATCGAGCTGAGCTCTGATTTCGTCAAACTGAGTTCAGAGTTCATCGAACTCAGCTTTCACTTTTTCGTCGAGCTGAACTCTGGGTTCGTCGAAATGAGTTTTGAGTTCATCGAACTAAGAATTTCTGGAATGATGATTGATTTTGCTAAGTCCAGAATGATGCTGACATCAGCAAAGTCAATAAATCAACAAATTTCAGATTCGTTATTTAAATCCTGCAATTCGACATTAACGTTGTCGTCAGTATACAGTGAATCTCAATTTGATTAAGCTGAGGTTTTAACTGCTGTTAAAACTGGGATACATGTCAATCATTCCGCAAATCGACGGGATTATAAATAGCAGCTGAGATCGAGATCAAATTAACTTTTCTGATTAACATTAATTCATTCTGAAAATGAGAAGCGGGAGTTCGCCGTCTTCATCCGCCATAGCCAAGTACTTCAAATTGATAAATCCGAAGGGTTTCTAAGTTCGCTGGTGCAATCAACATCTGCTACAACAAGTACAGAGGATATCTCTGAGGAAGACAAATCAGTCTAGGCAAGCCCTAGCTGAAATTGCTTCACGATTTAATCTGAGCCAAATCTGAAGATCATTTTCTGAATTGAAGAAGAAGATATATGTGCCAGATTTTGACTAGATAGAAGAATAAGGCAGAGGAATTATAATCTACCATACAGGTTAGCTGTTTAAAGATCGTCTTCCCCTCTTTCATTAGCAAGAACAAAATCAAGATTCTGAGGAATTTCCAGCACAAGTCACAGACCATTGAAGATCAATTTTCTTATTGCTGTGAAGCAGATAGGGCTGAGATTTTCTTAGCCCAGGAATAAATCGACTCAGGGAGCAATTTCTCTTAAGTCGAATCAACATTCCTCTTTAAAAATCTGTGGATCTGTGATATATCCGTGTTGAGGCCTAGATTGATTAGGCTGCATGAGAGATCTATGTGATCTTATTATAAAGCCTAAATTATAAAGGCTGTGAGAAGAATCTGTGAGATCTGTGTTAGGGTCGTGGGCCTGTGATTGGATCCTTGTGTGGATCTGTGTGGGGCTGTTTCTCCCAGCCTATGTTATGGGCAGTTATGCCTGTGTTTGGTAGTCAGGAGATTACTGTGTGGAGGGCTGTGAGCCTGTGTTGTAAGTCTCAGTGGAGACTGACTAATCTGGTGGGATCGTGTTGTAATCTATGAGGAACCATAGTTTTTGGAGAAGGTCCTTGTCTGACATTCTGTTAGAAAGGCGGAGAGGGACAGTGGATGTACCCATACACCAGGGAACTACTATAAAATCTGGTGTGCTGTGTCTTGTGTTTTGCTATGCTGAGTATTCTGTTCTTGAAAGCTAAATTATGTATACACAGTAGGACATAAGTCATATAAGATTTTAAAGAACTACAAAAGATTGCAATAACCTATTCAGCCCCCTCTAGGTGATTAGCTACCCTTATAATCAAAGACTTTCACTATCTCCCAGTTATGCATTACAAGGGGATATTCTTGATAAGGTATTGTATGGGAAGGACCCTTCATATAATCACCTGAGGGTCTTTGGCTGTAGAGCCTTTGTACATGTCGCTCGGGATGAAAGATCGAAGTTGGATTCCAAGACCAGACAATACATTTTTCTGGGATATGGACGTAGCAGTGAGTTTGGCTATAAGTTCTTTGATATAGTTGAGAAGAAAATTATACGCAGTCGTAATGCTATATTTTGTGAGGATCATACTATTGTTGATCCTAAGAAGATGGAGAAGGATGACTCTCACACCGATACAGAGAGTCTCCTATGATTGGAGGTGATGATACTGAGGAGGCTGCAGAGCCATAGCTGATATAGGGCACTGAGTCACTTTCATATCATGAGGACGCTATTGATGACGAGCCTACAGAGGACATCACTGATTATGTGCCAATACCAGCAGCTGAGCTCGCTCCACAGAGGTCTGATAGAGTCAAACACCCATCTTTGAGATACTTCACTAATGAGTATATTCTATTGACTGATGCGGGGGAGCCCGAGTACATTGAAGAGGTGATGCAGAGCTCAAAGAAGAAAGAATAGATGGTTGCTATGTAGGAGGAGATTTAGTCACTACATGAGAACCATACTTATGATTTGGTGAAATTACTTAAGGGCAAGAAGACTCTGAAGAATTGGTGGATTTTCAGATTAAAATAGGGAGACCCCTCGACACCACTCAGATACAAGGCCAGATTAGTGGTGAAGGATTTCAGTCAAAAATAAGGAGTTGATTTCGATGAGATCTTCTCTCCTGTTGTGACGATATCGTTAAAAGAAATAAAAGTTGAAGAATAACTTGAAAATTGAAATTTTATTACTTCAAAAAGTGTTACACACTAAAAAATTGAAACTAGGGTTTGGAAAATATCACTCAAAAGCTACTCATAAACACTATATAGAACTATGTGGAACTCTACCAGTTCTCCTCTAAACTTCACCTGGAGCACTCTATTTATAAATGAAAAATTTGACAAACACGCCCCCTAGGGCGTGTCACCTGGGCGTGTCGCTGGCGTGGCAGATAAGCTAGTATGTAGATAGAAATTCTGGAGGCTTCTATAAGATTACACCGGCGTAGCATGAGGGGCATGAGCATGGAAACTAGGCGTGTCTACGAGCATGGAAGATAGGCTTCAACTCAACATGACATCGATCTTCTGGCTTGGTCACGTGTGATGTCACGGGCGTGCCAGCTGGGGCACGAGTGTATAGCAAGGGCATGGAAGCGTTTGCTGGCATCAGGACTTTGGCACAGCGTGACAACAAGCTTCTAGCTTGGTCACGGGTGATGTCACTGGCGTGTCAGCTGGAATATGGGCGTGTTGCAAGGAAATGACTGAGTTTGTTGGCAAAAATCTTCCGAATGACTGGAATTGCTAGTTTTAAAGTTACAAGCCCAAGGTCACGGGCGTGACCTGGGGGCGTGACCTGGGGGCGTGACTTCACAAAAGTTTGCTGAATTGCCAAAAATTTGTAGAAATACCTATAAAGCACAAAATAAGGTCAAGTTACAACTGAAAATAAAAAAGAAAGGATTTATTTAGGTAGGTACATAATATAATTACTTTTTTTCTTAAAACTAAACTAAAATATAAACTAAAAATATGTATATTTTGATACTCATCAGTAGACAACACATGCCACTCTTGTATCGCAACTCTCTTTGCCGGATCCACTACAATTCCCTCTCTACAAACCACATTACCGAGGAACGCCACTGATGAAAGTCAAAACTTACACTTTGAGAACTTGACATATAATTGACTCCTCCTCAAGGTCTCCAATACAATGCTTAAGTGATTCCACATGATCATCCTCCAGTTGAGAGTATACCAGGATATCATCAATGAAGACTATCACGAACTGGTCCAAATACTCCCTGAATGTTCTGTTCATCAAGTACATGAATACTAAAGGCGCATTCGTTAGGCCAAACAACATAACCATGAACTCGTAATGTCCGTAACGCGTACTGAACGTCGTTTTGGGAATGCCACTCTCCCTGATTCTCAACTGATAATAACCAGACTTCAAATCGAGATTTGAGTACACAGTAGAACCTACTAGTTGATCAAATAGATCATCGATTCTCGGAATCAAATACATATTCTTCTCTGTCAGCATGTTCAACTATCGGTAATCTATACACAACTGCAAGCTTCCGTCCTTTTTCTTCACAAAAAAGACCAGTGCACTCTAAGATGATGAAATTGGATGCACATAACCTTGATCTAGTAGCTCTTGAAGCTGTACCTTCAGTTTCGCCATTTCCTTCGGGGCTAATCAGTACGGAGAGCATGCCACAGGCTTGGCACCTAAAAACAACTCAATATAAAAATCAATCTCTCAGTGAGATTGAGCTTTAGGGAGATTTTCAGGGAATACGTTAGCAAACTCCGATACTACAGGAATGCTTATCAAACCGGTCTTAGGCTTTGAAGCCTCTACTAGTGTGAAGAATAATTCCACACCTTTTCAAATTACCTTGATAACCTGGAGAGCGGACATTAGTATATTGCTCGATCCCTCCATACTAGAGAAGGTAATTTCATGATCAGTATTCTGCCCCAACTTGACCTCCTTAAGATTACACTCAATGCACACACGCTCTTTAAGAGCAAATCCATGCCAAAGATCATATCATATTCTAAAATCGGTAGTATCGACGCTTCCAAGTCGAGCTCTTGATTTTCTATCCGCACATTCACATATCAACACCTATTCGCGTGCATCATGCACTCATTGGGTAGCAACACATCCAATCTATCTTTTGACATGGAAGAAGGCACTATGATATGCAAAATGAAGTTCTTAGATAGAAACGAATGAGACACTCCTATGTCAAATAGTGCTCTCGCCGGATAGTTAAGAATTAGTACAAAGCCTAAAACACCGCCAAAACATCAAACAAAACTACACAAGGTATATATAGTATGTAAATTACACAAGCTATATAAAGCTCATACCTGTCACCACGTCACTTTATTTAATGGCCTCCTACTGGCCAAGATTGTAGACTCTAGATTGAGCTGGCATATGGTGAGATGCAGACGACTCTACTTCTTTTCCCTTCTCATCATACGATGCACCCTCCTTTATATCTGACTTCACGGGACGGCTCCAACAAATTCGAACATAATGTCCCACTTTGCCGCAATTATAACATGTATGTGGACCTTATCCCGAGGTAGCTCCAGAACTAGTAGAAGGATCTTGTCCAAACGACCTAGCCTTCTTGTTACACTTGCTGCAAAATCCATACTTCGAAGAGCTCGACACCTTGAACTCTGGCTCTCACCAAGATGTCCTTCTTACTCTGGACCCTCTTCAAATCCTTCTCAAGGGACCACACAGTATTGACCAAGGTAAGAAACCCGCGCGTCATTGAGCCTGATAGAAGCAACCGCAAATCATCCCGCAGTCCTTCATATAATCAGTTGGTCTTCCTTTCCTTGTTCTCCAAAGATGATCTAACATACCTTCCAAGTCTAGTGAATTCATGTAGGTATTCATCGACCGAACGGTCGCCTTGAGTTAATCTTAAAAACTAGTTTTCCAACATAATCTGTTTTGCTGAAGGGACATAACACGCTAGGAACAAACTTAAGAACTCATCCATTGAGACATCCATCAGTTGTCTCCCTGCTAACTGATGAGCTTCAATCTCATCCCACCACATCCTTGCCTCTCTATCCAATAGGAAAGTGGCTATGGTCACCTTCTGAGCTTCCTCTATCTCCGTAGCATTTAAGGTTCTCTTTATCTGAGAGATCGAGTCCTCAGCGTTATACGGGAATCCAGCTCTTGTAAAAGATGGAGGGTTGAAACTCATGAAATGCTTCATTTGTTGGTCTGAAAAACTTCTTGCCGCTAATGGCTCCACTACCGCAACTGGCACCAGGGCCAAAGCAGGAGAAGGATGCTGCACTTGCCTTTATGGTTGGGCATTTAACATGGCAAATAAGGCTTCAACCACCAACCTTATCGTTTTAGCAAGAAGGAGGGGTTGTAGGCACATCATTATGTTCACTACTCTCCGCAGAGTGCTGATGTTGGGACTGCTCTACACCACTCCTAGTCACCTATAATTATGCAATACACAATTTAGCGACTATAAAAACATAACAAGCAATAATCGAAGGAACGCTCAAGTTCCACAAACAATGTTTTTAGTATGTTTCATGTGTGTTTTTCATTCCTAAGTGGACATTCACGAGTTATTCTTACATTTTAAGGTGACACACACACGTGCACTCCAACCCTAAAAATAATACGTCCATGAATTCAGCAAATAACAGACCAAAACCTAGGCTTTGACACCCAATTATAACACCCCTACTTGTTCCAAGGATTATAAGAGCTGGTCTGGCTGGGACCCCACGCCATATTGAATGAACAAACGAAATTGCTACTCAATGAATATCAATCAAAATTATACTAAACAAATACGCATAGAAGCATACGCTAACATAAGCAATAAAAATAAACCTGAACTGGAATGTCCTCCGCCCTATAGTAATGACAAAACAACAATTTCATAGTCTTGCTTTGGCCTTAGGGCCTTACACACATCAAATAGTTAAGCTATTACATGATTTCCAAACATCAGCATACAGGTCGGTAATGCATGAGAAAGGTATAACAAAACTTGGGCCTTCGAGGGCCAACACAACATGGGCTCCTGTCTGCTACTTCCCGCTCGACTTTCCTGCAATGGTACTTGTACCAACCTCAAAGTTGTGGTAGCAAAAGAAGATAACGAGTTAGCTTTTGCTGACCACTATACATGAATGCACAGTATAATGACCCCACCCTATACCCGGGGCAGTGGTATTCCTTTTGTGCATATTAGTCAACAACAATAGAGTATGTAAGAATAAGCCAGAAAGTGCAATGACAAACAAGCCAAGCACTAACTCTATACACGAAATCATCACAAACGTTGGGACACACGTCTATATGCTTCGTGATCTCATGACACACTTTTGGTGTACTCCTTAAGTCTTACCACCATCCCTTGTCCCAGACACGGTCGGTCCCACCTTGAGCATTCTTCTAGTTCGACCTAAAGTCAATGACTCTCTACTATGCCAATGACGAAAGCCACGTACGTTAGACACTCTAGTCGAATGACATAGTACGGGTACAGTTCAGCTCTTTCCCGTTGCTCAATTCACTGTGCCAATCAATGACAACGACGCAGGTCAGCCTCCCCTTTCCTATACACGATAAAACCAACACTATGTTCTAAAGCTGGCAATCATGGCAAACACAGCTGGGCACCCCATGCTCAATAACTCAACACACTACCCACCTTGTCCCAGGAACACAGGCTTCACAACCACAAAACAGCTCACTGGGAGCTATCGCCGGGAGGTAACTGATAGAACTTTGATTCTGTCCACTATTCCGGGTATTTCCTAAAGTTTGCCTCTAGAACTCCCTACAACACTCAGAACCCGAAAAATGCATATCATACAAAGTTTTCTCTAACACGCAATCATCAATAAAAACATCACCAATCAAGATCAACTTGTTCGGATGGGATTCACACATCATGCCTATGTATGTATTTTGATTTCAAACTCTATATGCAATTTATATTGGGGACAGACTCAATCGACACGGAGAAAGTCTAGCCATATGCTACTTAGCGAAAAAGGCACTTTCATATGCGTATATCGAAACAAAAGAGGACAAGCACGTCCTAACGAGAGGAGGAAGATCGTTACCCTTGAAGTCCTCTTTGGCGCAGTAAATCAAAAAAACAAATGGATAAAAAGAACCGCACCGGGCCACTCTCCATAGATCTGCACTCGGCTTGTGATTTGGTGCTCTAAAGCTCCGGCAATGGCGAGATCTCTCCTTCTCCTTCTTATTTTGCTCTCCCCTCTCTCTAACTCTTTAGAAAGTGAAAACTTACGTTGAAATGAAGAAGAACTCTCAACCCTCGGCCTTAAACCAGCAAGAGCCACTCTCCACTGTTGGATCCTATTAGAAGTTGACAAATGACCCTGATTTAAAACAGTTTTCCTGTACAGAACAATATCGCCGCGCAGTACCCCATACGATGGCTTACACGAGAAGCCCATCATTCAAAATCTCCACTCCTATGCTAACACATGGCTGCACCATAACTGTCATGCTATCACGGCGCGATACCATACTACTGCCGAGCGATAGGTCATTCGACGCGTCATAACACCACCTACATTGAATGGTCCACTACTGCCACGCGGTATCGCTATCTCCGGGTGGTAGCTCACGGAGAGCCACACCAGTTAAAATGGCTATGCTACCGCTAATGCTAGCATTACCGCCGGGCAGTAGCCTCTAGAGAGCTATCTTTGTATAAAATTTCTAGGGCGTTACATACCTATCTTGTAGTGTGCTAGACTAGGCCAACTTCTCTAATATCTCAGATAAAAGATATTACCACTTAGAGTCCTTGACTCCTATAGCCCAGGAACTTAAGTAGGTCCCCTACCTCAGATCCACTACTTGGATCCTACACCTCAGAGTGACAATACTCCTACAACTCAAATTTAACTGATGAATCCTACCTTAGGTGCACAACAACAACCCTACCTTAGGTTCACTCTTGAACCCTACCTCAGGCCTTCGAGACAAGGTCCAACACTCAAATCTCAAAGAGATCTTACAACAACAGTAGTGGGAATAATTTGTTACTGTAAAAATAGACTCAATAAAAATATATCTTGGAGCTTGGAGTCATCTTAGGCTTTATGAAGAGAAAGCCTTTTTCAAGTCCAATAGCAGATCTTCTGAAGGTCTTCTTTTGGAGATTGGATTTTTTGAATCTTGAGACAAAGAGGCTATTTCTTGTGAGATTTGAGACAGAGAGACTATTTCTTATGAGATTTGAGATAGGTTTCTTGAGCACTTGATGATTAACCTTCTTCTCAATGAACTTATTATCTGATCTATTCTAAGATTACTGTTCAATTTGATTTCGACGGCAGGCTTGTACAATTCACAAATTTAGCAAAGTTAGGGTTTGAGAACCTTTGCTTCTCCTTTTATATGCCTGATAACCTCTTAACGGTCATGAATAAAAAATCGTGTCAGCACACTTTCCATTTATGATTGATTTGACATTTACTTTCTATGCTGTTGCAAATTTGAAATCCCTCCTTTTGAAGTTGATACACCGTTATTTAATGTCCCGACAATATTATTGTGTGAAGGTTGTACACACAATGATTTTTTACTTAGAAATTTCTTTCTACTTTCTCTTGAGAGTCAACACAAGGATAAATTCTTCATAGCTTAATGATTCTGGACTTAAAGAGGATTGATCTTTAATTTCAAGCTAACATGACGATATCATTCAGTGATGGTATTAAATAAAATGATTCTATATTTAGAAACTTCTTTTAGCTTTTCCTGAAGAGCACACAACGATATTATTGTGTCCTGTCTATTAACACAACGATAAATACCATAGAAATTTTATCTCTGCTTCTTTAGTAAAGCTCACACAACGATATCGTTATGTGTTGTCTGTTAACACAATTATAATTAACTCAAACACTTTTCCTCTTCTTATATTGAGCTCATAATGATATCCTTGTATGTTGTCTATCAACACAACTATAATTGACTCAAACACTTTTCCTCTTCTTTTGTTGAGCTCATAATGATACCATTGTGTGTTGTCTGTCAACACAATGATATGTTGTTTGAACACAATGTCTCTGAACTTAGACTAGTTTTGAGTTCTTAACATATATACTCCTGGTCGTTACCGATCTCATAATTTATTGAGGTTGTCTAAAGTGAAACTATATTGGCTTATACATGTCACATCAGATAAGCATGTATACAACATGTACTTATCAATGAGTGAGGGACTTTTTCAAATCTGGAACATTATGGGCAATGTTCTCAACAACTAGAGTGACATGAGTCATCTAATTTCATTAGAGTTGACATTAGGGTGACTTTAGGTGATGTTTTACACCATGATTGGCTCTTAGTGACCTAGGTGCACTCACTAAGTCCAAAGCACCTACATGACCCCCATAGGTCACCTTAAACTTATTAGAGGATGGACATGACCTAGTGCATACACTTTCAAGGGTAGACATTGTAAAATCCCTCCTCCTGGAAATTTGGCACGACCGAGGAGAGATTTTATGCCCAGGACCATAGTCTTACAATAACACAAACTATGAGTTAGTTACCATCACAAGATAGCGACCCTGTTGGAAAACACGATCATTCACACAACCAACAAAAGAAGAAGTAAGTCCACACATCACATCATAGATATAATAAACATCTAATCAAAAGGTCTACACGATATAAATGAAAGAGTAATAGGGCTTATGCCCAGTACATAGCCATCATAAATATCTCTCTCTCAACTAACAATATGGAAGCTAAACCATATGACCATCAACCTGACGACGGGTAGTAGTAGTAGCGTGTGGATCTGGCTTCTCAGATCTTGGTATCTCAATCTCTGGCTGCTCCTGGTCGAACTGCGGCGGCATCTCCACGTGTCCCTAAAATGATGTGGTCAAATGAACGTTAGTCAAACTAGACTCAACTGCTTCATCCATGCCTTACCCCCATGACTCCTAAGCACCGCGCGGGAGGAAGAAAACGGAGGACCAATTGTAATAGAATATACAAGCAGGTGACAGTGGTATATATATATATATAATTCTCTAGCAGTTCTATATCAGTATGAGCAGTAAAGAAGAGTAACAACTAGTGCAACATAAAAGTACAGTAAGAGGGGCTAAGTAAAACTAGTAAAGTAAAATAATTATACTACCATCACAGAAGCGTACCCTAACTTATATGAATTCCCATAAAAACATATAAGTTAAGGTTTTAAAAAAGTAACTCATCATATAAAAGAGCCCATACTAATTTATATGATGAGGATATGCAAGTGCGTATGCTATGTAATGCAATGTTTATGTAACTCACACACACGAATCTGTGCACAGACCTTTCATGCATCCCCACTTTTTGGAGGTGGCCAACCTCTTAGGTACAAACCGTCGTGCCTCACGGTGGTAGTGGAGTGGGTGTCTCCACTCCTAGGCGGGCAGACACACTACCAGGCCTAGACTTCTTGTATGCCTCAATGCTAAGAACACAACAACGAAGCCCCTACGTACTCTTGCTGGCTACTACCAGTCTTCCATGGTCGGGTGTGCTCTTAGGGGACATAGTCTTCCAGACCTCGGTATAAATATCCTACCGGTCTCCCCAAAGGTCTACACTCCGCACCAGAGTCATCGTACTTTTGTCGGTGTGACGACTGAACTAGTACCGAGTGAACCACCACATAAGCACAAACCAGGTATTATAATACCCTCCCGAGCCCCTAGCTCACAAGACTAACCTGTCCTGATATCAACAAACCACCCGAGCCTCCAACTCATAGGACTAATAAGTCCAAAATCACTCCAACCCATACATGGGTGAGATTGATATAACACAGTATAATCCTATCAGACAATTCTTGTCAAACTTTCTGATTACCTAGCAATTTATGGTTAACCTTGGACTTCCTGAGGTCTACCCTGTGAAAGGCTCGCAGCGGTACTAGGAACTATGATGGGCTGAAGCCCATCATTCCCTTTCTCAAGGCACTTAGTAATGTTATGCTACCCTTAACTAAACTCACTCCTAGGTTTACTAAGTGCGTGACCTCTTCAAAACAACAACTGCTGAAAACACTAATTTTCCAAAATTGTTAAATGCAAACCATATGATCTTGTATGCGTGTATGACGAGGAATCCTCCAAATTCTTGATCCTAGGATCTAAGATTATTTCTTGAGACCTAACATAACATCTTAGACCTAATTCCAGAGATTTATAATTTTTCTAAAATAATCACCAATTATTATAGTTTTCTCAAATTAATGCTACATGTGATTTTGAACATGAAGTGTCACTTTCTGTTATCAAACTAGCAAGATAAAATTACCCCAACATCAGTTTAAGTAATAATAGCTCTGGACCAAATTTCAAATCATTCCAATAATATTTGAAATTTAATTTTTAATTACAAAAATCTGATCCACTAGGTCAAATTACACATGAAGTACTATAAATATTCATCAAATAATTCCATAAAATTACTGGAGTTTAAAAATGGTAAATAATTATTTGTTCCAAAAAAGTATAATTTTTTAACTCAATTTAAGCACAAATATCTCAATAATATAGAAGGGGAAAATGGTAATTTTAACTGCAAGCTAAAGATTCTGACTTTCAAAAATTCCAACTAATTCATCCAGTGTTTATAATACTAAATCATTGTTATTGGCAAGGTTTCATAATTTTTACAATTATTTTAGTTACCCTAATTTTACTAATACCCTTGCATAACAAATACTAATTAATTCATTTGCTAAGCAAATAAACTCTAAATATTCTAAATTTCATGAGGACGTGTACATTTAATAAATAATTTCATGTACAAAATTTCACTGGATTTGACCAAGCCAACCTTCCTAAATTCACAAGATACACCTTTTTGGCTAAATGCACACCACATCACATATAACATGACAACTCACAAGTGGGATTCACCAACCTACAGTGGTCTAAAGGACCTGAAATTGTTACCAGGGACTTACACCTCCCTAATGAACCTCTCACCAAAATATGGGGTTAAAATAATTATGTATCACCAAAATATTTCAGTTTTATGAAAAATCATATTTTACCTAAAATTATAGTAAAATGTTGTCCAAAAAATTTCCATTTTTGGACTGTAGGTGTATCTAGGGTATATTCAGATATGACCCAAATTTAAAGTCAATACCCTTAGTCAATTAAAAGTTATTAAAGATATAGTGACTGTCCTATCCTAAGGATCAGTCCCACAAGAATTGACTTACAAGGAGCTAAACTGCCCCAAATGACCTGATTTTAATTTTTAATTAAAGTAGACTTACATGGCTACCTTTTTCATGTTGGGAACTTTTCATGGTTCAGCACCTAAGGGCCTCCTTTTTCCGATTTAAAAAGATACACTGTAAAGAGGAAATATAATATTTATAATTATTATACTTTATAATATATCAGATACACAGCCAGAGGATTGTCTTCTTCCTCCATCCAAAGGCCCTGATTGACCCGACCTGGAAGCTTTTCCAAAGCCATTTTCTGGCGATCTAGCCCCCTTCCTTGCCGGCTACCACACCCACCACCTCCGCTGAGGTCAGGGCTATCGCCGGGCGACGGCTCGACCGCCGAAGAGTCGGTTTCTGGCGAACCCGAGAGGAAGATTTCCAAGCTTTTTCCATGGAAATTCAAAATGGAATTCAGATCAATTGAGCTCGAAATCATTACCTATTGATCTAAGATGCTAGCACAAGGGGAGAGGAGGAGAAGCATGCCTTATTTGGGGCTTGGATGCGGCTACTCCGGCGGGTGGCCATGGTTTTTGGCATTTTCCGGCGAACCTCCCCCGATCTTAATTCTCCACCATTTGCAGCAATCCAAGATTCAATTTTGACTGCTTGAGGCCTTCTAAAGGTGATGAAACAGTCAAATTGAGCTTTGGAGGCCTCTATATAGGAGATACAAGTTTTGGGAGTTATGTTCATGGCTGTTAAAGGCCCTCCTTGATGGTGGCTGACCAATAACTGTTGGAAACTCCCCCTCTTCATCAGGGAGATGAAAGGAGGGGTTGGGGAAGAAGAAGGGAGTGTCACTTGGCGTCCGTCCATTATTCTCCCCTCCAAATGAAACTTCCCTCCTAATTACCCCATTAAATCCCTTAATTAAAATAATAAAATAGATTAAATAAATATGAAAATTTAGTGGGCATAGGATGGGCTTTGGGAAAGGCCTTAGCCCACTTGAATTGGCTTGGGCTCTCATTTAACCTTTAGGGTTAATTTGACCATGGTTGATCTTGGGGTTGACTTTGGTCAACTTGATGGGTTGACTAGTCCAAGGGGTGTGTCTTGAGACCCTTGACACCACCCAATGTTGATTGGGTCATGGTGATGCCCAAATTGGGCTCACTTTGCCAAATAGTGTGATTTGACCTAAATAGGGTCAAGTTTGACTTTGGTCAAATTGGTAAACTTGGTGACCCTATGATGGGGCTCTTTGGTTCACTTGGCCCCTAATGACGTTACAAGGCTAGGGGTGGGGTCGACTTTAGGTTTTGAGGCCAATATGACCTCTTAGGAGAATGTTTGACCTATATTGACCTAAGGTTGACTTTAGTCAATTCGGCCCACTAGATTGACGTAGCCTTGAGTCCATCGCTCAATTGCCTCTCTCTTAGGGTTAGGAAAGTGCTAATGAGCTTATCTTGAGGTGGTGAGTTCATGTGAGTGTGAATTGACCTAGGTTGATTTGTGCACATTAGGGGTGCACTTAGTCATTTCCCTAAGCTCAAACTGAGCTAGGGCACACTAGGGCCTCCATGCACCACTCAAGTCCTAACCCTAACTTTAGGGGGTTTGGAAGTGTGGGGAATGTTACAGACATGTCATTAAGGCATATGATCAACCTAGGTTAGATCATTTCAAACTTATACCTTATAGTGATTGAAAGGCTTACCCTAGATCTGAAGGCAACCTTGGGTGCACATAGTCACACCAAAAATGTAACGCCCCCATCCGTCACATGGAATATAACAGAGGGTCCGGCCGGGGCCCCACGCCATATTTCATAGACAGACAGCAGAATCACGTGTGAATACCAAAATACTTTCTACTCGCATCTTAACTTAGAGCATTCTAGCGGAAGTTTAAATCTTAAAAGAACTCATTCAACGGATGTCCACTAAATATATAAATAATTATTTATATATAACACCAGGAATGTATACAAACACACAAACCCTCACATCCTTAAGGCCTTACATGTTTCTCTTTACAAGAGGTGGTTTCATACATCGACACGCAGACCGGCCACACATGAAATCCAATTCTTCGCACGGCCTTCAAGGGCCTACAAGAAGCAGCAACAAGGGCTTCAGCCTGTAACGTCCCTGATTTTTCTGCGACTATTTTATTCTCGTTTGGCGTTACGGTGACGCGTTTTCGTGGCTTGTGCAATTTGTGGAGTGTGGTTTAACTCCTTAGAACCGGGTTCCCTATTTTGTAGCCTATTGACAAGAATCTCCCTAGCAAGCCGAGTCGTTTTGGGTGACCCGGTGTGGCCTCTCGGGGGATGCTTGTGTTTTGGATTTAGGTGGGTATAACTCGAGTTCTGTTCATCGAAAATTAATTTCGACTTCGCCGTTGTGTTTGTAGCGTGGGTATTTAGCTACGGTGTAAATTTTGTCGAATTCCGAGATAGTTTGGTTTTTGCGTCGTTTTGGGTGTGCAATTAGTAAAGACTATTAGAATTCTCTTAATTTAATAAGGGAGCCGGCGGTTGGGATTCGGTTTTGCTGAACCGATGTGTTTAAAGCTTATATAAAGGCTTTATTAAGAAGTGGCGGGCCCACTTCTCCTTCCTCCTTCTTCCCGAGACAAAAAGCAGAAAACCAGTGCTCCTGTTCGCGAAAAATAGAGGCGGAAACGACGGGCTGCCCTAGCCTTCGGACGGTGATTCTGGGAGTGTTTGTGGACGGATTTCGATTCCGAAAGAGGCGTCGTCTTGCTCTCGCTCAGATCTACGTTTAGACGGTAATAAATTTGATTTTCGTGGAGTTTTAGGAGATTTGGGGATTAAGTCTTGAGGTTTTCCGCCATTAATGTACGAGAGTATGCTTTTAGGTGCTGCTGCTGCTAGTGCCAAGTAAAGAGGAGGGAAAGCCATCCAAGCTTTGCCGGAAATCGAGGCAAGTGGTGTTCTTGCCCTTGCCATTGTTGTTTTCTTGAAATTCTGAAAATTCCCGGTTAGCCCTAGGGTAGAAGCCAAGCATGTTCTCTTTTTCTTGCTGAATTTAGGGCTTAGATTCTCCTATGAGCCCCCCTTCTCTGTGCTGTTGGTGCTCAACCCTCTGGCGTAATTCCATCAGTAAACTCCAGATTACCGTCTGGTTGGTGACTTGCGGGTGAAGCCGAGAGAGAGAGAAGGGGGTGCCTGTTGTGTTTGTTGGATAGAGCCTTTTTGGTTTCTGTCTGGCCGGCGTTGAGTGTGGTGCACACACTCAAAGACTTTGCGGGTTTGGCGTTGAGTGTGGTGCATACACTCAATGCCGCAGCTGTAGCTAGTTAGAATTTTTTGCTAAGTACTAGGGAGTTGAGTGAGGTGGACTCACTCAATGCCACAGCCCCTGCTAGCGGCTAAGTACTTTGGCGTTGAGTGAGTCGACCTCACTCAACGCCATTTCCGTTTTGGCATTGAGTAAGGCAAGCTCACTCAACGCCGCGGTTTTCCTGAGAAGCTAAGTGTTTTGGCGTTAAGTGAGTCGACCTCACTCAACGCCATTTCAGTTTTGGCGTTGAGTGAGGTGGACTCACTCAACGCCGTCGCTTCTGTGCAGCCAAGTACTTTGGCGTTGAGTGAGGTGTGCTCACTCAACGCCATAGCCTTTTCTGAGGCTAAGTACTTTGGCGTTGAGTGAGTTGACCTCACTCAACGCCATTCCTGGTTTGGCGTTGAGTGAGGTGGCCTCACTCAATGCCAAAGGAAAGTTTGCGGCCAAGTCCCGTGGCATTGAGAGAGTTGACCTCACTCAACGCCATTTCTGCTTTGGCGTTGAGTGAGGTAGACTCACTCAACGCCACAACCCTTCTTCATGGCCAGAAATTCTGGCGTTGAGTGAGACGACTGTGAGAAGCGAACTAAAACAAGCCGGAAATGGTATAACTGAAATTTTTATTATCAGAAAAAGGTATCTATTACAAAGGTATGGCCTCCCTTATATAGAATGGAGGAGAAAAGAGAGAATACAAAAAAGAGATGTGGGACTAAAACTATACAAAAGAATCTGGGCGGCTAGAACAACAGACCGGAACAAGCCGCGCGGTTAGACAGGAAGGGCTAACCGCTCGGCCACTGCCAGAGAGAGAGACAAGCCGCCAAGTGAGACCGTTAGACCGCCCGGTCTCCTAGTCGCCAATAACAGACCGCTAGACCGCTTGGACCTCAGACCTCAACGCAGCAACCAACCCGCTGGAGGCAAACCGCCAGACCGCCCGGTCAATAACCTGCCAAGCCAGACCGACAGACCGCCCGGTCTCAACCTCAACAACGACCTCACTCAACGCCATTGCTGTTTTGGCGTTGAGTGAGGTCAGCTCACTCAACGCCTGACCTCACTCAACGCCGCAGAATTGCCTTGTTGCGGCTAAGTGCCAGGGCATTGAGTGAGTGAACCTCACTCAACGACATTGCTGTTTTGGCGTTGAGTGAGGTGGACTCACTCAACGTCGTAGTTCTCTTTTGTGGCTAAGTGTAAGGGCGTTGAGTGAGTGAGTTTCACTCAATCCATTGCTATTTTGGCATTGAGCGAGCTTTCTCTGTTTATGGTTAAGTACCAGGGCGTTGAGTGAGTGTACCTCACTCAACGCCATGCCTGTTTTGGCGTTGAGTGAGGCTAGCTCACTCAACGCCAGAGTTGTTCTTGCAGGAGGCGTTGAGTGAGTGAACTTCACTCAACGCCATGCTTGTTCTGGCGTTGAGTGAGGCTAGCTCACTCAACGCCAAGGTCTAGGTAGGCGTTGAGTGGGTCCCACTCAACGCCAAGCCGTATTGAGTCATTTCAACACTTTTCCCTACCTTGATTTTCGCTCCTGAGTGAATTCCTTGTTCATGTTTTGAGTTTCCTTGTCGGCCATGTTTTTCTTTCCTAAAGGCCGAATCATGGGTCGTGGTTAGTAGTGGTGGTTTGAAGCTCTTCATGGGGGAGGTGTTGTGTAATTTAGCCGTGGCAACCCTTTTCTTCTATCTTGCACCAGGTACGGGCTGGGCAAGGGGGTGGAAGGTCCCTAGTGCTTTTACATGTAGACTCTTGAGCTTGTTGACTTGGAAATGGTGGTTGGGGGACTGAGTTTGCCTCAAACCCGGATCCATGTTGTTTGTTTTTGCTACTACCACCTCCGACAACTTAGGGTGTTAGATGTTTCTTCCTTGGTAGATTGCAGTACTTTGGGCTCTTGGTAGCCTATTGGACTCTGCAGGATGTAGTTTCTAGGAAGGGTTGATGCTATTTCCTCGCACATGATGCATTTCTTTTTGTCTTGCTTTGGGCAGTTGTGACTTTTACTACTATGTGTTTTCCTCTTTCATTTATCCCCTGGTTGACACTTTCATGCAGTTTTTCCTTGTTTTGCTTGCTGAGGTATTCTTTCTTCTTTTGAATGCCTCAGGTTCTGAGCAGTAGCCAGTTTGGTGGCTAGGTTGCGATGGTATTGCTGGTGGTCTCTTGGACTTTGGAGATCCTGTTGCTTTGTTAGTGAGGTAGTTTTTCTGTACTTTTCTTACAGACATACATATGTGCCAGTGGGTTCGTGTCAGGTTGTTGGCGCCCACTTGTAGTTTTTACCTTTGTACTAGATATATTACTTTTGCTGCTACCATTTTTTGGCGATAGTCTACTTTCTCTAGGGAGGATTTATGCTAGGTGACTAGTTATTTTAAAACTACAATTATTATTATAAGTATATCGCATGATCAGCATGTTTTATAAAACTAAATCACTATTTTCCAAACAACGTATAAAGATCGTTTTCTTATATATAATATAAATTAAATGTAGAGTCTTGCATAGCATAAGTGGTACTCTTGGGGCTCTTATGCACTCCTTAGGATGTCAAACCTGAATAAAGTACTTTTCCGCAGCGCATAAGTATAGTTTTTAACTGTGGACTAGGTGATCCACCGAGCCGAGGGATACGACCCCTAAAATATAACTGATTTTCTAATCATTGAACTCATGAATTTCTTTCATAAAGTAAAGTAGATGGTTTTGCCTGAGCGTCAGCAGTTATCCCCTGCTCGACGTGGCATCATGACGCGTGTTTTCTCATACTCTGATAATTACTAAACTCGGAGAAAATGCGGGTTGTGACAGTTGGTATCAGAGGGAGGTTGCTCGACAAGTTAGTCGGGCAACCTTCCTTTGATTGCTTAAGTAATTCAGCATCATGTCATTCACACACCGATATGTCATCAACACGTCTTGGCAAAAGCACGAGCACTACACTCATAGCATAACATGAAGTATACGGGGCATATTATGTAGTACGGGATGCATAATATGTGTTCATATATGGATCCACCATAGGGGCAACATGTGAGGGTTATGTAGTATGGGATGCATAACCTCACCATATGGCTGCGACTAGCTCGTTTTCTTTTTCGTTGCATGAGAATGTCATGTAGCATGGGATGCATAACATTTTCATGCGTACGCCGCTCATAACATGCATTAGGGCATTTTTAGAATGCATAACACAAACATGCATTGCATAACATTGCATAAGCACAACGTGCCAAGCTAAAGACTGGCATGAGGACATATATACACACATAAGCTTTCAAGTCAAAAGTAATACAAAGTCATGCATTCCCGATCTAGGCACATGAAGTAGTATGGTGGTGGTTAACCATCTTAGGTTGGGACATAACATCAATTTTTGTAAAAAAAAAAGATAAACTCCCAGAGCAAGTTTAGCAGCTTTAAGTTCATATCTATACATGTATTGTCTGTACTTGTAGTTGGGTCTAGCCGTTGTACTAGGATCTAACTAGTGTTGCTATGATTTTAGGATGGCGAGACGTCCATCGATTAGATCGACTCCCCTGTTTGAGGGTGAGTCATCTGGAGCTCAAAATGATGCGGTGATCGAGAGCCTGCGGCAGAGTAGCGAAGCCATGAGCAGACAGATGGTAAAGATTCAGGCCCAGATTCAGTCCCTAATGGCAGTTGTGGCAGGTCAGACTCGAGGAGTGCAAGGTCCTGCAGGGGGGTTAGCTGTCCCTCCTCCTCCTGCACCCTTAAGGCCTCTAGTAGTGGTGCCAGCAGAGATGACCTTCATCTCGCAGTTTCAGAGGCTGAGCCCTCCCACTTATGACGGGAAGGCAGATTTCATGGTGATAGACGACTGGCTGATCTCCATGGAGGAGATGTTCTCGTACTCAGGGGTTGCAGATGATCATAAGGTGGTGATAGCGGCCTATCAGCTTAAAGGTTTGGTTAAGAGTTGGTGGCTGAGAGAGAAGGAGAGCTTGGTAGCTGGATGCTCTTGGGAGGTGTTCAAGGAGATGCTGTTGAGGAAGTTCTTACCCTCGGTCGAGCGTGACCGCCTCATGAACGACTTCCTCCATCTGAAGCAAAGACAACTCACGGTTGGTGAGTATGAGATAGAGTTCAGCAAGTTGAGCCGTTTTCCCCTGGATTGGTCAGCATTGAGGCTGATCGAGTTAAGCGATTTCTCGGTGGTTTGAGGAGCGAGGTGCAGCAGTTGACCAGTTCTTATGGGTCAGAGACTTATGCAGGAGTAGTGGAGGCTGCTCTGAAGATGGAGGCTATTGAGACTGCGAAGAGCAGAGGCCAGCAAATGAGGAAGGACAAGAGGAAGTCTGTGGAGGAGAAGAAAACCCAGGTACCCGGTGCGGCTCC
Organism: Platanthera zijinensis; assembly: GCA_039513925.1. Lineage (NCBI taxonomy): Eukaryota > Viridiplantae > Streptophyta > Magnoliopsida > Asparagales > Orchidaceae > Platanthera > Platanthera zijinensis. Next base: position 61,206,649 of record CM077079.1, on the reverse strand, counting down.
GGGAAAGAAGAGAAAAGTGGTGTGCAGCTTCTGTGGCCGATCAGGCCACCCTGTCGAGAGATGTTTCAAGAGGGCAACAGCTCATAGGAAGGAGCAGGTTCATGTGATTTAGGGTGCTCCTAGGAGAGATGTCTCTTGTTCTGTTTGCAAGCGACCCGGGCATGATGCTGCCCAGTGCTGGTCCAAGGATAAGGTCTGCTTTCAGTGTAGGCAGAAGGGACACATCAAGGCTAGGTGTCCTCAGGTCCAGCCTGCTCTTCATGCAGTTCCACTATAGGCATTACCTCCACCTCAGCGTGTGGACAAGGACAAGGGAAAGCTGAACGTGATCTCTTCCAAGGAGGCTCAAGCTTCGACTCCGGTCATCTCAGGTTAGTTGTCTTTCCAGCCTGAAGGTTTTGTTCTTGTTTTGCTAGAATGTTCGCAGTATTGTTGTGGTAGTTCCTTAGTTTTATATGCTCCTATAGGGAAATTTAAGGTGAAGAACCGATGGGCGCGTGTTCTATTTGACTCCGGTGCTACCCACTCGTTCGTGGCTAGAGCCTTTGTGGAGCGACATCAGTTGCCTTTAGATCGAGTTCGGGATACCTTCCGTATCAAGTTCCCCTCTAGTGAATCTATGCTATCAGATTTGGGCATGTTAGATTGCCCTGTTTTGTTGGGGGACTTCCTTGCGAAGGCAGACCTGAAGATGATTGATCTGGAGGACTTCGATGTTATTTTGGGCATAGACTGGCTGTCTAGGTATGATGCAATCATTCAGTGCAAAGGGAAGCGCTTGGACTTAATCAGGGACGATGGTCAGCCCGGAAGCGTGTATGCTGATCTATGCCAGGATTATCCTGTCATCTCTGCGGTATGTGCCCAGAAGCTGTTTCTTTCGGATTGTTTTGCTTGTTTGGTCTCATTGGTTGGGACCGCTGTTAGTGTACCATGCTTGGAGGAGATTCCAGTTGTTCGTGGTTTCGCCGATGTTTTTCCGGATGATCTTCCTGGGCTTCCTCCCGAGCGGGATGTTGAGTTTGTGATTGATCTGGAGCCGGGTTCGCGTCCTATTGCTAAGGCTCCATACCGGATGGCCCCTTGTGAGTTAGAGGAGTTGCGAGTTCAGTTGGATGAGCTGTTGGCAAAAGGATTTATCAGGCAGAGTTCGTCGCCTTGGGGTGTTCCTGTGCTGTTTGTGAAGAAGAAAGATGGGTCAATGCGGCTTTACATCGACTATAGGGAGTTGAACAAAGTCACAATTAAGAACAGGTACCCTCTGCCGAGGATCGATGACTTATTTGACCAGTTGCGCGGTAGCACGGTGTTCTCTAAGATCGATCTTCGTTCAGGCTATCATCAGCTCAGGATCCGTGAGGCAGATATTCTACGGACTGTGTTTAGATCAAGGCATGGACATTTTGAGTTCTTGGTGATGTCGTTTGGTTTGACTAACGCACCATCAGCCTTCATGGATATGATGAACCAGGTGTTCAAGGATTTCCTGGACAAGTTCGTGGTGGTCTTCATCGATGACGTGTTGGTTTATTCTCGCAGTGCTGAGGAGCATGAGCAGCATCTGCGCTTTGTTCTATCGGAGTTGAGGAACCAGAAGTTATTCGCCAAGCTGAGCAAGTGCGAATTTTTGTTGCCTCAGGTTTCATTTCTAGGCCATGTGGTGAACAAGGATGGGATCTCGGTCGACACAGAAAAGATCGCAACAGTGATGGATTGGAGTATGCCAAATACGCCTAAGGAGATCAGGAGTTTCCTAGGGTTGGCTAGCTACTACAGTAGGTTCGTGGAGGGTTTATCTTCCCTAGCTGCCTTTTGACCAAGCTAACTCAGAAGAACGTGGCTTTTGTTTGGAGCGAGAGGTGCGAAGAAGCCTTCCTGGAGTTAAAGAGAAGATTGTGCACTGCTCCCGTTCTGACCCTGCCTACTGAAGGGGTGGATTATGATGTTTATGTGGATTCTTCGCATGTAGGTCTGGGTTGTGTGTTAATGTAGGTTGGAAAAGTGATTGCCTATGGGTCAAGGAAACTGAAGACTCATGAGAAGAATTATCCAACGCATGACCTCGAGTTCGCAGCGATAATTTATGCGTTGAAGCTGTGGAGACACCTACTTTATGGGGCTCAGTGCAAGATCTTCACCGACCATAAGAGCCTGAAGTACGTGTTCACGCAGAAGGAGTTGAATCTACGCCAGCGGCGGTTGCTAGAGTATGTGGCTGATTATGACGTAGAGATCCAGTATCATCCAGACAAGGCCAATGTAGTGGCCGACGCCTTGAGCCGAAAGACGGGAAAGATCTTTAATCTAACTGCCGATCATTTAGTGGAGGAGTTTCTCCTTATGGATATATTAGTGGGATGCTGTGGCTTGCAGAGTAGTTTATCAGTGGCAGAGACGTCTATGATTTCTTTGACCAGACTGCACCCGAAGGACGATTCAGATCTTCTGCACTTATTCACCAAGACCGAGAAGGGGGAGTTGCTAGACTTTGCTATCGATGATGCAGGTACTTTGAAGTACCGTGGAAGATTTTTCATCCCCGCTGTTGGGGACATTAGAGGTATGATTTGCAGAGAGGCTCATGGATCCAACGTTGCCTACCATCCAGGATCTACGAAGATGCATCGTGACTTAAAGCAAATTGCCTAGTGGTATGGCATGAAAGGTGATATATCCCGTTTTGTTGCGGAGTGCCACACTTGCAAGTATGTGAAGACCGATCATGGAAGGCCTGGTGGCAAGTTGACTCCGTTAGAGATCCCGACTTAGAAGTGGTAAAGTATATCTATGGATTTCATCACGGGCTTACCGAAATCCTCGAGGGGATTTGATTCTGTCTGGGTCATAGTGGATAGACTGACGAAGTGTGCTCACTTCGTGCCATATAAGATTGATTACCCGATGAAGAAGATAACAGAGTTGTACTTGAATGAAGTCATCCGACTACATGGTGTGCCTATGAGTATTATTTCTGATCGAGACTCCCGATTTACTTCTCTTTTTTTACAGAGTCTGCAGGAGGGTTTGGGTATGGATCTGAGGTATTCTACTGCTTACCACCCACAGACAAATGGGCAGACAGAGCGGGTGAACCAGATAGTTGAGGATATGATCCGATGCTACATTTTAGACCACGGTGGAGCGTGGGATGAGCGGCTGCGACTTATGGAATTTGCATACAACAACAGTTATCAGGAAAGCTTGCAGATGGCTCCTTTTGAAGCCTTGTATGGGAGGCACTACAGAACTCCGTTGTTTTGGGCTGAGGCTGGTGAGAGGCCTTTGTTGGGTCCAGATGCTCTGGAGGAGATGGAAGTCACAGTGAAGCTTATTCGTGAGAAGCTTCGTATAGCTCAGGAGAGATACGAGAAGAACGCCAATCAGCGTAGGTCTGCCTTGGAGTTTTCTGTAGGGGACCTTGTATTTCTTAAGATTTCCCCAATGGTGGGTGTAAAGAGGTTTGGTAAGAATCAAAAATTGGACCCAAGGTATGTGGGCCCATTTAAGATTTTGGAGCGGATTGGCGTGTCAGCTTATAGATTGGAATTGTCAGCAAACTTCCCAGGTGTTCATAATGTTTTCCATGTAAGCCAATTACAGAAGTGTGTGGGCAGCAGTGGGCAAGTCTTGGACGTTGTGCCCCAGTTGGAGCCCAGCCTTTCTTTTGTTGAAGTGCCGGTCCGTATTTTGGATACTCAGGAACGGGTGCTGCGAAAGAAGTCCATTCCGATGGTGAAAGTTCTTTGGAGGAATCAGGATTTGGAGAGCGCGACTTGGGAGCTGGAGTCGGTCATGAGGGAGGCTTACCCTCACCTGTTTCCCTGATTTTGATCGGTTTGTTTTCCTTCTTGTAACTCCTGTTTGTTACTTTTTTCCTTCTTTGGTAGAAGTGATGTGCGTAAAGTCTCGGGGCGAAACTTTCTTTTAGGGGGAGTGACTGTAACGCCCCCGATTTTTTTGCGACTATTTTATCCTCGTTTGGCGTTACGGTGACGCGTTTTCGTGGCTTGTGCCATTTGTGGAGTGTGGTTTAACTCCTTAGAACTGGGTGCCCTATTTTGTAGCCTATTGGCAAGATCACCCTAGCAAGCCGAGTCGTTTTGGGTGACCCGGTGTGGCCTCTCGGGGGATGCTTGTGTTTTGGCTTTAGGTTGGTATAACTCGAGCTCTGTTCATCGAAAATTAATTCCGACTTCGCCGTTGTGTTCGTAGCATGGATATTTAGCTACGGTGTGAATTTCGTCGAATTCCGAGATAGTTTGATTTTCGCGTCGTTTTGGGTGTGCCATTAGTAAAGACTATTAGAATTCTCTTAATTTAATATGGGAGCCGGCGGTTGGGATTCGGTTTTGCTGAACCGATGCGTTTAAAGCTTATATAAAGGCTTTATTAAGAAGTGACAGGCCCACTTCTCCTTCCTCCTTCTTCCCGAGACCAAAAGCATAAACCGCTGCTCCTGTTCGCGGAAAACAGAGGCGGAAACGACGGTCTGCCCTAGCCTTCGGACGGTGATTCCGGGAGTGTTCGTGGACGGATTTCAATTCTGAAAGCGGCGTTGTCTTGCTCTCGCTCAGATCTACATTTCGACGGTAAGAAATTCGATTTTCGTGGAGTTTTAGAAAATTTGGGGATTTAAGTCTTGAGGTTTTCTGCCATTAATGTATGAGAGTATGCTTTTAGGTGCTGCTGCTGCTAGTGCCAAGTAAAGAGGAGGGAAAGCCATCCAAGCTTCGCCGGAAATCAAGGCAAGTGGTGTTCTTGCCCTTGCCATTGTTGTTTTCTTGAAATTCTGAAAATTCCCGGTTAGCCCTAGGGTAGAAGCCAAACATGTTCTCTTTTTCTTGCTGAATTTAGGGCTTAGATTCTCCTATGAGCCCCCCTTCTCTGTGCTGTTGGTGCTCAACCCGCCGGCGTAATGCCATCAGTAAACTCTAGATTGCCGTCTGGTTGGTGGCTTGCGGGTGAAGCCGAGAGAGAGAGAGAGAGAGAGAGTGAGAGAAGGGGGTGCCTGCTGTGTTTGTTGGATAGAGACTTTTTGGTTTCTGTCTAGCCGGCGTTGAGTGTGGTGCACACACTCAAAGCCTTTGCGGGTTTGGCATTGAGTGTGGTGCATACACTCAACGCCGCAGCTGTAGCCAGTATTTTTTTTGCTAAGTACTAGGGCATTGAGTGAGGTGGACTCACTCAACGCCACAGCCCCTGCTAGCGGCTAAGTACTTTGGCGTTGAGTGAGTCGACCTCACTCAACGCCATTTTCGTTTTGGCATTGAGTGAGGCAAGCTCACTCAACACCGCGGTTTTCCTGAGAAGCTAAGTGTTTTGGCATTGAGTGAGTCGACCTCACTCAACGCCATTTCGGTTTTGCGTTGAGTGAGGTGGACTCACTCAACGCCATTGCTTCTGTGCAGCCAAGTACTTTGGCGTGGAGTGAGGTGTGCTCACTCAACGCCATAGCCTTTTCTGAGGCTAAGTACTATGGCGTTGAGTGAGTTGACCTCACTCAACGCCATTCCTGGTTTGGCGTTGAGTGAGGTGGCCTCACTCAACGCCGAAAGCAAGTTTGCGGCCAAGTCCCGTGGCGTTGAGAGAGTTGACCTCACTCAACGCCATTTCTGCTTTGGGGTTGAGTGAGGTAGACTCCCTCAACGCCACAGCCCTTCTTCATGGCCAGAACTTCTGGCGTCAAGTGAGACGAACTCACTCAACGCCATTGCTATTTTGGAATTTAGTGAGGTCAGCTCACTCAACGCCGCAGAATTGCCTTGTTGCGGCTAAGTGCAGGGCGTTGAGTGAGTGAACCTCACTCAACGCCATTGCTGTTTTGGCATTGAGTGAGATGGACTCACTCAACGCCGTAGTTCTCTTTTGAGGCTAAGTGTAAGGGCGTTGAGTGAGTGAGCTTCACTCAACGCCATTGCTGTTTTGGCGTTGAGTGACGCCAGCTCACTCAACGCCACTTTCTCTGTTTATGGCTAAGTACCAGGGCGTTGAGTGAGTGTACCCCACTATACGCCATGCCTGTTTTGGCGTTGAGTGAGGCTAGCTCACTCAACGCCAGAGTTGTTCTTGCAGGAGGCGTTAAGTGAGTGAACTTCACTCAACGCCATGCTTGTTCTGGCGCTGAGTCAGGCTAGCTCACTCAACACCAAGGTCTAGGTAGGCGTTGAGTGGGTCCCACTCAACGCCAAGCCGTGTTGAGTCATTTCAACACTTTTTCCCTACCTTGATTTTCGCTCCCGAGTGAATTCCTTATTCATGTTTTGAGTTTCCTTGTCGGCCATGTTTTTCTTTCCTAAAGGCCAAATCGTGGGTCGTGGTTTGTAGTGGTGGTTTGAAGCTCTTCATGGGGGAGGTGTTGTGTAATTTAGCCGTGGCCACCCTTTTCTTCTATCTTGCACCAGGTACGGGCTGGGCAAGGGGGTGGAAGGTCCCTAGTGCTTTTACATGTAGACCCTTGAGCTTGTTGGCTTGGAAATGGTGGTTGGGGGACTGAGTTTGCCTCCAACCCAGATCCATGTGGTTTGTTTTTGCTACTACCACCTCCCACAGCTTAGGGTGTTAGATGTTTCTTCCTGGTAGATTGCAGCACTTTGGGCTCTTGGTACCTTAGTGGACTCTGCATGATGTAGTTTCTGGACAGGGTTGATGCTATTTCCTCGCATGTGGTGCATTTCTTTTTGTCTTGCTTTGGGCAGTTGTGACTTTTACTGCTATGTGTTTTCCTCTCTCATTTATCCCATGGTTGACACTTTCATGCAGTTTTTTCTTGTTTTGCTTGCTGAGGTATTCTTTCTTTTTTGAATGCCTCAGGTTCTGAGCAGTAGCCAGTTTGGTGGCTAGGTTGCGGTGGTGCTGCTGGTGGTCTCTTGGACTTTGGAGATCCTGTTGCTTTGTTAGTGAGGTAGTTTTTCTGTACTTTTCTTACAGACATACATATGTGCCAGTGGGTTCATGTCAGTTTGTTGGCGCCCACTAGTAGTTTTTAACTTTGTACTAGATATATTACTTTTGCTGCTACCATTTTCTGGAGATAGTCTACTTGCTCTAGGGAGGATTTATGCTATGTTGCTAGTTACTTTAAAACTACAATTATTATTATAAGTATATCGCATGATCAGCATGTTTTATAAAACTAAATCACTATTTTCCAAACAACGTATAAAGATCATTTTCTTATATATAATATAAATTAAATGTAGAGTCTTGCATAGCATAAGTGGTCCTCTTGGGGCTCTTATACACTCCTTAGGATGTCAAACCTGAATAAAGTTCTTTTTTGCAGCGCATAAGTATAGTTTTTAACTGTGGACTAGGTGATCCACCGAGCCGAGGGATATGACCCCTAAAATATAACTGATTTTCTAATCATTGAACTCATGAATTTCTTCCATAAAGTAAAGTAGATGGTTTTGCCTGAGCGTCAACAGTTATCCCCTGCTCGACGTGGCATCATGACACGTGTTTTCTCATACTCTGATAATTACTAAATCGGAGAAAATGCGGGTTGTGACACAGCCCGCTCAATCCTGTCAGCCCGCAACACTTGCATATGGACGTCCACCCCACGGGTGATAGACAAAGCAACGGTCAACTAACAACTGACCAATTATAGCGACCCTACCCCTTACCCGGGGTAGTGGTTCCTTCCCTGCATGCATTGCAATCACAATATATATCACAACAAGTGCACTCAGGCACAACCACATCACAAACGTCGGCCTTCGTGCCAGACGCTCCGTGCACTCAGGGCACACTTACGGTGTAACGAAATCCTCTAGGTCCCACCACCGATTAGAGGTTATTAACTTGTTGGACAGGCATCAGCCTCCAAATACACACTATAGATCGACCTACCACAGTAGTGTAACAAGCCGGGGAAACCCCCCTTGCTTTGCAACCAATCGACCGCTCACAATGCAGGTACATAATATGTTGGAACACCCTATTACTATTTGGACCAGGATGACTATACTTCTATAGGGATTTTGTGTTGTGACCTCCTTGTTGTTATAAAGGTCACATAGGCTAGTTAGAGTAATCTTCAGCTCGACGCATAGTCGACTTCAGCTCGACGTAGAGTCGACCTCTGCTCGACGCAGAGTCGATCTCAGCTCGACGCAGAGTCGATCTCAGCTTGACGTGGAGTCGACCTCAGCTCGACGTGGAGTCGACCTCAGCTCGACGTTCCGTCAAACCCAGTTCTGCTTACAGAAAACACTCTCTGGCCGATGTGTGTCGTTCTTAGATCGACGTTTTACTGTGAGCTCGACGTTTTCCAGACTTCCGTCAGTTTTGAATAGGAATTCAAATTCCTTCTGTCAGACAATTAATGCTGAAGATTTATTGGCCGTTACAGCATATCTGGTGCATGGCTCAAGGAATTTTCTAAGGAATGTCTGTCTGACATTTCCTTTGAGGCATGGACATTTAAGGAAAGCAATTAATGCTGACTTCCAACGGCTATCAAAGAAAAGGAAGAAGAAGACTCAGTTATATTATTCATTCTTTCATTTTTTTGGAATACAGAGAATATACAGAATACAGAGAACAATAATACAGGACTTCAGCTGCTCTCTCTCTGTGATATTGTTTTGAAAGCTCACTCACAGGAATTCTGATTGCTTCAGACACAACCATCCAACTTTCTTGGATCATTCCTTGCTGGAGCAAATCAGATCTTTGAAGACCTGTCACCCTTGTGCAGAGCTCTCCTTCCTGAACTACTTCTTGATCTCAGGGGGAGCTTTGACAACAACTACAGATCCACTTTTGCTTCTCTCTGCTTGTTGATAGAGAAGACAACCTCATCCCTTTTTCTTTTTCTTTCTGTACAGGGTTTTAACTCCCTTCAAAAGTTACTTTTGGTTTTGCTGAAACCTGGTCAAAATCAGCTCCTTTGGTTTGTGAGAACCTGATCAAAAACTCTCTGGTGATCAAGACACCTGATCAACTCATCTTGAAGTGGATTCCTATCAAGGGTGATAGAAGAGTGGATGTACCCAGATTTGGGGAACCACTATAGCTCCTTGTGTCGTCTGGATTGCTTGTTTCTTTGTGTTTTGCTTTGTGTTGTGAATTTCTTTTTACTCTGATTATTTGCTATAGCACCTTACACTAAGTAAAGTCAAACTTTCTCTGCACACAAGTTTTTATTTGCAAAATTATTTTAAATAACTCTATTCACCCCCCTCTAGAGTTAGGATTGATCTTATCCTGCACTTTCAATTGGTATCAGAGGGAGGTTGATCATTCATACAGGCTAACACCTGGATCAAAAGATCCCTGATAAGATCATTTCTCTCAAAGGGTTATTTTCCTTAGTTTTACTTATCTTTAAAACTCATGGCACAAAACAAGGACTTTGCTAGTACCAGACCTCCTATGTGCAATCTCTCTAAGTTTGCACTATGGAAAGCAAGGATTAGACTGTACATGAACTCTTTTGATGAAGACATTTTTAATTCTGTGTTGACAGATTGTCCAAGACCTCCCACAGGAACAAGTACATCAGCTGTTCCTCCTCCTTCAGGAACTGATGCTGACATAAAGAAGTGGAAGGCAGCAGATGCTAAAGCCATGAACATTTTGGCTCAAACCATGTCAGATGACATTTTCCAGAAAGTAGCTGATTGCAATACTGCTAAAGAGATCTGGGAAAAACTTTCAGAAATTGTATCAGGTTCTGCAGATGAAAGAAAGGATAGGAGATCCTACCTCATCACCCAGTATGAGAACTTCAAAAAGGCAGAGTCTGAGTCAGTTGCTGACATGTACAACAGACTGAGCCTAATCATCAGTGAGCTTAGATCACTAGAGAAGGACATATCTCTCACTGAGATAAATGACAAGATACTGACTTGTTTCCCTAGCTCTTGGGACTCAAGAATCTGGTCAATTAAAGATGGAAGAAATGTCTGTGAGTTATCCACAGAAGCTCTTCTAGGAAAGCTCAAGAGTTATGAGCAATTCATTAAGAAGAGAGAAGAAGAGCAGAAGACATCCACACCAACAGAAAAGGTTGAGAAAACCATTGCCTTCAAAGCACAGGAAGAAGAACCTAAAGAAAAGGTGTTGGGAAGTGAAGAGCTTATGAGCCTACTGGTCAAAAGGTTCAATAAGCTGAATAAAAGGAACTTCAGAAGATGGTCATCCAAAGACAAAGACAAGCCAAGGTATGACAGATCTACTAATAAAGATATTATCTGCTTTGGCTGCAGGAAACCAGGACACATTTTCCCCAACTGTCCAGAAAATCAAGATAAAGACAGAAGGGACAAGAAGGAAAGAAAAGATAAAAGGAAAGATAAGGAGTCAAGGAAGTACCATGACAAGCCTTCCTCCAGCAACAGCAAGCACACCAGAAAAGGATTTGTGGCTGAATCCTGGAGTGAATCTGATGAGTCTGATTCATCATCCAGCTCTAGTGATGATGAGGATGATGCAGAAGAAAAAGGATTCTGCATGATGGCCATCAGTGCATCTCAAAAGAACACTGATTCAGAGCCTGATGCTGATTACCTATCTGATCAGGAACTCACTGAGGATCAGGTAATAGATTCATTTGATTTTACCTCTGATGAATTTAAATCTGAGTTCAAATCTATGTGCATTGACTTGATTGAATCTCAAAAGTTGATTAAAACTCTCAGAGAACAATTAATTGAATGCAAATCCATTAACTCAGATAATCTTAGACTCTTAGAAGAGTTGAAGCAGTGTGGGGAGGAGATAGCTTCACTGAAAGGTGAGCTATCTAAGGCCAAACAATTTGAAGAAACCCTTAATGGGAGAAGTATCAAATTGATGGACATCACAAGTACAGTGAACTCAAGATTGAATGGTTCACTGGGCTTGGGTGCTTCATCCAGCCAACCCATAGTGCTGACAACTCCAATCAAATTTACCAGTGAGAAAGGTAAAGGAGTCTTGATAGTGGCTAGGAAGAATGCTGACTTAACCCAGGAAACTGGACAAAAAGCGTCGAACGAAGCTCGACGGACGTCGACCAGAGCTCGACGTAATCGCAAGAGAACGTCGAACTCAGGTCGACGCCCTCTACCTTCTGAACAAAGCAAGCCTTTGCCGTCGAATGGAGCTCGACGCACTCACCAGAGTCCGTCGACCGAAGCTCGACGTGCGTCGAGCCAAGCTCAGAGCAAAAGTCAGTTCTCAGGGGTTAATTCAAAATTTAATTCCAGCTCCACATCTCATCACTTTAACCCTTATGCTGAATGGATAATACCTCCTAGGAGATATCATCCTGTAGGCTATAAGAGCCAACCTGAGATGTCTTTTATTTCAGAATTTAAAGGATATCAAGAAAGGCCCAAGGTAAACTGGGTCAAAAACAATTGATTTGTTGTATGTGCAGATAAAGACCTATCCAATTGAGAACCAACAGTGGTACTTGGATAGTGGGTGCTCAAAGCACATGACTGGCAACAAGGAGAACCTTGTGTCCTTCAAAGCTAAACATGGACCCAAAGTAATCTTTGGAGATTCAAATTTTGGACAAACAAAAGGCTATGGCCAAGTCAAAATAGGGTCAATTACATTCAAGAAAGTGGCCTATGTGGAAGGACTAAAGCACAACTTAATCAGCATCAGCCAGCTATGTGATGCTGGTTATCAGGTTTGGTTTACCAACTCAGCATGTAATATTGCATTAAATAACAACATTGTTTTAATTGGTAATAGACAAGATAACATATATCTAGTTGATTTCAATTCATCTAAAGTAGATATTTGTTTATTTAACTCCCTTAGCAAACCTAATGAACTTTGGCATAAAAGACTAGGACATGTGAACCTTAGAACCATTGCTAAGTTATCCCAAGACAACCTTGTTAGAGGACTACCTTCTGGTCCCTACAAGAAGGAAGGACTTTGCAAGGCTTGTCAGTTAGGCAAGCAAACTAAAAACAGTTTCAAGTCACTTAATAAGAGTGACTCACCTAGAATTTTGTACTTATTGCACATGGACCTTTTTGGACCAATTAATGTACAAAGCCTAGGAGGGAAATCCTATGCTCTAGTAGTTGTAGATGACTTCTCAAGATTCACTTGGGTGTTCTTTCTGAGAAAGAAGTCTGATAACTTCAAGATTTTGACAGATTTTTTCAAAGGCATACAGATTGAGTTCAATACTCACATTGCCCTGATCAGAAGTGATCATGGGACAGAGTTTGATTCTCTTCTTATGCTAGAGTTCTGCCAGAATAAAGGTATCAGGCACACTTTCTCAGCTCCAAGAACTCCTCAACAAAATGGGGTAGTTGAAAGGAAAAACAGAACCCTTATTGAATCTGCCACAACATTGTTGACAGATGCTCACCTTCCTCTAACCTTTTGGGCAGAGGCTGTGAACACCTCCAACTATGTTTTGAATAGAAGCCTGATACATAAACTAAAGGGTAAGACTCCCTATGAGTTACTCAAAGGGAAGAAACCTAAAGTAAATTACTTCAAAATTTTTGGTTGCATTTGCTTCATTCACAATAATGACAAGAAATACCTAGCTAAATTTGAAGCCAAAGCTGATGAAGGAGTGTTTCTGGGATACTCCATGTCTAGCAAGGCTTATAGGGTTTTTAACAAGTGCTCAAATAAAATTGAAGAATCCATGCATGTTACATTTGATGAAACTAACATGTCTTATAAGGAGAAGGAGACTTCTACCATAAGCAATTTGCAGGAACATTCAATTTCAGAAAATCTGAAGCAGCTTACCATCACAGACAAAGGGTCATTACCTTCAACAATTCAGCAAGACACTGAACTCAGTGACAATGAAGAGGAATTTCAGGTTTTGGAAAGTTCAAAAGGCCAACAAATTGAAGAACCAGTTGTTGTTCCACAAGAGGAAACAACAACACAGGTTGGTGCATCATCAACACCCCTTGTTGATCTTACAACAACAAGAGATCACCCAATCTCACAAGTAATTGGAGATATCTCAGTGGGTGTGCAAACAAGGAATCAAGTTAATCAAAATATTATGCACACCTGCTTTCTTTCTCAAATTGAGCCTCAAACCATACAAGATGCAGAGAAAGATCCAAACTGGATCATTGCAATGCAGGAAGAGTTGAATCAATTTGAAAGGAATAAAGTTTGGGAATTAGTACCAAGACCAAGGAACCAGCAAATTGTTGGAACCAAATGGGTATTCAGAAACAAGTTGGATGATCAAGGAATAATTATGAGAAACAAGGCAAGACTTGTTGCACAAGGATATTGCCAAGAAGAAGGAATTGATTATGACCAAACCTTTGCACCAGTTGCAAGGTTGGAGGCCATAAGAATCTTCCTTGCATATGCAGCTCACAAGAGATTCAAGGTATATCAGATGGATGTCAAGAGTGCATTTCTCAATGGAGACATCAAGGAAGAAGTTTATGTAAAACAACCTCCAGGTTTTATCTCTCCAACCTTTCCTGATCATGTTTTTAAACTGCATAAAGCTTTATATGGTCTCAAGCAAGCTCCTAGAGCATGGTATGAGACCTTAGCTTGTTTTTTGTTGGAAAATGATTTTAAAAGGGGTAGAGTAGACCAAAATCTTTTTGTTAGAACCCATAGGTCCCATACCCTACTAGTACAAGTTTATGTAGACGATATCATATTTGGGTCTACAGATTCAAACTTATGCAAAAAGTTCTCACAACTTATGCACTCAAAGTTTGAAATGAGTAGCATGGGTGAGCTTGCTTTCTTTCTTGGATTGCAAGTTAAACAACATGTGGATGGCATTTTCATCTCTCAAACTAAGTATGCAAGAGAACTGGTTAAGAAATTTGGAATGTCTGAAGCATCCTCTATGAAAACACCTATGCCTACAAATGCTGTTTTAGATGCTGATGAATCTGGAAAACCAGTTGATCAGACAAGCTATAGAGCAATCATTGGCTCATTACTTTATCTAACAGCTACTAGACCAGATATAATGTTTGCTACATGCATTTGTGCTAGATTCCAAGTAAGCCCTAGAGAGTCCCACCTCACATTAGTTAAGAGGATTCTTAGGTATGTAAAAGGTTGTCCTAATCTAGGTCTCTGGTATCCACATGACTCAGGATTTGATCTAACTGGATTTTCAGATTCTGATTATGCTGGATGTAAAGTAGACAGGAAAAGCACCAGTGGAACTTGTCAATTCCTTGGTGATAGACTTGTCTCCTGGTTTTGTAAGAAACAAACCTCTGTGTCCACATCAACTGCTGAAGCTGAATACATGGCTGCAGGTAGTTGTTGCTCACAGATTTTGTGGATTCAAAACCAGCTCCTAGACTATGGGTACAACTTAGAGATGTCTAAAATCTTTTGTGATAATACCAGTGCAATATCTATTGCTCAAAATCTAGTTCTCCATAGTAGGACTAAGCACATAGAGATCAGACATCACTTCTTAAGGGATAATGTAGAAAAGAAGAAAATTGCACTAGAATACATTTCCACTGAACTACAGAGAGGAGATATTTTCACCAAGCCCTTGGATGAAAAGAAGCACTTCTTTTTCCTCAATCAGTTGGGAATGCTAGATGGAGACAGCATAAAATAAAACTCCAAGATTTTGAAACCCATAATTAACAGGAATAGGAAAAATTTCATTTCAAAATTTCCCTGTCTGAGTGGTTTTTCTGAGCTCTGAACTAAGCTCGACGCTGCGTCGAACGGAGATCGACGGTCCGTCGCCCTCAAAAGCATCGAGCGTCGAACTCAGCTTCTAGCGTCGAACTAAGTTCACAGCTCCCTGGCTTCTTGAGTTTCTCTCTCCCCGGTCGACGTCTTCGTTAAACGTCGACCTAAGCTCGACGCATAGCTTCAGCCAAAGCGTCGAACGTCGACCTAAGCTGGACGCGGTTGAGTCGTTTCAGTTCTCCTAGAGCCTTAGAGCGTCGAACTGAGCTCGACGTTCTTTCCTTTTCTGCGTCGAACCCTAAGTATAAAATCATTTTTTCATCGTCGTTCGCAGTTGCGCTTTCATATCTTTCTGCTCAAGCTTTCTCCCTCCAAATACCTTACTCTTGATCTTGGAAGGTATTCTTTTTGCAGGAAAATGGCAATCACAGCAGGAGCTCTGGCGGCCATGAAGTTCGATTCTGGATTCGATATCGACTTCGACTCTTTTGATGGATCTCCACAATACTTTCTGGATATACTGGACCTCTTCAAGGAGCAGCAACTGGTTAACTTTATGTCAACCAGGATCCCTCTCCCAGAGTCAGAAATCAAAGAGTGGAGTCTTACAACAGTTATCTCAGATAACAATACATTGACTGGGAAAGTTTCAGGAAATGAGGTAGCCATCTCACCTCAAATCATTTCAGAAGTTTTCAACTTTGCTGCTGGAGATGATGGCATAGAACTATCTGTGGAAGAGTATGCCTTGATGCTGGACAGGATGGGGCATGCTGCTGGTAACCCCTCTAAACTCCTCAAAGTTAACCTAGCTATTGAATATAGGTTATTAGCAGACATTACAGGCAAAGTGATCTGTGCAAAGAGGACTGCACATGATGCAATTACTAGGCATCAGTTCTGCCTTATGGCTGCACTTATGGATAAGAAACATCCCAACTGGGGATTGATTGTGTTTGAAATGATTAAGAAAAAATTGGATAAAAACTCTGTCCACTTTGGAAGAGTTCTTGGGTTGATTCTCAACCATTGCTGCCCCCAACTGCTTGTGTCCTCTAAGAAGCACATCAATGCTTCCAAGAGGCTCACATGTGCCCTAATTGGCAAGTGGGACAGAAGAATTGTGAATCCCAGGGCAGCAGCAGCAATGAAGTCTTCTGCAGACACCAGGACTGTCGAGGTCACTCTCCCTCAGTCCACTGGTCCAGAAGCAGGGAATTTGCCATCTCCCTCCCTCTCCCTCCCATCCACTTTCATCCCCTCAACCACAGTCATTCCATCCACTCAACCTCTACCTTCATCCATCTCTACCATTGCCTCCTCCCTTCCACCTCACACTACTTTCCTTCCCATAAGCTTGGATTCCTCATCTCATGAGGATCTCTTTTCCTTTGACATTCATGAAGACTCCTTCATGGATGCCTCTACCTCCTCTCCTCATGAATTCCCCCATTCATCAACTTTTTCAGAACTGCTCTTTTCCTCCATCCATGAACCAGTTACACCTCCCTTGTCTGCACCACCCTCAACATCTTCCCCATTTACATTTTCTGCTACTCCCTCTACCTCTACTCAAGTCCCACTTGAGCAAGTAGCTCTCCTGCCCCTGGCCAATCAGATTTTTGACCTTCTGTCCCCTAGGCTCTCCTCCCTCTTGGATGCCAAGCTGGCTCCTCTTCTCCTTTCCCTGAGAACTCTCTCTGCCTCTGTCTCCTCCCTCTCCTCTCATCTGGCATGCCCTTCTTCTAGGGGCCTAGAGTCAGCTGCCACTGATTCTAGGCAGGGGGAGATGTCTGCAGAAGAAGAGCTGCATCCTTCATCAGTTCAGCTTGTACACACTTGTTCAGAGACAGTCTCAGCAGCAGAAGTTCAGATAGCATCTGAGGCTCCTCCTCAAAATTCAGAACAGCTTCAAGAAGACCTGTCTAGGGCTATTATCCCTTTTCAGAAGACCATGATCCCTGATGTAGCAGTGGTAGCAGTGGCTCCTGCTAGTGATGAAGTTGAAATAATAGTAGCTGCTGAAACTTCAGGTGAAGTAATTGAGACACCTGATGCAGTTGAGACCCATGTCTCCCAAGGCCTTCAGGAACCAGCCTCTTCAGTCTCTATGGCTCCTGAGGCTATTCCCTCTCCTGCAGTGGTAGACTTCTCCTCCCCTCTGACAGCAGATCTTCCTCCAGTCACCTCCTCAGCAGCCCCAGCCTCCATCACTTTTCCTATCTCCAAAAGTAAGTACATAGATCCCTATGATGACTCTCAGAGTTCAGAAGATGAGTTTGCCACTGATTCTGATGACTCCTCTGCAACCATTGCAAGGAAGAGGAAAGCAAGATCAAAAGCTTTGAAAAGAGTTCCAATGGCTAGAGCTACAGACCATGACATTCCCTACTATATCAAATACAATTGTGAAATCACAGAGCCATGGATGCAGTACTCCCAAAATCAGAGAAAAGCAATGAAACAGAAAAGAAAATTCAATGAAGGACCAACCAAACCTGTCCATCAGCCTCCACCTCCACCTCCTCCAGATGCAGGTGCAGGTGCTAGTCTATCTTCCAATCCAGCCCCTTCAGCTCTACATGGAAAGACATATCAAGCAAGAAGATATCAAGGAGACAGTCAGCAAAGGGGAGGTCAGCAAAGAGGAAACTATAGAGGCAGGCAGTCCAGAGGAAGATCAGGTTCTCAACCTTATCAAAGGGGAAGAGCCATTGATCCAACCTCTGGTCCCTATCCTTATAGACCTAGAGCTGACCTCACCCCAACTACCTCTCAAGAACTCTCCTCTAACAGATTTGAACCAGCAGTACCTTTTGAAGATCCCACCAAAACTCCTGCCTACTGGAAAGCTAGAATGACAGAAATGGCTGCTTTAAATGAGATTAATAAAGCTAGAGAAAAAGGTCTGGACACCTCTCATATCAGTACAATGTCAGACCAAAGAAAAGAGGAATTGGAGAAATATAATTCTAAGAAATTCTTTGATTCAGACAGATATATGCAACTCCATCCTGCAGCTGTACCACCCAGTGCAAGAGATCAAAAGTCTTTAGGTGCAGCTGATGATTACAGATCTAAAAAGGAAGCTTCAAATCCAAACAGAGAAATCATCTTCAAGAAGAGTGATCAAGACAAAGCCCCAAAGGGAAAGTAAAGTAAGATGCTTTAATTCTTTCTATATGCTGGACTCAGGACATTTGAACATTTGCGATGCTATATAATGTTATATATGCTGCTTTTTATTCTGACATGTCTGGTTGTATTGTAGTGTATTGTATCTGCTTTATCTTTCTTTGAATCCCTAAATTCATGTAAATAGTAATCCTAATCCAAATAGGGGGAGATTGTTGGAACACCCTATTACTATTTGGACCAGGATGACTATACTTCTATAGGGATTTTGTGTTGTGACCTCCTTGTTGTTATAAAGGTCACATAGGCTAGTTAGAGTAATCTTCAGCTCGGCGCATAGTCGACTTCAGCTCGACGTAGAGTCGACCTCTGCTCGACGCAGAGTCGATCTCAGCTCGACGCAGAGTCGATCTCAGCTCGACGTGGAGTCGACCTCAGCTCGACGTGGAGTCGACCTCAGCTCGACGTTCCGTCGAACCCAGTTCTGCTTACAGAAAACACTCTCTGGCCGATGTGTGTCGTGCTCAGATCGACATTTTACTGTGAGCTCGACGTTTTCCAGACTTCCGTCAGTTTTGAATAGGAATTCAAATTCCTTCTGTCAGACAATTAATGCTGAAGATTTATTGGCTGTTACAGCATATCTGGTGCATGGCTCAAGGAATTTTCTAAGGAATGTCTGTCTGACATTTCCTTTGAGGCATGGACATTTAAGGAAAGCAATTAATGCTGACTTCCAACGGCTATCAAAGAAAAGGAAGAAGAAGACTCAGCTATATTATTCATTCTTTCATTTTTTTGGAATACAGAGAATATACAGAATACAGAGAACAATAATACAGGACTTCAGCTGCTCTCTCTCTGTGATATTGTTTTGAAAGCTCACTCACAGGAATTCTGATTGCTTCAGACACAACTATCCAACTTTCTTGGATCATTCCTTGCTGGAGCAAATCAGATCTTTGAAGACCTGTCACCCTTGTGCAGAGCTCTCCTTCCTGAACTACTTCTTGATCTCAGGGGGAGCTTTGACAACAACTACAGATCCACTTTTGCTTCTCTCTGCTTGTTGATAGAGAAGACAACCTCATCCCTTTTTCTTTTTCTTTCTGTACAGGGTTTTAACTCCCTTCAAAAGTTACTTTTGGTTTTGCTGAAACTGGTCAAAATCAGCTCCTTTGGTTTGTGAGAACCTGATCAAAAACTCTCTGGTGATCAAGACACCTGATCAACTCATCTTGAAGTGGATTCCTATCAAGGGTGATAGAAGAGTGGATGTACCCAGATTTGGGGAACCACTATAGCTCCTTGTGTCGTCTGGATTGCTTGTTTCTTTGTGTTTTGCTTTGTGCTGTGAATTTCTTTTTACTCTGATTATTTGCTATAGCACCTTACACTAAGTAAAGTCAAACTTTCTCTACACACAAGTTTTTATTTGCAAAATTATTTTAAATAACTCTATTCACCCCCCTCTAGAGTTAGGATTGATCTTATCCTGCACTTTCATAATACCACTAGATTGACCTACCACAGTAGTGTAACAAGCCGGGGAAACCCCCCTTGCTTTTCCACCAATCGATCTCTCATAACATATCACCGCTTTCCAGTTCAGCTCACAGCTCATGCAGAGCGGACATCACAAGCATCCTCACAAACACTGCAACCTACTCGTAACATACACGGAGTCTTCTCCGGTTCGTAATATAAACATCACCAATCCAGACTAACAGTACAGATGGGCTTCACACAACATGCCTATTCCGTACTACTCATTTCTGAATGTAGATGCAGACTCAACTGGGGATATAACCTATCAACCCGCTGGAATCGCTTACGCTTTCCACCTCTTAGTGGAGGATTCCATGCACATGCATAAATAAGGACTTCACTTGTCCAAGAAGGAGATTATTACCCTTGACGATCGCTTTGCAGCCATGGAGAAACTACCTGGATGGTAATCACCGCGACGATCGCTTTGTACATGCATAAATATGGACCGCTGAAGCTCCACCGGCGGCCAGAAACCTTCCCCTTCTTCCTTCCTTTCTCTCCTCTCTCTCTTCTCTTTAGAAAGAGAATGGCTAACATAAAATAAGAGTTTATCTCTCACTCCTCGGCCTTATAACAGCAGGAAGTAACTTGGAGCACAGGATCCAAATAGAAGAAAATGAACGACCACGATTCGCTCTGAAAATCATCTTTTCAGGGCTGTCACGACTTTTGACATGCCCGTGTCGCAGGCCGCCTTAAGCGGCACACAACCGACTCAAACCAGATAAGGACATAGGCTTAGACACGCTCGTATCAGCACCTGACACGCCCGTGTCAACCAGTACACGCCCATGTTGAGGGGCGTGTCCCTCAATCAGCACAGGACAACCCATACTGAAAAGGACACAGACCCCCAACATGGTCGTGTCAACTATGACACGCCCGTGTCGACCAGTACACGCCCGAGCTCCCGGCCGTGTACTTTAGTCGGCACTGCCCGACCAAACCTGAGAACAACACAGGTATTTGACACGCCCGTGTCACCAATAGACACGCCCGTGTCAGCACTGATCATACCCGTATTTCTAGCCGTGTACCACACTTGACACAGCCAGACTACCTACCCAAACAGGACACGCCCTGGGACACGCCCGTGTCCCAGGCCGTGCACCTCTCGAAGATCATCTACCCCATTTTCGTCGAGAACTCGCGACGCACAGTGAAGGACATGCCCTGGGACATGCCCGTGTCCCAGGCTGTGTGCCTCACTCAAGACACACTCAAGGTCCACTCGAGTTCTACTTGAGACCCACTCGAGTACACAGAGCTGGACACGCCCTGGGGCACACCTGTGTCCCAGGCCGTGTCACCCAGCCTGAACTCCAAATTGGATTTGGGGTGTTACAACCCTTTCCTCCTTATAGAAATTTCGTCCCGAAATTTAGCGCAACATATATACCAACACAACTAATCCGTTGCAATATAAACAAAAATGATCCGGGTTTAGAGCTCAGAGGCCGCAGCTTGTCTCTCCCCAAGGCATCACACGAACAATAGTTTTTTACAAACAGACATATAACACAACATCACGAAAACAGAAGGTACACTCTGTCTTTAATTCCGCTCGTCCGCATCCCTTATAATCCGCTTGATGGCCTCCGGTAACTCTAGATTATACACGCAAGGCTGCTGTACTTCACGATTTGAGATTTGCGGTTCCTGCAACTTGAGTGTACATTCGAGGCTACACCCAGAATGCAGATGACCCTACTACTGCCTTGCCCTTTTTATCATAAGACGCACCTGTCTTTTTCTCACCCCTTGAAGAGCTACTCCAACAATCACGCGCTATATGCCCCTACTTCCCACAAGTGAAACATGTACGCGTCTCCACACGTCCTTGCCCAAACGTTGCTCTCGAAGCAACATACAAAGAAGTTTGTTCAGCAGGAATGAACCTCTTCTTATCTCGTTTCCTCAATTCTGATTGTTCCGACTGCGGTACTTTGAACTCCGGCCTTTCCACCGCCAAGTTCTTCTTGTCCTGCACCCTCTTCAAATCGTTGTCAAGTGTACAGGTTGTATCTACTAATGCTTGGAAGCATTGGTTCACCGAACTCGGGAGCACCAATCTCAACTCATCACGAAGTCCTTCAACAATCCTGATCGCTGTTAGGATCCTCTTCACGCTTGCGAGCCAATCCTCAACTTGCGTTGGGGAACCCGCCCCATCAAACATAAACTCCATAAACCATTTCAATTGATCATTAGCCGCTTGCTCATCAATCAGAGCCTTAACGTGCTCTTGCCTCGCACCAATTTGAACTTGCTCCACTACAGGCCTTGCCTGCCCAATAGGCTGTGCATTAACCATGACAAATAGTGCCTCCGTAACTAAGCGTATGGTTTCTGTATAGGGAGGAGGTGTGGGTACCTCAGCTGGTGCCGCACTCTCATCTGAACGCTGGGGTTCAGACTGCCCAGTTCCACTCCTCGTCACCTATACGGGAACAAGACATCATTAACGTCCATTCCAAAATGTCAAACATCCCTAAAATACGCACTCACATTCCTAGTGGACATTCATGAGTTCAATTATGTGATCCCTACCAAATCCTAACCTGGCTCTGATACCACTTTGTAACGCCCCCATCTGTCACATAGAATATAACAGAGGGTCCGGCCGAGGCCCCACGCCATATTTCATAGACAGACAGCGGAATCACGTGTGAATACCAAAATACTTTCTACTCGCATCTTAACTCAGAGAATTATAGCGGAAGTTTAAAGCTTAAAAGAACTCATTCAACGAATTTCCACTAAATATATAAATAACCATTTATATATAACACCAGGAATATATACAAACACACAAATGCTCACGGCCTTAAGGCCTTATATGTTTCTCTTTACAAGAGGTGATTTCATACATCAGCACGCAGGATGACAACACATGAAATCCAATTCTTCGAACGGACTTCAAGGGCCTACAAGCAGCAAACAACAAGGGCTTCAGCCCGCTCAATCCAGTCAGCCCGCAACACCTGCATATGGACGTCTACCCCACAGATGATAACAAAGCAACGGTCAGCTTTCAGCTGACCAATTATAACGACCCTACCCCTTACCCTGGGTAGTGGTTCCTTCCCTGCATGCATTGCAATCACAATATATATATATATATCACAATAAGTGCACTCAGGCACAACCACATCACAAACGCCGGCCTTCGTGCCAGATGCTCTGTACACTCAGGGCACGCTTACGGTGTACCGAAATCCTCCAGGCCCCACCACCGATTAGAGGCTATTAGCTTGTTGGCCGGACATCAACCTCCAAACACACGCTGGAGACCTCTCGCACCAATCCCACTCAGAGGCATTCACCTCATGACAACTAGTGAACACTATAGATCGACCTACCATAGTAGTGTAATAAGCCGGGGAAACTCCCCTTGCTTTGCCACCAATTGACCGCTCACAACGCAGGTACATAATACACTTAGATCGACCTACCACAGTAGTGTAACAAGCCGCGGAAACCCCCCTTGCTTTTCCACCAATCGATCTCTTATAACATAACACCGCTTTCCAGTTCAGCTCACAGCTCATGTAGAGCGCACATCACAAGCAACTCACAAGCATCCTCACAAACACCGCAACTTACTCGTTACATACACAGCGTCTTTTCCGGTTCGTAATATAAACATCACCAATCCAGACTAACCGTCCGGATGGGCTTCACACAACATGCCTATTCCGTACTACTCATTTCTGGATCTAGATGCAGACTCAACCAAGGATATAACCTATCAACCCGCTGGAATCACTTACGCTTTCCACCTCTTGGTGGAGGATTCCATGCACATGCATAAAGGAGGAATTCACTTGTCCAAGAAGGAGATCGTTACCCTTGACGATCGCTTTGAAGCCATGGAGAAACTACCCAGATGGTAATCACCGTGACGGCTTTGCCTCCACAATGCAGAACTCGGCTCTCGATTCGGACCGCTGGAGCTCCACCAGCGCCCGGAAACCTTCCCCTTCTTCCTTCCTTTCTCTCCTCTCTCTCTTCTCTTTAGAAAGAGAATGGACAACATAAAATGAGAGTTTATCTCTCTCTCCTAGGCCTTATAATAGCAGGAAGGAACTTGGAGCACAGGATCCAAATAGAAGGAAATGAACGACCACGATTTGCTCTGAAAAGCATCTTTTCAGGGCTGACATGGCTTGTGGCACGCTCGTGTCACAGGACATGTCCCTTAAGAGGCACACAACTGACTCAAACTAGATAAGGATACGAGCTTAGACATGCCCGTGTCAGCACCTGACACGCCCGTGTCAGCACCTAACACGCCCGTGTCAACCAATACATGCCCGTGTTTAGGGGCGTGTCCCTCAATCGGCACAGTACCACCCATCCTGAAAAGGACACAGACCCCCAACACGACCGTGTCAACTATGACACGCCCGTATCGACCAGTACAGGCCCGTGCTTCCGGCCATGTACTTCAGTCGGCACCGCTCGAACCAACCTGAGAACGACACGGGTATTTGACACGCCCGTGTCACCAATAGACACGCCCGTGTCAGCACTGATCATACCCGTGTTTCCAGCCGTGTACCACACTTGACACATCCAGGCTACCTACCCAAGCAGGACATGCCCTGGGACACGCCCGTGTCCCAGGCCGTGTCGCCTCTCGAAGAGCATCGACGGCATTTTCGTCGAGAACTCGCGACACACATTGATGGACATGCCCTGGGACACGCCCGTGTCCCAGGCCGTGTGCCTCACACGAGACACACTCGAGGTCCACTCGAGTCCTACTCGAGACCCATTCGAGTACTGTTGGGTACACTGGAAATTGTGTACCGATTTGGAGAAGCCTCTCTGTACTCAATGATATACATCAATTTGTATTTGATGGGATATTGAGTTTTAGTGTGTAGGTTTAAGAAATGCAGGAAAATTTCAAAGTACAAGTATCGACACTTGTAAGGAATTGTGTCGACACCTGAAGCAGGAGTTGTGTCGATATCCAGGAATTGTGTCGACACCTGAAGCAGGAGCTGTGTCGACACCAGAAGCAGGGCTTGTGTCGACACCCAGCAATTGTGTCAACACCTGAAGAAGGCTTGTGTCGACACACAGGACTTGTGTCGACACACACTCAACGCCATCTGTCATCAACAACTATACTGAGTCTGAAAGGCTTGTGTCGACACACAGGACTTGTGTCGACACACACTCAATGCCATCTATCAACAATAGCTATACTGAGTCTGAAAGGCTTGTGTAGACACACAGGACATGTGTCGACACACACTCAACGACGTCTGGACATACACTCAACGCCATCTGTCAGCATCAGCTATGTGGAGACCAAGAGCAGTTGTGTCGACACACAGGACTTGTGTTGACACATACAACAGAAGCTGTGTCGAGAAGATAAAGAATGACTTTGTCGACACAGTGGAAGCTGTGTCGACATCATCAAGAATTTTGTCGACACTTGGTCTATTTGTGTCAACACATTTGAAGTAGTTTGCTAACAGTGTCCTGCTGAGAAAGAATTCCAATGAAGGATCGGTTGTCACGACTGAAGTCTTGATAGCTGTCATAAGTAACAAGACTGACACATCTGTCAGTGCTGTCAGAAGGCCGTTCTAAACCGGATCAGCCGGTAATCATGGATGAACTCTATATAAAGGGCTGATCCATAACAACCATAATCAAATCCAACAAAACAAATTATATAGAACTAATAACAAGTATTAGAGATCAAGAGGCTGACCCAGAAGAAGGCAGATCCTGAACAAGTCTGCAAGAAAGATTCAGATCTGATTCTGAATTTAAGAAGAAAGTTGATTAAAGATCCACTTCAACACCAAGTAAAGATCAACCTTATTTTGTTCAAATTCAAGAAGCTTTGAAGAAGCTAAGTGAGGTTGGATCTGAAGTATTTAGTCATTCAAGAACTGATCAAGAAGCTCTCACCCATTTAGATTTCAATTTGGGTGAAATTTCTATTTCTTTAAATAAACTTTTTCTTGTAAGATCTTATATAGATCTGAGTTGTAAGCCTGTATTTATAAAGGCTGAGGTAGGGCTGAGTGCCTGAGGTGTAGGACTTGTTAAAGTCTGAGTTGTAGGCCTAGAGATAAAGGCCGAGGTAGGGCTGTTTCCTGAGGTAGGGTTCTTGGGAAGAATCTGAGGTAGGACTTGAAGAAGTCTGAGCTGTAGGAACCTATTAGGTTCTGAGTTGTAAGATCTGTGGTTCTGAGATAGTGGAAGGAAGTTTGGTTGAATCCAGTTCTCTACTGGATAGGTGAAGGGGGAAAGTGGATGTATCGATAAATTGGGGAACCACTATAAATCTTGCTATGTTGTGTTGTGTTTATTTTTTCTGAGAACTGTGATTTTATATGCTGTGTTAGAACTTGTTAATTGCCTAAATAGTTAAAAAGATTAGAACCTTTTCACCCCCTCTAGGTGTCTAGGCTCTTGAAATCTAAACTTTCAAGTACATAGAGTTGGATGCCCTGGGACATGCCCGTGTCCCAGGCCGTATCACCCAGCCTGAACTCCAAATTGGAATTTGGGGTATTACAAAAAACTCCAAGACTCGTAAAAAATTGGGATGTTACAAATCACCCCTCCTTCGAGAAAATTAATCCTCAAAATTGGGCATACAGTGTGTTATGGAAATTGAACGAGAAGAAAAATTAGTTTTAAAATAAAACTAACACGTACCTTCGCCAGATAATTCTGGATAGCTCTTTTTCATGAGATCCGCAGGTTCCCATATGTACTCATCACGACCGTGATTATTCCATGAAACTTTAACTAGCAGGACTTTCTTGCAGTGGAGTTGACGAAACTCATATTCCATTAAACAGATGGGATCCAAGAGGACTATCTATCTAGAGCTAACTATCCCGAAGGAACAGAAACATACTGGTTAGGATTTAACAATGCTCGCCTAAGAGACAGTTTATGGAAAACATCGTGCAAATTGCCTAACTCAGGTGGCGACTCCAATTGGTAAGAAACTAGACCAATGTTCTCAGTAATTGTGTAGGGTTCGATGAACCTAGGACTCAGCTTCCAATGTACTTCGATTCTAGGAACTACATGCATAAGCCTTATTTTCAGAAAAACCCTATCCCCAACTACAAATTCAACTAGTCGATGCTTAATGTTAATGTATTTAGCTTGTCAATTTTGCTCTTCAAGCATCCTATCCCTGATCATTCTCACAGACGTCTTTGCATTATCCACATATTGGACTCCCAAAGCCTTTGGGTCTTCATCCTAAACCCAAGAAAGTGGTGTTCAACACTGCTTGCCATAGAGTGCCTCATAGGGAACCATCCCTATGCTGACCTGATGACTACTATTGCAAGAGAATTTGACTAGTGGTATCAGTCTTTCCCAAGACTCATTATAGTCATAAATGCATAAACGAAAAAGACATTCAATAGTACGGTTGGTTCTCTCTGTTTGCCCATCAATTTAATTATGAAAAGTAGTACTGAACATTAATTTGGTACCCAAATAGGTCTGAACTTTCCTCTAACTATGCAAAGTAAAATGACCATCACAATCTAAAATTATAGGCTTGGGAACTCCATGGCAGCGAACTACTTGCTCCATGAATAATTGAACGAGAACTTCCACAAGATCACTTTGCTTAACAGGAATAAATGGTGCTACTTTAGTCAAGCGATCAACAACAACCCAAATAGAATCATTTTCGGCCCGAGATTGAGTCAACTCAAACTTTCACTGGGGTACAGGAAGTGGTTGAAGCATTCCTCCTGAACTCTTGTAGTCTGAAAGTCTTTAATTTAAGGATAGCTAAGTCACCTAGAGGGGAGGGGGGAGGGTGAATAGGTTATTGGTCTCTTTTTGAGTTTTTTTATGTTTATCCTTTAAGAGCTTTGGCTTTAAGTTGTTTTATGCTTTTAAGATCTACATAACCTGCACACAAAAAAACAACACAGAAAAGCACACAGTGATTTATAGTGGTTCCCCTAACTAGGGTACATCAACTTTCCCTCCCACCTATCCAACTATCTTGTTGGACTAGGCACTTCTCTAAAACTTGCTCCAAAGAGCATACACCTTAGATCCCTCAGGATCTCTATGTCTCCTACAAGACTTACTCTCATCCACAAGGGCCTACAACTCAGTGGTCAGCAGACCACCTACCTTAGGCTGTTAAGCCCTACACAAAGGCTGGGAGGAGAGCCCTACCTCAGATCTACTAGGGATCCTACCTCAGAGCTTTGCAGTGCTCCTACACTCAGTGACCCTCAAGCCAACTACCTCTGCCTTACACAAAGGCCTACAACTCAGGCTTCTCAGCCCTACAGTTTCAGGCATAAGGCCAAACTCTCAGAGTGCTGCAACACTCCTACACTCAGTACCCAGCAGGTACCTACCTCAGTGCCCTTCCAGACACCTACAACTCAGGCTAAAC
The DNA here is from genome assembly GCA_039513925.1 of Platanthera zijinensis. Classification (NCBI taxonomy): domain Eukaryota; kingdom Viridiplantae; phylum Streptophyta; class Magnoliopsida; order Asparagales; family Orchidaceae; genus Platanthera; species Platanthera zijinensis. The sequence goes on along the minus strand of CM077079.1, from coordinate 61,178,895 downwards.
AGCCCTACAACTTAGATCCACACTTGGATACTACCTCATAACAACTTTGCTCCTACCACTCAGATCCAAAAAGGATCCTACAAGGTGGAAGTGAGTTGGTGAGTCTTGATTGGACATATGCGAAATTTCTCTGTGCCAATCTATCCTTACTGAGTTAGACTCAGCCCAACTATGACTCCAGGAATGTATTTCCTGAGTCTACCTTACTTGAACTGAGATATACTCAGTCCTAACTACTTCCATAACAACAAGTATATATTTTATTTGAGCTTGAAGTGACTTGCATAATAATGTTCTTCCTCTTTGTGAACTGAGCCTGAAGCTTAGCCCTAACAACTACTTCACAGCACCAGGCATTTTTCCTGCTGGAACTCTGAAGTTACTACAGCAGATCTTGCTACAGCCTGAGCTGAGAGAATCCCAGCCCTACTCCTTTATTCACAGCAACAAGGATGAAGATCTTGATTTGGCCTGTGCTGGAAGTAGCTTACAGATCAGCTTCTCTGCTCCTTTCTGAACTGAGCCAACTGCTCAACACTATCTCCTTCTTCACAGCTCCCCAAGAGAATGTTCTTTAGGATTTATTGGTTCAGTCTGTGAAGTACCTACAGCAAGGGTCGACCCAAGCTGCTACCTTTTTCTTAGAGAATCCCACTGAGCTAACTTGCGGGTGTAGATGAAGATCACAATAGCTATTTTGGTGTTGAAGATGTTGATACCAACAACTAACTTACTCTTCGTCTTGCTGACTTGAGCTTCCTGTTCTTCAACACAGCAGTAATGGCGGATAAGAAGAACTATCTGATTGCTTTTTCCAAAAGCTTACCTTTCTCTGTAAGGCCTTTTCCCTTTTATTTATTATGACCCAACGGGTCTTTGAGCAGTGGGCTCCATGCCATTAATGTCTAGCAACAACCTTGCTTTAACGTTAACTGTCGTACAATAGGTCTGCGGCAACATTTGTCGCGTACTGTAGCCATCCCGCCACTAATTTGAAATATGTTGACTTGCTGACATCATTAGCTGTGGACTTAGTCAAAAATCAAGCAACATTAGTGTAGGCATTGAGTGAGGGTCCTTCACTCAACGCCAAATCCCTTAGATAGATTTACTGTCTCTTGGCATTGAGTGAGTAACCATCACTCAATGCCAAACTACTTATAATATAAATCTGTTTCAAAGCGTTGAGTGATTCAGCTTCACTCAACGCCAACTTGCTTTACCAGCTTTTTGCTGCTTGGCGTTGAGTGAGTGAGCGTCACTCAACACCAAACACCTTAGATAAAATTCTATCTTCATTAGGCGTTGACAGCGTTGAGTGAGCAAGCTCCACTCAACGCTTTTTGTCTTAGCCAAATTTCTGCCTCTGCAGTATCTTAGGCGTTGAGAGAGTTGAGTGAGCACGCCACACTCAACGCTTTGTGCCACAGCCAATTTTCTGTGTTTAAAAAATACTGGCTTTGACTGTCTCAGTCTACCTCACTCTGAACTGAGTTTGACGAATGGTGAACTGAGTTCGACGAATGGCGAGCTCAGCTAGACAATCTCTGAACTCAGCTCGACGAATTCTGAACTAAGTTCGACGAAATCAGAATCTCAAACTCTTAATTTAGCTCGACGAATGGTGAGCTTAGATTTACGAACTCTGAACTGAGTTCGATGAACTCTGAACTGAGTTCGACGAACTCTGAACTCAGTTCAACTCACAGCTTTTTGCTGTATGGTGTTGAGTGTGTCTTCATCACTCAACGCCAAACTACTTAGACATATTTCTACCTATAACTATATGGCGTTGAGTGATTCAACTTCACTCAATGCCTTTGGACAACCACATTTCTAGCTTGCCAACATTCTTTCTTACCTCTGGCATTGAGTGAGCTTGCTTCACTCAATGCCTGTGGACTTAGCTGCATTGTCAACTTCTCCTTGACTTCTGGCATTGAGTGAGCTTACCTCACTCAACGCCTGTGGACATAGGCAAATTCCTGCTTTTCCAGCATCTTCTCTTGGTGTCCACCTTTCTGCCTTATGACCACCAGTCACATCACTTAGACAATCTGTCTAGACTTGTTCCATGGAACATCCTGCACATCATGAGCTTAAACAACATCAAATACAACTATGCTCTTAGTGTTGATGGTGATGCCTCTTTAAATCGACTCTAGGGAATATTGTGGGCAATGGACCCAACAATCTCCCCCTATTTGAAGAAGGAAGAACACCCAATAATACTAAGAGACATTAACATAATCGACAGAATAAATTCAGGCAGTAGTAGATTATAATTTGCTACAACTGCTAGCTTATGCTATATTAATGCAATGTGCTCCATTTGATTGTATTGACTCAATAAGTTAAGTCAATGCATCCTCATACTACTTGAGCAATTGCTCAAGTAATATGCACTCTCCTTTATACCACTTAATATTTAAATGGAGCACCACTAGAAGTACTTACCTCAAAGTATGTACAGACACAATCATGGCTCAATATGTGGTCAGCCTTTGTGTAACATCTCTACCCGTCACGTAGGATATAATAGAGGGTTCGGCTGGGGCCCCACACCATATTCCACAAATAAGCGGATACGTCACGAAGTAATACCACGAATCACCGCACCGTAACACAGAGTATTTTAGCGGAAGCTTCATGGTTGAAAATATGAACTCAATAATAATAGAAATGTCCACTTCTATAATAAAATAGGAATGTATACAACCATACACAACAGGTACATTGCCTTATGGCGTTTACAAGTTTCTCTGAACATAAGGTGTGGTTTACAGACATCGGCACACAGGCCGACCACACATGAACAAGATTAAGCAAAACAAGGCCTTCGAGGGCAGCAACGAAGCTTGGGCTTCAGCCCGCTAAGTTCTGCTTGGACCAACACCACCTGTACCTGCAAGAACCATTCCACCAACCGGTGGAAAACAGGGCAACGGTCAACATTCAGCTGACCAATTATTACGACCCTGCCCCTGGCACGGGGCAGCGGAATTCCTTCCCTGCATAGCAATTTACATCACACACATATATATATTCCGCCAACAAGGCAATACATATCACAAGTGCCGGCACGACAACCCGACACTCCGTGCACTCAGGGCACATTCTGGTGTACCAGAAACACTAGATCCCACCACCGTTCAGAGGTCTCAGACATGACGGTCAAACTTAAGCATTCATAGTCTTTATGGCGCCCAGGCCAAAGACTCTCATTATGCCCCTGACGAAAGCCCAATGCTTTGACGCTCTCTTGTACAGCTGGCATAACGCAGGTACAGATCAGCCACCCCCCATTGCTCAAATCACCTTGATACAAAGGAATACTGAAGTACTCATGGTCAACTTACAGGCACGGGTCGGTTTCACCTTTCCTGTTCGGCACTAAGCCCTTTTTACCACATGGCACTCACGGCCACAAGAGTTGAACCCAAGTCTCACAATTTCCTGGACTTCCTCCAGCACTTCCCGTGGTACCAAGCCTCATGCATCCACCATATATTTCATGCATACTAGCAATAATCACAGTCTTCTCCGATGTGCAAACAAGCATCACCAAACCAGACCAAGATATCTAGATGGGCTTCACACAACATGCCTAACCGTACTCACACTTCCGGTTCTAATGCACTACAACAAGGGATGAACCACCAATCCCAAGGGAATCTCTTCGCCATCCACCTTTTGGTGGAGGATTCCTATGCAAATGCAGGAAAGAAGGACTTCACTTATCCAAGAAGGGAATCGTTACACTTGGAAGACGCTTCAGATCCATGGGGAGAAAAGTAAACGGATGAGCGTTCTCACAGCAGCCTTGCCTTCGTAAATCCGAACTCGGCTCGCGATTTGAACCACCGTAGCACCACCGGCAGCCGGCATCCTCTTCTTCTTCCTCCTCAAGCTCTCCTCTCTCTCTTACTTAATAAAAAGCAAGACACAACCAAAACACGAGTTTCCTCCTTCTCAAGGCCAGCCTTATCACACCAGGGATAAGCCTAGACAATTGGATCTTGGTTAAAGAAAATGAACGGATCAGATCAGCCCTTAAACTGATTTTCTGGACTGAACACGGGTTGTGACACGCCCGTGTCACAGGCCGTGTTCCTGAAGCGGCTACAGAACGGACTCACCCAGTCCAGAACACAGGCTTAGACATGCCCATGTCAAACCCCTAACATTCCCATGTCAGAAAGCACACGACATTGTGACTAGCCGTGTCACTCTTTCAACCCAGATTACTTGAGAAGGACACGACTAAGGCACACGCCCGTGTCCTTAGCCGTGTGCCAAACACGCCCCTATGACATGCCCATGTCACAGGCCATGCTCCACACTCAACCCCATTCTACTCAATGCCACTCAACGCCACTCAATACCACTCAACGCCACCCGGGTATTCACCCGAGCAGGATACGCCCTTGGACACGCCCGTGTCCAAGGCCGTGTAACCTCTTGAAGATCGTCGACCATGCCATCTCGAGAACTCGAGTCGATGCCTACAATAAAGGACACGCCCTGGGACACGCCCGTGTCCTAGGCCGTGTGCACTGTACACACCCTGGGACACGCCCGTGTCCTAAGCCGTGTCACCCAGCCTGACCCATTTTGGGACTTAGGGATTTTTGGGGTGTTACAATCCTCCTCCCCTTAAAATAAATTTCGTCCCGAAATTTGTACACAATAAGGGAACAAACATTACAATGCTATGCCACTAACAGTTTTGTTATAACAGAACGTACACGGTTAACAATTTACACAAAAAGCTCGGGAAACTCAGCTCGCATGGTCTGCTCTCACTCTCATGTTAGCTCCTCACGGCAACAATTGTCCTACCGGACTTTGACCATCCCGATCATCTTGTTCTGCAACTGCTTTTCGGTTCGATCCTCAATTCGAATCGGCCTAACTTTCGTCATTAGCCCACTGTCGACCGATACTTGATCTGCAACAACCACTTGGACTGGGTCTCTTAGCACCTTCCGCAACACCGAGACATGAAACACATCATGTAAACTTCTCAGCTCTTGCGAAAGTGCTAACCGATAGGCAGCTTCACCAATACGCTCGACCACTTCAAACGGTCCCAGATACCTCAGGCTCAACTTTTTCAGACGTCGTATCCTGGACACACCTTTGAATGGTTTGATTTTCAAGTACACTCAATCGCCCACCGCAAACTCCATGTTTCGGTGCTTGGCATTGTAATACTTAGCTTGCCTGTCTTGAGCCACCATCAGTCTTTCACGTATCAACCGTATAACTGAGTTGGCATCATCTAACTCTTTTCTCCAATACAACTTTGTTTCGCCGATCTCCGCCCAAGCCAAAGGTGTACGACATTTTATACCGTATAGAGCCACAAAGGGCGCCATCTGGATACTTGGTTGGTAGCTGTTGTTGTAGGCGAACTCAACCACACCGAGATGATCTTACCAATTCTTCCCGAAATCCAGCGCACACATTCAGAGCATATCCTCCAACATCTTGTTGGTCCTCTCGGTCTGCCCATCCGTTTGAGGGTGGAAGGCCGTACTAAAATGTAATTTTGTACCCAATAGTTCTTTGACTAATCTCCAATCACCCGAAGTGAAACACCCATCTCGATCACTAACGATGCTACGGGGCACACCGTGTAATCATACAATAGTATCCACGTACATCTTTGCCAACTTCTCAACTGAATCGTCCTTACAGTTCGTGGACTAATCTCCAATCACCCAAAGTGAAACCCCCATCTCGATCACTAACGATGCTACGGTCCACAATCACCCATACCGCGTCATTTCCACGCTGTGATCTCGGCAATCCATGCACGAAATCCATGGAAATATCGTCAAATTTCCATTCAGGAATAGGTAACGGCTTTAGTAAACCACCCAGTTTTTGGCATTCCGCCTTTACCAAAGCACACGTTTGACACTTAGCGACATAGTATTCTATGTCCTTCTTCATTCTAGGCCACCAGAATAGCTTCTTCATATCTTTATACATCTTCGTGCTCCCGGGGTGAACTGAATATTTGGTGAAGTGGCCTTCATACATCACCTCTTCACGAAGCTTACCCCTACTTGGGACACACAGAAGACCGTCCTTCCGAAAAAGACCGTCATTAAACGAAAATCTAGAGTTCGCACTTTCCGCTGCATAGCGTTGTAGACTTTCATCAAGTGCTGTTGCTTGTCGAACTCTGTCTGCCAGGTCACACTGTATCTCGGTCCAATTTAAGCACGCATCTGCAGTGGCATTCCTTTCAACACAAGAAATATTTAATGCCTCAAGTTCTCGAATTAGGCTTTCATCATGCCTTAAAATCCAACTTGCCCTTATCAGAGTCCGACGACTCAAGGCATTCGCGACAACATTCCCTTTACCGGGAGTATAATGAATCTGGAAGGTGTAGTCACCAAGAAACTCCATCCACCTTCTCTGTCGCATATTAAGATCTTTCTGATCCAACAGATATTTATGGCTCTTATGGTCCGTGAATATATCCACTTTCACGCCATATAAATAATGACGCCACAGTTTGAGTGCAAATATAACCACCGCCAATTCCAAATCATGGACGGGGTAATTCCGTTCATGCACCTTCAACTGGCGTGAGCCATAAGCTATTTCTTTTCCGAATTGCAAAAGAACGCAGCCTAAGCCGCTCCCTGATGCATCACTATAGATCTCAAAGCCTTCTTGACCACATGGCGATGTTAAGATTGGCGCCGCGGTCAAACGACTCTTTAACTCTTCAAAAGCTCGAGCGCACTCCGGTGTCCAAATGAACTTCTGATCCTTTCTCGTCAGTGTGGTGAGAGGCAAAACTATTCTCGATAAATTCTCTACGAAGCGCCTGTAGTAGCCCGCAAGTCCAAGAAAACTCCTGACTTATGCTACTGAAGAGAGAACAGGTCACTCCTGTTTAGCAACTATCTTGGAAGGATCCACCGCAATGCCCTCTCCACTAACCACATGACCAAGGAAAGCCACTGACGACATCCAAAACTCACACTTAGAGAACTTGGCGTAGAGCTTATTCTTCCTCAGGGTGTGCAACACCATCCGCAAGTGATTTGCATAATCTTCTTCGGATTGGGAATATACGAGGATATCGCCAATAAAGATGATCACAAAGAGGTCCAAGTATTCCCTAAATGTTCGATGCATCAAGTCCATGAATATTGATGGCGCATTAGACAACCCAAATGGCATTACTGTGAACTCATAGTGACCATAGCGTGTTCAAAATGCTGTTTTGGGTATGTAACCTTCACGAACTCTCAACTGATAGTAGCCTGACTTCAAATCCAACTTGGAGTATACAGTCGAGCCAACTAACTGATCAAACAAGTGGTCGATCTGTGGAATTGGATACTTGTTCTTTTCTGTTAGTTTGTTCAGTTCTCTATAATAAATGCATAGACGCAAGCTGCCGTCCTTTTTTCACAAAGAGAAACGACGCGCACTAAGGCGAGTGACTTGGGCGTATATAGCCTTGCTCTAGCAATTATTGCAACTGAACCTTTAGTTCCGCCATCTCCTTTGGCGCTACTCGATAAGGCGATCGGGCCACAGGTTTCGCACCTGGCACCAGCTTGATAGCGAAGTCGATTTCCCTTTGGGGTGGTAACCCCGGAAGGTCTTTTGGAAACACATCAGCGTATTCCGATATAATCGGCACCTCACTTACATTGGACTTCGGCTCCACCGCCTCAATGAGTGTGAAGAATAACTCTGCACCCTTCTGAACTGCCTTAATGACTTGGAGAGCAGATATTAATACCCTACTCATCCCATGCATGCCACTGAACTTGGCCTCTTGTTCAGTATTTTTCCCCAGTGTAACCTCTTTTGAGGTGCAATCTATACAAGCATGCTGCTCTGATAGCCAGTCCATAGCAAAGATTATATCAAACTCTGATATCGGAAATATTAACGTTTCCACCTTGAAATCCTGACTCCCTATCTTGACCTCAACACAATAAGACTTATCCGCACACATAAAACATTCGTTAGGTAGTAACACCTTCAGACTGTCTGTCACGGTCCGTATAGGAACCCCAATTCGCAAGATTAAATCTTCCGATATAAACGAATGTGAAGCACCTGTAACGAACAGTGCTCGTGCCGGAGAGTCTCATAGAAGGACAAAACCTATAACACCAAGATTAAAACAAACACAACACACATCATACAATAACATTTAAAACTGCGCGCACTTGTGACGAAATCGGCCTGCTTAATGGCCTCCTATTGCCCAAGGTTGAAGACTCGGGGCTGCGCGTGCGATGCAGAAGACTCAACCACAGTCTTCCCTTTCTCCGCATAAGACTCTCCCGTCTTCTTTTCACCCTTTGGAGGGCCAACTCGGCAATCACGTGCAAAGTGTCCCAACTTCCCACACGTAAAACAAGCGTGAGATCCATACCCAGAAGTTGCTTCCGTCAGAGTCGCTGAAGGAGCTTGTCCAGTAGATTTGGACTTCTTATTCCATCTCCTTCGATATCCAGACTTCTCCGGACGCGGCGTCTTAAACTCCGGTTTTATAACAGCCAAGGTCCCCCTTGCTTGTCCTCGTTTCATATCCTTTTCCAAAGACCGAGCCGTACAGACCAACATTTGGAATCCCTGATTCACAGAACTCGAGAGCAAATACCGCAGCTCATCTCGTAGTCCCCCATTGAACTGACTGGTCTTACGCTCCTCTTCGGCGAAGATATTTCCCGCATACCATCCCAAACGTGTAAATTCATGGAGATACTCATCCACACTATGCTCCCCTTGAGTTAAACATTTGAACTCCCACTCCATGGAAATTCTTTGCTACATCGGGAGATGCTTTACTAAAAACAATCGAGAGAACTCGTCCATCGAGACTCCTGTCAAACGTTTGCCCACCAAGTGATGCAGTTCGACCTCGTCCCACCACAACCGAGCCTCTCCCTCAAGCAGGAAAGTGGTTAGTGTGACTTTCTGTTCCTCCTCTACTCTGATAGCGATCAAAAGCCTCTTAATCCTTGAGAGCCAATCCTCCGCTTGGGCTGGGGAACCCGCCCCAATAAATTGAGGAGGATTGAAGCTCATGAACAGCTTCAATTGTTGATCTGTTGCCCGCGGATCAACTGCAGCCTCTAATGGTTCTTGTCTTATCTCAGCTTGAATTGGCACCACTGCAGGCCGAACCTTCCCAGCTTGCTGAGCATTCATAACCGCAATCACTATCTCCGTAATCAAACAGACAGTTTCAGCAGATGGAGGAGGTGTGGGCACCTCAACCAGTGCCGCACTTTCAACAGAATGCTGAGGTTCCGACTGACCCGCAACACTTCTAGTCACTTATATGTGTAGAAACACAATTTAGCGACTAAACAAACGGCAAACAAACCAAAAATGAACAAACAGGTTCACCAAACAAGTGTATGTACATTCCTAAGTGGACATTATTGAGTTCAATATAAGCGTTATAACAACAACACTGACACGTGCTCGCCACCCCTCAAAAGAATTCGTCCGCGAATTCGAAAGAGATCGACCAAGAAGATGATACCAAATTGTAACACCTCTACCCGTCACGTAGGATATAATAGAAGGTCCGGTCGGGGCCCCACACCATATTCCACAAACAAGCGGAGACGTCACGAAATAATACCACGAATCACCGCACCCTAATACAGAGCATTCTAGCGAAAGCTTCAGGGTTGAAAATATGAACTCAATAATAACAGAAATGTCCACTTCTATAACAAAATAGGAATGTATACAACCATACACAATAGGTACACAGCCTAATGGCGTTTACAAGTTTCTCTGAACATAAGGTGTGGTTTACAAGCATCGGCACGCAGGTCGCCACACATGAACAAGATTAAGCAAAACAAGGCCTTCGAGGGCAGCAACGCAGCTTGGGCTTCAGCCCGCTAAGTCCCGCTTGGACCAGCATAACCTGCACCTGCAAAAACCATTCCACCAACCGGTGGCAAACAGGGCAACGGTCAGCATTCAGCTGACCAATTATAACGACCCTGCCCCTGACACGGGGCAGTGGAATTCTTTCCCTGCATAACAATTTACATCACACACATATATATATTCCGCCAACAAGGCAATACATATCACAAGTGCCGGCACGACAGCCCGACACTCCGTACACTCAGGGAACATTCTAGTGTACCGGAAACACCGGATCTCATCACCGTTCAGAGGTCCCAAACATGACGGTCAAACTTGAGCATTCCTAGTCTTTATGACGCCCAGGCCAAAGACTCTCATTATGCCCCTGACGAAAGCCCAATGCCTTGACGCTCTCTTGTACAGCTGGCATAACGCAGGTACAGATCAGCCACCTCCCGTTGCTCAAATTGCCTTGCCACAAAGGAATACTGAAGTACTCATGGCCAACTAACATGCGCGGGTCGGTTTCACCTTTCCTGTTCGGCACTAAGCCTTTTTACCACATGGCACTCACAGCCATAAGAGTTGAACCCAACTCTCACAATTTCCTGAACTTCCTCCAGTACTTCCTGCGGCACCAAGCCACAGGCGTCCACCACATATTTCATACATACTAGCAATAATCACGGAGTCTTCTCCAATGTGCAAACAAGCATCACCAATCCAGACCAACATATCCGGATGGGCTTCACACAGCATGCCTAACCGTATTCACATTTCCGGTTCTAATGCACTACAACAAGGGATAAACCACCAATCCAAAGGGAATCTCTTCGCCATTAACCTTTTGGTGGAGGATTCCTATGCAAATACAGGAAAGAAGGACTTCACTTGTCCAAGAAGGGAATCGTTACCCTTAGAAGACGCTTCGGAGCCATGGGGAGAAAAGTAAATGGATGAACGTTCTCGCAACAGCCTTGCCTTCCCAAATCCGAACTCAGCTCGCGATTTGAACCACCGTAGCACCACCGGCAGTCGGCTTCCTCTTCTTATTCCTCCTCAAGCTCTCCTCTCTCTCTTACTTAAGAAAAAGTAAGACACAACTCAAACATGAGTTTCCTCCTTCTCAAGGCCGGCCTTATCACCCCAGGGATTAGCCTAGACCATTGGATCTTTGTTAAAGAAACTTAACGGATCAGATCAGCCCTTAAACTGATTTCCTGGACTGAACACGGGTTGTGACACGCCCGTGTCACAGGCCGTGTTTCTGAAGCGCCTATAGAACCGACTCACCCAGTCCAGAACATGGGCTTAGACACGCCCGTGTCAAACCCCTGACATGCCCGTGTCAGAAAGCACACGACCGTGTGACTAGCCGTGTCACTCTTTCAACCCAGATTACCCGAGAATGACACAACTAAGGCATACGCCTGTGTCCTTAGCCGTGTGCCAAACATGCCCCTGTGACACACCCGTGTCACAGGCTGTGCTCCACACTCAACACCATTATACTCAACGCCACTCAACACCACTCAACGCCACCCGGGTATTCACCCGAGCAGGACACACCTGTGTCCAAGGCCGTGTCACCTCTCGACGATCGTCGACCGTGCCATCTCAAGAACTCGAGTCGACGCCTACTGTAAAGGACACGCCCTAGGACACTCCCGTGTCCCAGGCCGTGTGCACTGGACACGCCCGTGTCCCAGGCCATGTCACCCAGCCTGACGCATTTTTGGACTTAGGGATTTTTGGGGTGTTACACATTGCATTTCTCATATTACTAGAATGTTTTCAAGTAATATGAACCGACTCAACAGGACCTAGTCACGTCAAGTATTGCTCTATATTTCCCCCTTATGTATTGCCATACATCTCCCCCTTTCAATCTTCTTCAATATGTATATCTATTGAGGGAGGAGAATTGATCATGGGAGAGAATATCTCTTGATCCTATTCAAAGTCCTATGTTGATAACACTAAGGAAATTATCCTAGTAATCACACCACTTGATTAGGGGTCATACCTTTTGTGTTGATACATTGAAATAACACAACACTGTATCACTTGAACTTGTTGCACACATAGATCCACTTGCTGGTGACACCACCTTATTTCAGCCCCTTGACTCTTGAATGAACCATGGATCCATTTGAACTTACTGCTAGTTGTTCCTCTTCTCCTGCAGCAACACTGATGACTATCAGTCTCCCCCTCAACATTTGCATAGATCCTGTCCTTATGACTATCAGTCATCATTTCAGCTGATGATACCACTTGACTTGAAAGTCTCTAATATGTATCACTTGATAGTTTGTTACTTTTGTATAGTGAGTCTTATCAGCTGAGCACATTGTGCCTCTTTCTTGTTGCTCATAGAGGAGCTACTCCTAGTGATTTACCTCAGTGATGAGTACACCCTATGAAAGTGAGGGTAAGATCTACCTTTACTCTAGAGGGGGGGGGGGATAGAGTATTTTAAAATAATTTTGCAAATTAAAAATTAATTGGCAGTGGAAGACTTGATATATTTATAGGTGTATTGTGCTTGCAGTAAACAAAATAAAGTAAGCAGGAAACAAAATCATAGCACACAACAAATAAAACACAGACAACCAGAAGACAAAAGGATCTATAGTGGTTCCCCAATCAATCTGGGTACATCCACTCTTCTACAACCCCAGGTAGGAATCCACTGCAGGAATAGTTGATCAGGTGTCTTGGGCACCAATGAGCTTTTGATAAGGTGCTCAAAAACCAAACTAGATTTTTTGATAAGGTGTCTTGCCACCACTGAGTTTTGACAAGGTCTCAGAAACCAACCTCAAAACTTTTGAAGGGAGTTTTGAGTAACCCTTTTACAGCAGAATAAAAGAAAAAGAAAGAGTTGATGTTCTTCTCTGTCAACAGTCAAAGAGAAGACTAGTGGATTGTTGTTGTCAAAGCTCCCCCTGAGATTTGCAGTTGTTCAGGAAGAGAAGCTTTGTACAGGGTGATAGGCCTTCAGAATGAGATCTCCAGCAAATGATGATTTCAACAAAGACTGAAATATGATGTGTCTTGAGTCTTAATTAATGAAGCCTTGAACACTTGAAATCAGAGATGAGAAACTATAATCCTGTAGTTCTTGTGTGTCTCTCAGATCTCAGATATTATTCTTAGTTTTTCACTTGTTTTCTGTTATTCTGTATATTGTCTCTTGTCTGTCTCTATTGTCTTAATAAGATATATGGAAATCCAATCTTCTAGATAGCCGTTAGCCAGTCATAAATGAATTCCTTAATTAATATCTGTCTCTGGAGGAAAGTCCTAAGTGACATTCTCCTTTAGTCTCCTTGAAACTTGCTCCAGATTAATCAAAATGGTTACAAAATCCTTTGCATTAACTGCTGGATATGAATCAAATTTAATTCCATAACTGACTGAATTTGAAAACCTGAAATCGTCGATCTCTAAAAAAAATCGTCGATCTGAGCTCGACTACCGTTGACCTGAGCTCAGAGACTAGAACTTGGCTAGAGACAGAAGCGTCGATCTGAGCTCGAAGATCGTCGAACCGAGTTCAATGACTTGTTGAACTGAGCTCAGAGATAGTCGAACTGATTTCGACGCCTCGCCGATCTGAGCTCGACGATAATTCCTTTAGTCTCACTGCACTTGATGTCTGAACTAGGAGGTCTTGGGGGAAGCTTTCAAACCAAAGTTCTAAGCCTTAGACCTATTCTAGTTGACCTTTAAAACTATACAATGAGGTCAAGATATATTCCTAAGGACATAGTGATCCTTACCCAAATCAGTAATAGGGTGTTCCAACAATCTCCCCCTATTTGGGTTAGGATTACTATTTACATGACATATAGGAAATAACAAGCATACAAGTAGAAATAAAAAAATACAACATTGCAGAATAATGAAGTGCAGCATTGCAGAAGAAAATATAATCACAGCAGATTGTCATAGAGAGATATATATTGTTCAGCTTACACAATCAGTCCTTCTCTTCTCTCTTTTGAAAAAGATTTCTCTGTTGGGATTTTCAGCTTTTTTTTAGATCTTCTGTCATCAGCAGCACCTAGAGTGGTTTGAGATTTGGGTCTGGGAACAATAGCCTCTGGGTGCAGCTTCAAGTAACTCTCTGGATCAAAGAATTTTCTGGAGGAGTATCTCTCAAATTCTTTCTTTCTTTGCTCAGATATAGTAGTGATGTTTGAGGTATCTCTCCCTTGTTCTCTTGCCTTCTTTATTTGATCTAAAGCAGCTAATTCTTTCATCCTTACTGTCCAAGAAAGAGGATTGTTCTCAGGATCTTCAAAGGGAACAGGAGGTTCAAATCTATTGATTGTATCAGCAGGAGGAGCTCTTGAAGTAACAATTTCTTTAAGCTTGTAAGGGAAAGGACCAGAAGTTGAATCAATGGGGCCTTGTCCTTCCCTGAGATAAGGATGTTGTCTTGATTATCCTCTAGAATAAACTTTGTATCCTCTTTGATTTCCTCTATATTGGCCTCTTCTGGATTGGTAGCCTCTTTGTTGATATCCTTCCAGCCTCTTTGTTGATATCCTCTGGATTGAGATCTATCTTGAGTTTGAGAGGAATTTTGAGTTTTAGCATGAGAGGATTGTGAAGCAGAACTTCTATCAGTTCCTGCATCTGGAGAGGGAGGAGGAGGAGGAGGATTATGGTGAGATGTGCCTTTGTCATACTTCCTCCTCTTCTTCATGGCCTTTAATTGGTTCTTTGAGAATTGCATCCATGGTTCAGTTATTTGGCAATAATGTAGAATGTAATAAGGAATATCATTATCATTTGTGACTTTCTGTGGAGGAACTCTCATCAAGGCTTTGCTTCTTTCTTTCCTCTTCCTTACAATGTTTGCAGAGGAGTCATCAGAACCAGTCTTATTCTCATCACTGTCTGAGCTTTGGGGATTGTCATACAGCTCATCAATCCTTTTAATATATTCTAGCTGTTGTTTAGATTGTTCAGTTGAAGCAGCAGTAGTAACAGAAGCAGTGACAAAAATAGTAGCAGGAGCAGCACTAACAGCAGAAGTAGAAGCACTAACAACTGGAGCAGCAGGAACATCAGAAACAGTAATAACAGCAGCAGCAGATTCTGAAATAAAAGCAGCAGTAACAGCAGGCTCATCAACAAGAATAGCAGGCTCTAAATCATTTGCCTCTGTCATCATCATATCATTAGTATCAAGACTAACTTCATCAGCAGCAGAATCAACATACACAACATCATCAGAAGTAACAATTTCCAAAGCCTTGATAGATTTGATATAAGAAGATATCAGGCTGGGATCACAACTGGAAATAGGCACAATGGCCTTAGTAAGGTCTTCAACTTCTTGAGCTGGAGGATATCTGTAATGTAGTACATCAAACACTAACAGCAATGACCTGAGGTCAACTGTACTGAATGCTAGAACTGGAGCTGGGGCTGGAGTCACTAGCATCTCTTCTACTGGAGCAGGCAGTATCTCTTCTTCATATGGCATCTCCCCCTGCCTAGATTCAGTTGAAACTAGATCAAGGCACCCCACAGAAGGGATTGCCTGAGGAGGATAGAAGGAGGAGAGCCTGACAGATAATTCATTGATAGATTGAAGAAGTGGAGCCATGGAGGTCTCCAGCAAGAGTGTTAGCCTGGGAGCTAACCTCTCATAAAGCTTATTTGTAAGGGCTGGAAGATCTACTTGCTCAAGGGATGCTTGATTAGAGGTAGAAGAGAATGGTGCAGATGTAGATGGTGTTGGAGGAGCTGCAGTAATGTTGAGAGATGATGTGGATTGCAGTGAAATGGATGGTTGAGAAATGGGAATGGTGGTGAGGGATGTCACTGGAATGGAAATGGATGGGGTGAAGGATGGTTGAGCTAGAATGTCTTGAAGCAATTGTTGGTAAGAGGTGGAAGATGATGTGGGTTCAAGAGGTGAGGAATGAGAATCATCCATGAAGGAATCATCTAAGAGGTTGAAGGATGGAATGTGGATGGATGAATCAATATCAAGAGGGGATAATAGTGTAGAGGATGGAATTGTACTTGATGAGTTGCTGGTGGTGGTGAAGAAATAGTTGGAGATAGAGTTGAGTGGGAGAGGAGATTATGATGGGGGATGAAATTGAAATGGTGATAGTGGATGTAGGGATGGATGAAGAAACAATGGGAGGAGATGAGGAGGAGGCAGGCAATTCTTCCAAGGAGGCAGTTGCCTGAGGGAAAGTGACTTGTACATTCCTTGTGCCTGAAGATGAGGTAACTGCTGGACCCCTACTGGGTTTGGTAATTTTCCTGCCCCACTTTCCAAAGAGAGCACAGGAGAGTCTCTTGGAGGCATTGATGTGCATACCACTGGAAACAAGCAGTTGGGGGCATCTGTTATGCAGAAACAGGCCTAATATCCTCCCAAAATTAACAAGATTCTTGTTAATCTTCTTCTTAATTAAATCAAAGAATATTTCTCCCCAATTCAAATGTTTCTTATCAACTAAGGCACCCATCAAACAAAATTGATACCTAGATATAGTATCATGAGCAGAATGCTTTGCTAACAGTACCTTTCCAACAACATCAGCTAAAAATCTATACTCCACTGACAGATTTTTCTTAAGCAACTTATTAGGGTTTGCTGCTGAGTGACCCATTCTATCCAACATACTAGAAAATTCCTCTCCAGACAATTCAACTGAATTATGCCCAGTACTTAATTGGAAAACTTCTGTTATAAGTGCAGGAGTTAGGGATACCTGTGTTCCTGATATTGTTCCAATCACTGTGTTTTGATCCAAGTTATGTGCTGTATACACCCATTCCGTAATCTCATCTACAGCCAATTTCATCCTTGTAGACATGATAGGAACCAACTGTTGTTCCTTGAACAGTTCCATAATATCCTTAAAGATTTGATCACTGTCTTCGAATGAATCCATGTCGATGTTGAAGCCGGTGTCAAACTTCATTGCTGCTAAGACTGCAACAGAGACATCCATTTTTACCTGCAAAAATGAACAAACAAGACCGAGTGCAGAGAGGTTTGGAGGGAAAGAAAGCTCTGCAAAAAGTATGAATGCGCAAAAGAGAACGACGACCGAAAAATGAATTTTATATTAGGGTTCGATGCAGAAAAGGAAAGATCGTTGAACTCAGTTCGACGATCTGGGCTCCTAAAAGAATCTGAAAGGTCTTCAACATCGTCGATCTCCGTTCGATGATATTGGAGAGCGTCAAGCTCCGTTTGACGATCTTTGACCGAAAAGAGATAGCCTATCACTATCTGGAAAACGCTGAACTCCAGTTGATGCTTTCTGAGAACGTCAATCTCCGTTCGACGATCTTTGGGAAAAACATCGAGCGCAGTTCAGAGATCAGAAATAACCTATAGATACTAGAAAAAAAACAAGTTTTTAGCCTAGTCTTGGTCAATTTTAAGGTTTAAAAATCTTGGAACTTAATTTAAACTTCCTTCATCTAACATTCCTAACTGATTTAGGAAGAAGGTGTGTTTCTTTTCATCCAAGGGTTTGGTGAAAATATCTCCCTTTGCAAAGCAGTTGAGATATATTGAAGTTCAATTTTATTTTTCTCAACATTGTCTCTTAAAAAGTGATGCCTAATCTCTATATGTTTTGTCCTACTATGGAGGACTGGATTTTGTGCTATAGAAATAGCACTGGTGTTATCACAAAATATTTTTGACTTATCTAAGTTGTAACCATAGTCTAGGAGCTGATTTTGAATCCACAATATCTGTGAGCAACAACTACCTGCTGCCATATATTCAGCTTCAGCAGTTGACGTGAACACAGATGTTTGTTTCTTACAAAACCAGGAGACAAGTCTGTCACCAAGAAACTGACAAGTTCCACTGGTGCTTTTCCTGTCTACTCTACATCCAACATAATCAGCATTTGAAAATTAAGTTAATTCAAATCCTCAATCTTTTGGATACCAGAGACCTAGATTTGGACAACTTTTCACATACCTAAGAATCCTTTTTTACTAATGTTAGGTGTGACTCTTTAGGGCTTACTTGGAATCTAGCACAGATGCATGTATCAAACATTATGTCAGGTTTACTAGCTGTAAGGTACAATAAAGTGCCAATCATTGCTCTATATGTTGTCTGATCAACAAGTTTCCCATGTTCATTAGTATCTAATACCACATTAGTAGGCATACGTGTTTTCATACATGATGCTTCAGACATACCAAATTTCTTTACCAATTCTTTTGCATACTTGGTTTGAGAAATGAATATGCCATCAGCATGCTGTTTGACTTGCAATCCTAGAAAGAAGGAGAGCTCACCCATGCTACTCATTTCAAATTTAGAATGCATTAGGTTGGAAAACCTCTTACATAAATTTGAATCAGTAGATCCAAAGATAATGTCATCTACATAAATTTGTACTAGTAGGATATTGGTCTTATGGGTTCTAATGAAAAGAGTTTGGTCTACTCTACCCCTTATAAAATCATTTTCCAAAAGAAAGCATGCTAAGGTCTCATACCATGCTCTAGGAGCTTGCTTGAGACCATATAATGCTTTATGCAATTTATGAACATAATCAGGATGATTTGGAGAGATAAAACCTGGGGGTTGTCTAACATAGACTTCTTCCTTGATATCTCCATTGAGAAATGCACTCTTTACATCCATTTGATAGACCTTGAATCCCTTGTGTGCTGCATAAGCTAGAAATATTCTTATGGTCTCCAACCTTGTAACTGGTGCAAAGGTCTGGTCATAATCTATTCCTTTTTCTTGTGAGTATCCTTGTGCAACTAGCCTTGCCTTGTTCCTTACAATAATTTCTTGATCATCCAGTTTCTTCCTGAACACCCATTTTGTTCCAATAATGGAATGATCATTTGGCCTTGGCACTAACTCCCAAACTTTGTTCCTTTTAAATTGATGTAACTCCTCTTGCATTGCCATGATCCAGTGTGGATCTTGTTCTGCATCTTGTATGGATTGAGGCTCAATTTGAGAAAGAAAGCAGGTGTGCATCAGATTTTGGTTGACCTGATTTCTGGTTTGCACACCAGTTGAGATGTTTCCAATCACTTGGGAGATTGGAAGTATCTCTTGATGTTACTAAATCAACATGGGGTGTTGATCGTTCACCAACCTGTGTTGTTATTTCCTCTTGTGGAACAACAACTGGCTCTTCAATGTGGTTCTCACCAAGATGTTGAGTGTCCTCTTCATCTTCACTGATTTCACCTTTTTTGTTGAATAGGTGAAGGTGTGGTATCCTATTCAATGATGTTCAACCTGTCCAAATTCTCTGAGAGAGAATGTACATGCAAAGGTTCTATGGTAGAAGTATTCTTCTCCTTATAAGACATGTTAGTTTCATCAAAAGATACATGTACAGATTCTTCAATATTAAGAGATGATTTGTTATACACCCTATAAGCTTTACTGATCATGGAGTATCCCAGAAACACTTCTTCATCAGCTTTGGCTTGAAATTTTGCTATGTATTTCTTGTCATTATTGTGTATGTAACAAATACAACCAAAAATCTTGAGATAATCTACTTTAGGTTTCTTCCCTTGGAGTAATTCATAGGGAGTCTTGCCCTTCAGCTTATGTATCAAACTTCTATTCAATACATAATTTGTGGTGTTCACTGCCACTGCCCAAAAGGATAGAGGAAGGTGAGCATCTGTCAACAATGTGGTGGCAGATTCAATAAGGGTTCTATTTTTCCTTTTAGCTACACCATTTTGTTGAGGAGTTCTAGGAGCTGAGAAAGTGTGCTTGATCCCTTCACTCTGATAGAACTCTTGCATAAGAAGAGAATCAAACTCTGTCCCATGATCACTTCTGATCAGAGCAATGTGATTATTGAACTCAATCTGTATGCATTTGAGAAACTCTATCAAACACTTAAAGTTATCAGACTTTTTCCTTAGAAAGAACACCCATGTGAATCTAGAGAAGTCATCTACAACTACTAAAGTGTAAGATTTACCTCCTAGGCTTTGTACTGTAATGGGTCCAAAAAGAACCATGTATAATAGATACAAGATCCTAGGTGAATCACTCTTATTAAGTGACTTAAAACTATTTTTAGTTTGCTTGCCTAATTGACAAGCCCTGCAGAGTCCTTCCTTCTTGTAGGGGCCAGAATGTAGCCCTCTAACAAGGTTGTCTTTGGATAGCCTAGCAATGGTTCTAAGGTTTATATGTCCTAATCTTTTATGCCATAGTTCATTTGGTTTACTAACAGAGTTGAACAAGTAGATATCTACCTTAGTTGAAAGAAAATCTACAAGATAGATGTTACCTTTCCTTTTACCTATCAACACAGTTGTGTTGTCCTCTGATTTGATTTTGCATGAGGATTTGTTGAATATCACTTGGTAGCCTTCATCACACAATTGACTGATGCTGATTAAATTGTGCTTCAGTCCTTCCACATAGGCAACCTTCTTGAATGTGACTGACCCTATTTGGACTGCACCATATCCCCTGGTCTGTCTAAAGTTTGAGTCTCCAAATATGACTTTGGGTCCAAGCTTGGATTTGAAGGATGTAAGATTATCCTTGCTTCCTATCATGTGCTTTGAGCACCGACTATCCAGATACCATTGCTGGTTTATTGTTGGATAGGTCTTCACCTGCACATAAAACAATTTATTTGTTTTTGACCCAGTTTACCTTGGGTCTAGGTTGATAGCCTTTAAAGTCTGAAATAAAAGACATCCCTGGTTGACTCTTATAGCCTTCAGGATGATATCTCCTAGGAGGTATTATCCATTCAGTATAAGGGTTAACGCTTTGGGATGTGGGACCCCTAGGATTGAATTTTGATTTACCCTTAAAACCTTGTTCAAAGCTCCGATCTCTGTTCGACAATCTCTGAGCTTAGTTCGACGATCTTGGGTCAGATCGTCGAGCTCCGTTCGAAGATCGACTTTGCCAGAGTTCAGAGTTCAGCGATCGTCAACCTGAGTTCGACGATTCAGCTTGAGATCGCTGAGCTCCGTTCCGTGATCGTCGAGCTCTGTTCGACGTTTTCCGTTGAACCTTATTTTTCTTAGGAAAATCAGAATTCTTCCTAGCTACCTCTACAACACCCTTTCCTTTATCTGAGATAAATTTAATTGGGGTTGTTAATACTATAGGTTGGTTGGATGAAGCACCCAAGCCCAGTGTACTGTTAAGTCTTGAGTTCACTGTGCTTGTGATGTCCATCAGTCTGATGCTTCTCCCATTAAGGGATTCTTCAAACTTCTTTGCCTGAGATAGTTCACTTTTCAGTGAAGCTATCTCCTCCCTACAACATTCTAACTCCTCAGAGAGTTTGAGGTTATCTGATTTTAAAGTGCTATGTTCAGATAGTTGATTTCTGAGAGAGATAATCTCCTTCTCAGACTTGAGTAGGTCAAAACATAGTGCCTTAAATTCAAATTTGAAGTCCTTTGAATTGAAATCAAAAGAATCTATTACCTGATCTTCTTCAGCTTCATGTTCAGATTCAGATTCTGACTCTTGTCCTGCATCAGAATTATGTTGAGAGGCATTGATAGCCATCATGCAGAACTCTTTCTCTTTAGCATCATCTTCATCATCACTTGAGCTTGATGAAGCCTCTGATTCCTCTTCAGTCTCACTCCAGGTTTCAGCTACAAATCCTTTCCTGGTGTGTTTGTTTTTGCTGGAGGAGGATTTGTCATTGTTGTTTCTCCTGAAATCTTTGTCTCTTCTCCTATCTTTCTTATCTTTCTTGTCCTTATTTTTATTTTCTGGGCAGTCAGGCACAATGTGGCCTGGTTTCCTGCATCCAAAACAAATAATTTCTTTATTATTGGACTTATCATACCTTGGCTTTTCATGGCCTCTGGATGACCTTTTCCTGAAGACTTTTATAGCCATCTTGTAAAATCTTTTGGCTAGTAGACTCATTAACTCATCATTGCCTGTGACCTTGTCTTCAGGCTGTTCTTCTGTAGCTTTGAAAGCAATTGTCTTCTTCTTCCTTGTTGCTGGAGAAGCTGTCTTTTGCTCTTCCTCTCTATTTTTGATGAGCAACTCATAAGACTTGAGTTTGCCCAATAAAGCTTCAGTGCTGATCTCATTTAGGCTTCTGGCATCCTTGATTGGCCAGATCCTTGAGTCCCAAGTGCTGGGGAAGCACATTAGGATCTTGTCATTGAGTTCAATCAATGAGATCTCCTTGTCCAAAGTCTTTAGTTCACTGACAATTAGACTGAGTCTGTTGTACATGTCAGCAACTGACTCAGTTTCTCCCTTCTTGAAATTCTCATACTGGGTTATGAGATGGGATCTTCTATCCTTTCTTTCATTAATAGATCCTAACACAAGCTCAGATAGCTTGTCCCATATTTCTTTTGCTGAGTTGCATTCAGCCACTTTTTGAAATATGTCATAAGACATAGTCTGAGCCAATATGTTCATTGTCTTAGCAACAACAACTTTTCACTTTTTGATTTCTGCATCTGTTCCTGAAGGGGGTGGAACAACACTTGTACTTGTATTTTCTGGGGGTCTTGGACACACTGTCAAAACAGAATTGAAGATATACTCATCAATAGAATTCATGTATAATTTAATCCTTGCCTTCGAAAGTGCAAACTTAGAAAGATTGCACACTGGAGGTCTGGTGCTTGCATAGTCTTTGTTCTGTGCCATGATTTATATGGAAATAAATATAATATAAATAATAACCCTCTATTAAAGATTGATCTTATCAGAGATCTTTTGGTTCAGGTGTTAGCCTGTAGGAATAACCAATCTTGTGAAGATCTAGTTGCTGAATAACCAACCTCCCTCTAATACCAATTGAAAGTGAGGGTAAGATCTACCTTTACTCTAAAGGGGGGAAAAGAGTATTTTAAAATAATTTTGCAAATTAAAAATTATTTGGCAGTGGAAGACTTGATATATTTATAGGTGTATTGTGCTTGTAGTAAACAAAATAAAGTAAGCTGGAAACAAAATCACAGCACACAGCAAATAAAACACAGACAACCAGAAGACACAAGGATCTATAGTGGTTCCCCAATCAACCTGGGTACATCCACTCTTCTACCACCCCAGGTAGGAATCCACTACAGGAATAGTTGAACAGGTGTCCTGGGCACCAATGAGCTTTTGATAAGGTGCTCAAAAACCAAACCAGATTTTTTGATCAGGTGTCTTGCCACCACTGAGTTTTGACAAGGTCTCAGAAACCAACCTCAAAACTTTTGAAGGGAGTTTTGAGTAACCCTTTTATAGCAGAATAAAAGAAAAAGAAAGTGTTGATGTTCTTCTCTGTCAACAGTCAAAGAGAAGACTAGTGGATTGTTGTTGTCAAAGCTCCCCCTGAGATTTGCAGTTGTTCAGGAAGAGAAGCTTTGCACAGGGTGATAGGCCTTCAGAATGAGATCTCCAGTAAATGATGATTTCAGCAAAGACTGAAATGTGATATGTCTGGAGTCTTGATTGAGTAAGCCTTGAACACTTGAAATCAGAGATGAGAAACTATAATCCTATAGTTTTGTGTGTCTCTCAGATCTCAGATATTGTTCTTTGTTTTTCTCTTGTTTTATGTTATTCTGTATATTGTCTCTTGTCTGTCTCTATTGTCTGAAAAAGATATATTGAAATCCAATTTTCTAGATAGCCGTTAGCTAGTCATAAATGACTTCCTTAATTGATATCTGTCTCTGGAGGAAAGTCCTAAGTGACATTCTCCTTTAGTCTCCTTGAAACTTGCTCCAGATTAATCAAAACGGCTACAAAATCCTTTGCATTAACTGCTGGATATGAATCAATTTGAATTCCATAACTGACTAAATTTGAAAACCTGAAATCATCGATCTCTCAAAAAAAATCGTCGATCTGAGCTCGACTACCGTCGACCTGAGCTCAGAGACTAGAACTTGGATAGAGACAGAAACATCGATCTGAGCTCGAAGATTGTCGAACCGAGTTTGACGACTCGTTGAACTGAGCTCAGAGATAGTTGAACTGAGTTCGACGCCTCGTCGATCTGAGCTCGACGATAATTCCCTTAGTCTCACTACACTTGAAGTCTGAACTAGGAGGTCTTGAGGGCAGCTTTCAAACCTAAGTTCTAAGCCTTAGACCTATTCTAGTTGACCTTTAAAACTATACAATGAGGTCAAGACATATTCCTAAGGACATAGTGATCCTTACCCATATCAGTAATAGGGTGTTCCAACACCCTACTAGTTTTTCTCCTAGTTTTCTGGTGTGGTAGCAAAGCTTTGTCCAACCAGACAGTCCTTTTTGCTGGATCCTGCTGGTCTTTGCCAAAGACTTGTGTACTTTATCCTTCTTTAGGAATGAACACAACATCCTTATCCTTGGAGTATGATCCATATGATAACTTCCTTATTCCAGTCTAGGTTCTGGAACATCTCCAGTCCAAGTACCACATGGGGGTCTGAACACTTGGACTAACCTGCAAAACAGAGTTTACCTTACCTTAGGATCCCAATAGGTATTGGGTCCTAGGTTCCTGTTAGCATAACCATACACATGTCTACCTACAATAGGCCTGTTAGAAAGACTCACCCTTACCCTTGGCACACTAGGGTTGTGCCAACAATCTATGGCAAAGTGGCCCACTTTTCCACAACACCGACACTCATGGATATTATACCTTCTATTCTTAGCACGTCTGGCAACATGGTTGACTGCAGACTGAATAGAAGGAAGAGCAGCTTCCTTGTTCTTATTTCTCTCAGCCATAGTCTGATTGAAGGTAGGTTTGGCAGTAGAAGAACTTAGATTTTCTTGAAGTCTACCAACAGTGGTCTTCTTTATGGAAAACACACTATTGATGGCTCTATAAATGCCCAAGTCTGTCTTACTAACAGACTTGCCCTTGGTCTGATAGTGTGTTGGGAGATCTTGAGAAAAAGCACTACCTTACTCATGAGTGTGGGGGCTGATGCACTAAATACAGATGGTCCAAGATGGGCCAATTGAATTTCTTCATGGGGAGACTTACAGGAACTAATTCCACCACCCTTTCTCCTTTCATTGTAAGAAACATTTATATTCTTATAAGAAAGATTCCCATTCTCACAGTGACCATGCATGCAGCCTTGGTCATACCTATGAGAAGGGAGGATTACCTTATGAAAGGTTGACTGAGGCACTACAGGAGCTTTGCCTTTCCCTTTGGAAAGGTCAACTCTTGTCCTTCCCTTGACTGCTAACTCCTTCTTACCCTTTTGGGAGGAGAAGGAATTTATCATGGACAACACATCTTTAGTCTTACTGAATTCAGCCACAACCATTCTCTCCTTTAGGAGTTTCTCTTCAAGATCCAAAATGATCTCGTCCTTCTGGATTATGATCTTAATTTGGATGATTGAGATGGCCTTTAGTTGGATAACTTTCCTCACTTTCTGATCCAGTAAGGATGCTGTCACAAACTATTGGGCAGCAACTAGCTGTAGAGAGATAATCTCCTCAGCGTGCATTTTGGCTAACTTCTTGCTTCTTCTCAAAGAATCCAAGATTTTATCATGCTTGTAAATCAATTGATTGATATCTACCTTAGATTCAGAGTCATCTTCATCCCTGGATAAGGATGCATCAGAATCTGGACTGGTCACATGACCTGAGCAATAAGAAGAACTTGATAGATATTGTACCTGATCTGGACCAGGCTGATCCTGGAAGGAATCTTCTTCTTCTGTCATGGAAATTAGCCCATAACAACTACAGTCATCTTCTTCTTCATCATCCACCTCTGAATCACTGTCAGAAATACTGACTTTCTTTGTCCCTTCCATATAGCCAGTGAGAGAATCCCACATCTCTTTATTTTTCTTGCAATGGACAAACATCTAGAAGGTGGAGTCATCCATGGAACTTACCATGATGTGTTGTTCCCTCTTATCCATAGATGCCAAGTTTATTTCATCTTCAGACATCTCTACGTAACTCTTTGGGGTCTGGATACTTGCATTTGATGTAGAGACCTTCATGGGAGTGAAGGGTCCTTCTTGAATTGAAGACAAGACTCTAGGATCACTGGCTTCCATGATCTGCCTTATCCTTTCTTTCCACGTCCCAAAGTTCTCATTGCTGCAGACTTGAAGCTCCATTGAGCTCCACTCCATATGGTTCTCTTTTGAACCCACCAATGCAAACCTTTTAGCTATCTTTTGAGGCCTACTCAGACTATTAGGTCTTTTTTCAGTAACCTCCCTCTGATACCACTTGAAAGTCTTTTATTCAAGGATAGCTAAATAACCTAGAAGGGGGGGGGGGTGAATAGGTTATTGGTCTCTTTTTGAGTTCTTTTATGTTTCTTCTTTAAGAGCTTTGGCGTTAAGTTGTTTTATGCTTTCAAGATCTACACAACATGCACAAAGAAAACAACACAGAAAAGCACACAGTGATTTATAGTGGTTCCCCTAACTAGGGTACATCCACTTTCCCTCCCACCTATCCAACTATCTTATTAGACTAGACAATTCTCCAAAACTTGCTCCAAAGAGATTATACCTCAGATCCCTCAGGATCTCTATGTCTCCTCCAAGAATTACTTCTCAGCCACAAGGGCATACAACTCAGTGGTCAGCAGACCACCTACCTTATGCTGTTAAGCCCTACACTCAGGTTGGGAGGATATCCCTACCTCAAATCCTCTAGGGATCCTACCTCAGAGCTCTGTAGTGCTCCTACACTCATTGGCCCTCAAGCCACCTACCTCTGCCTTACACAAAGGCCTATAGCTCAGGCTTCTCAGCCCTATAGTTTCAGGCACAAGGCCCTACTCTCAGAGTACTGCAACACCCCTACACTCAGTACCCAACAGATACCTACCTCAGTTCCCTTCTAGGCACCTACAACTCAGGCTAAACAGCCCTACAACTCAGATCCACACTTGGATCCTACCTCAAAGCAACTTTGCTCCTACCACTCAGATCCAAAAAAGATCCTACAAGGTGGAAATGAGTTGGTGAGTCTTGATTGGACACATGAGACATTTCTCTATGCCAATCTACCTTAACGGAGTTAGACTCAGCCCAACTATGACTCCAGGAATGTATTTCCTGAGTCTACCTTACTTGAATTGAGATATACTCAGTCTTAACTACTTCCATAACAATAAGTATATATTTTACTTGAGCTGGTAGTGACTTGCATAATAATGTTACTGCAGCAGATCTTGCTGCAGCCTGAGCTGAGAGAATCCCAACCCTACTCCTTTCTTCACAACAACAAATATGAAGATCTTGCTTTTGCCTGTGCTAGAAGTAGCTTGTAGATCAGCTTCTCTGCTCCTTTCTGAACTGAGCCAACTGCTCAGCACTATCTCCTTCTTCACAACTCCCCAAGAGAATGTTCTTTCAGATTTGTTGGTTGGGTCTGTGAAGTACCTACAGCAAGGGTTGGCCCAAGTTGTTACCTTTTTCTCAGAGAATCCCTCTAAGCTAACTTACTGGTACAGATGAAGATCACACCAGCTATCTTGGTGTTGAAGATGTTGATATCAATAACTAACTTGCTCTTCGTCTTGCTGACTTGAGCTTCTTGTTCTTTAGTACATCAACAATGGTGGAGAAGAAGAACTATCTGATTGCTTTTTCCAAAAGCTCACATTTCTCTGTAAGGCCTTTTCCCTTTTATTGATTGTGACCCAACGTCTCTTTGAGCAGTGGGCTCCACGCCATTAATGGCCAGAAACATCTTGCTTTAACGCCAACTGTCATACACTAGGTCTGCGACAACATTTGTCACATACTGTAGCCATCCCGCCACTAATTTGGAATATATTGACTTGCTGATGTCACCAACTATGGACTTTGCCAAAAATCAAGCAACATTAGTATATGCGTTGAGTGAGGGTCCTTCACTCAACGCAATCACTTAGACAGATTTACTGTCTCTTGGTATTGAGTGAGTAACCTTCACTCAACGCCAAACTACTTAGAATATAAATTTGTTACTAGGCATTGAGTGATTCAGCTTCACTCAACGCCAACTTGCTTTGCCAGATTTCTATTGCTTGGCGTTGAGTGAGTGAGCATCACTCAATGCCAAACTCCTTAGACAAAATTATGTCTTC
Source organism: Platanthera zijinensis (assembly GCA_039513925.1). Classification (NCBI taxonomy): domain Eukaryota; kingdom Viridiplantae; phylum Streptophyta; class Magnoliopsida; order Asparagales; family Orchidaceae; genus Platanthera; species Platanthera zijinensis. The sequence goes on along the minus strand of CM077079.1, from coordinate 61,150,918 downwards.
GTTAGGCATTGAAAGCGTTAAGTAAGCAAGCTCCACTCAACGCTTTTTGTCTTAGACAAATTTCTGCCTCTACAACATCTTAGGCGTTGGGAGCGTTGAGTGAGCACGCCTCAATCAATGCTTTTGGCCTTAGCCAATTTTTTGTGTTTAAAAAACACTGGCTTTTACTGTCTCAGTCTACCTCACTCTGAACTGAGTTTGACGAATGGTGAACTGCGTTTGACGAATGGGGAGCTTAGCTCGACGAACTCTGAACTCAGATCGACGAATTCTGAACTTAGTTCGACGAACTCAGAATCCCAAACTATAAATTTAGCTCGAAGAATGGTGAGCTCAGCTCGACGAACTCTGAACTCAGTTCAACTCACAACTTTTTGTTGTATGGTGTTGAGTGTGTGTTCATTACTCAATGCCAACTACTTAGCCATATTTCTGCCTATAGCTGTATGGCATTGAGTGAGTCAACTTCACTTAATGCCCGTGGACAACCACATTTCCAGCTTGCCAGCATTCTTTCTTACCTCTGGCGTTGAGTGAGCTTGCTTCACTCAACGCCTGTGGACTTAGCTGCATTGTCAATTGATCCTTGACTTCTGGCGTTGAGTGAGCTTACCTCACTCAATGCCTGTGGACTTAGGCAAATTCTTGCTTTTCCAGCATCTTCTCTTAGTGTCCACCTTTCTGTCTTATGACCACCTATCACATCACTTAGACAATCTATGTAGACTTGTTCCATGGAACATCCTGCACATGATGAGCTTAAACAACATCAAATACAACTATGCTCTTAGTGTTGATGGTGATGCCTCTTCAAATCCACTCTAGGGAACATTGTGGGCAATGGACCAAACATAGTCAACCTTAACCATCAAACAAGCTTGCTAGTGCGTCATAAACTTTGCGACATCCATCTTCATGCCAAGCCTGAAAAATGTTCTCTTCTAGTCAACATGCATCTTGACTATCCCTGGATGCACTAAGAACTTAGAACAATGGCCTTCCCTTAGCAACTCTTCTTGGATGTTCCCATTACTTGGAACATAAAGCCAATGACGAAAGTGAAGTAATCCAATGACCGAATGATAGTATCCCAAAGAATCTTTGCCGACCGATGAAATTAAGGACATAGAAATTGGATCTTCTCTCTGCACTACTCTAATACGGTCACAAACATCATAACGAACCTTTGTCCAAAATAAGTATTCCTCATAAGAAGGAATAACCCCTTTAGGATAGGAACAATTTTCATAGCAAATAAGCTCATGAAACTATGGAGATCGGATGCCTCTTGCTCAAAGCGTCAGCAACAATATTCACTTTTCCCAGGATGATAGTAAAGATCAAAATCATAATCTTAGAGGAAATCTATCCATCTTCTCTGACTCTAGTTTATATCCTTTTGAGTATATATGTACTTTAATCTCTTGTGATCAAAAAAGATCTTGCACCTTACATCATACATATAGTGCCTCCAAATTTTAAGCGCAAAGACGATTGCACCCAATTTTAAATCGTGAGTGCGGTAGTTCCTCTTATGCTTCTTAAGTTGTCTAGAAGCATATGTTATTACTCGACCATGCTGCATAAGTATAACACCCATCCCGAGTAGTGACACATCAATATATATCTGAAATCCATTTTTTGGGAAGGTAGAGAGAGAATAGGAGCCGATGTTAACTATTCCTTTAATGTGTAGAAAACTTCTTCACGTGACGACATCCAAATGAAAGAAGCATCCTTCTTGGTCAAAACAGTAATGGTTGGGATATTTTAGAAAAATCCTCCACAAATCTTCGATAATAACCGGCTAATCTGAGGAAACTTCAAACATCGCTAGCTATCTTCAACATAGGCTAATATTTAATAGCCGAAATCTTGGCTGGGTTTGTGGACAACCCATCTATATTAATTACATGCTCCAGGAAATGCCACACATACTTGGAATGACAATCACACCATCTATCCTCCTCATAATATACCAACATATTAGTCTAGACTTGAAATAAAGAATATAAGGCATGTGCACAGGTAAGGGCTATGGTATGGGCGTAAAACACCGCCTGACATAACAAAACTAGGCTGCACACACGACACTAGCAAACAGATCTAAATATGCTAAGTAAAATATCGGCTGTACGCCTAAACTATCGATAGTATAAGCTTCCAGCCAATGCAGTCGATATTGTCTTTATATCCAATGTAGTCGATATATTTTATGCAGTCGACATTGACCTTATATTCATCCCAACGAGGAAGTCAATATTTTACTAAGGCTCCATTTGGGGGGGGGGCTTATTTTAACCTGTCAAGCGGTTACGACCGCATGAACCAGACCTTAATTAAGATCTGCTTCATGCGGTCGTAATCGCTTGACCGGTGAAAATAAGTCCCCTCCAAATAGATTCTTAGTTATCCAGACAATGCAGTCTATAATCATCCAGAGGATGCAGTAGATATTTTTCTTATTAATCCATATGATGTAGTCGATATTTTACTGTAATCTAGACGATGCAGTCGATATTTTACTTAGTTATTAAGATGATACACTTGATATTTTACTTAGTCATTGAGATGATGCAGTCGACATTTTACTTAGCCCCCAGACGATGCAGTCGATATTGATCCAGTCGATGTAGTCGGTATTTTACGTGGTTAATTCTTCATCTTAACCACTTTCCTTTTTATTAAAGCTCTCATGATGAACCTGACTCAACCATTGTAACGCCCCAAATTTCTTAAGGCTGGAAATTCTTCTCTAGGGGTTATCGCTCAGCGGTAGCTAGTTACTGTGTGGCGGAAGCTCCAGGGTTAGCGTAGTTTTCGTCGAAAGCGTCGAGTTCTCGGGAAAGAGGTTATCGCCCGACGGTAGATAGTTACTGTGCGGCGGTAGCTGGGGTATTATTCTAGCAGAGCTCTCGGGAAGCTACCGCCCGGAGATAGTGATACCACCGGCGATAGCTAGGTCAATTTAATTGATAGTGGTCTCGAGATTTTAACACGCGGCGGTAGAAGTTAGCACGTGGCGATAGCGTGAGACGTTGTGTCGTAACCGACGACTGTTACCGCGCAGCATTAGCGTCAAATTACGCGGAGTTAGTGGCACTGTAATGGCGTGTCCACGTGTCGGCCTGTGATTGGAAGGTTTGAGCAGTTGCGCTTGAAACGAGGCATTGAATTAAGAAACTGCGCGGCGGTAGCTTTATATATAAGCCTTGTTTGGTCGTTTTCACTTCATTACTTTTGGAGTGCGGACTTGGCCTGGGCTTCTTGGAGGAGGAGCAGCAACGCCGAAAGGGAGATCTCGCCATCATCTGGGTACCAAAGCTCCGATTCTCAAGGCGAGTCCAGATCTGTGGAGGCAAGATCGTCGCGGTCGCGTTCTTCCGTCTAGATCTTTGGCATAACACCGAAGAGAGCGCAAAGGGTAATGATTCTCTACTTGTACATATGAAGTCCTCTTCCTTTTGTATAGGAAACCCTCTCCCGCGAGTGTGCGGTGAGTGTGAGGTCTTCCTTCAGGTAGATACGAAGTATCCCCGTAGTTTTGCATATAGAGTTCGGAATCGAAGTACGAGCATAGACATGGTGTGTGGAGCCCATCCGGACAGGTTTGTCTGGATTAGTGATATTTTTCATTATGCATGTTGTTGTCGGAGAAGACTCCGTGATGTTTGTTTTTCGGGTTTATGCGGTAGATTGCAGTAGGGAACCTTGGGGACTAATTCCTGGGGGTGCCCAAAAAACTGGGTAGAATCGCATTTCTGCTAGGTACTGCACGACAGTAGTGCTACTACGGCGGTAGCTCCTTGAGAGCTTTGTTTGAGGCCTACATCATGGAGACCCAGGGCCAGTGTTTGAGGCCCGTGTCATGGAGACCTGGGGCCAGTGATGTAGGGCTGAGAGCTTTGAAGCCCAGCTTGGTGTTCTGAGAGCCATCAGTTTATCATAACGTGATTATGAAATGTCTGTAAAAATGGGGAGAGGGAGGCCGAGCCGCGTTGTGGCTTTTTGCTCCCGGCAATGTGAGCAATAGGAAAGGGCCGAACCTACCCAGTAGCTATGCAGAGCGTCCGTGGTTAGTGTACCTGTCACTGCAATATTTACTTGTCTTAGGCCTTACACAGGTCGTAAAGACTACCAAATGCTCATGTATGTTGTCATCTTGTGAATGGTGGTGAGTCCCTTGTTTTGTCCGGACACCGAGAATGTGCTCTGAGAGCACGGGGCGTGTGGCCATTCATGCCTACGCCTGTGGTGTAATGTGCTTAAATTGCACTTACATTACTATGTTTTATTTTGCTAATGTATTGTAGGGAAGGAACACCGCCGCCCCGAGTAAGGGGTGGGGTCGTTATACTTTGGTCAGCTTTAGCTGACCATTGCCGTGTTTTGCCACCGTCCAATGGATTGTTCGTATGCAAGAACAGGTGATCCAAGTGGCAAGTAGTGGGCTGAAGCCCTTGTTGTAGTGTTGTCCCTTGAAGGTCAAAGCGAAGTGTTTTTTTAAATTATTCTCATGTGTGGTCGGCCTGCATGCCAAAGTCTGTAAAACACTTATTGTTTAAGTAAACAGTTGTAAGGCCATAAGACCGAGACTCTTTGTGTATTGTTACTTTTATTCCTGTCTTGGACTATAGTGCACATTCATGTTTATTGCTGGGTTCATTCAACTTTTTTAAAAGCTTCCGCTAGAATGCTCTGTGATAGGATTCAAAATCTCTCTATAGTATTTTGGTATTAATATGTAACTCCAATGACTGTCCGTGGAATATGGAATGGGGCCCCGGTCAGACCTTTTGTTATATCCCATGTGACAGATATGAGTGTTACAATTTGGTATCAGACTACAATATCAGTCTTTCTTATGAGAATTTGTGGACGAATTCTTTTAAGAGGTGGTGAGCACATACATGTGCGTCATCGTTATAACATGAAAAGAACCCTTGAATGTCCACTTATGAATGAAAATACACATGTTTGAGAAACCTGAGTGTTCCAATAATTGCATTGTTGCAATCTATTTGTCGCTTAATCGAGTGTTTTTACAAATATAGGTGGCTAGGAGTGGTGTAGGACAGTCGGAACATCCGCACTCTGCGGAAAGCAGTGCACCTAATGACGTGACTTCAACCCCTCCTTTGGCAGAAATGATAAGACTCATGGCTGAGGCAGTGTTTACAATGATAAATTTCCAGCCAGGGAGGCAAGCACAACCTCCTGTCCCTGTTATGGAGTAGGTGTCTCTTCGTGCGACAAAACCTGGAGAGCTGGAACGTGTAAGACCCCAAATTTTTTTTTTCGACACCGGGGTCTTAGGCCCAGAACCGCCACCTTGCGGTGATACCTTCGACCCGGGAAGGTCGTCACTACAAGATGCTGATTCTGCCGGCCAAAATCGATCACAACTGTAGCAATAGAATAAAACAAGTCCACAAAAAATCGCATGTATAGAAAATAAGCTCCACGAAGGGAGTGTCCACAGATAGTACATATAATAAAAATCTCGGGATTATGCCCGGTACATCAAGTCCTCACTACAATTCACTCATCGCGGAAGCAAACTAATACAACTACTAGTGTTCGGGACTCACAGTCCCTGTTGTCTGGACTCCAGTACTAGACTGTCCGATCTCCAAGCATGCCACCTCCGGGGCTACTCCTCTATGCTGGGCTCCGTGGTCCCCTAAATGATGTGGTTCGAAAACTGTTAGTCTAAAAGACTAAGTCCTATCGTCCTCCGCCCCTTCCCCCATGGCTCCTAAGCACCGAGCGGGAGAAGGAAAGGAAAGGACATGAAGGTGGAGAATGTCAAATAGCAGATGGCAGCAGAACTAGACTAGCAGTTCTAAGTATGGTAATAATGATACCAAATTAACCTTAACTTATGCGAATACACATAAGCTAAGGGATCTCTTGCAGGGCTCCTATCGTATAAAAAGTCCCATACTGATTTATACGATAGAGTGTCGGTTTTACTAGCAGGCTTAAATATTTAATACTGAAAGAGAACCTTGACTTATAAGCACGCTCGAACGAACTTATAGGCCAAGGGGTCGTTTTGCAAGGCCTAATGTATAGAGCGTCCCATACCGCTTATACATTAGGTGTCAGGTTATATGCAATGGTTATGCTATGAAATACAATTATGCTATGATGTGAACATGCAAGTGCAACTCACCCACTTGACTCTGTGTACACAGACCTTTAGTTCCCCCTTTTGGAGCCGTTACCTCCCAGGATACCTCCGTAGTGGCAGACGGAAGCGGTGGGTTGGGCCTCGCCCACCTCTAAACCAGTAAAGCACTACCGGTCAGACCTATCGTACGCCTCAACGCTTGGTGCATAAAGCGGACTCCTGCGTACTCTTGCCGGCTGATGCACCAGACTTCTGTTGGCAAAGTGCTAACCACACTTGCCGAGTCAGCGTATTGGCGTCGGTGCATCGACCCTCCAATACCGAAGACCCACCACCTTATACCTTCTATACACACGCAATAGTTATGAGTCCAAACAACAACCGAACCAAATCTCCCCGAACTATCCCGTCCGTCATAAATCAACAACCGAGTCGAAGCTCCCCGGACTATCCCGTCCGTCATAATCAACAACTGAGCCGAAGCTCCCCGGGCCACCATGCCCATCACCATAACCACTGGGCTTATTGCCCGAGTAACCCAAACTATCTCCCGAGACATTGGGGTGTGAGAGTGTGAAATCCTAAGTTTACTATTTACTCTTATGGCGATTTTATACCTACGACTTAGGTTTTACCCAGGACTGCCCAAGGTATTCCATGTGAAGGGATCTCGAGGGCACTAGGAGCTATGATGGGCTGAATCCCAAAGCTCCCTTTTGCAAGGCACTTATTCTTGTTGGTTGGTAACTAATCCCATATCCATTACCCATTTCTTTTTCATATTACGGTAGACTAAACCTAAGGTGATTTTGACCTTTCACTCTACGGGGGAAGACGATCTTTCGTCGACCCCAAGCACTATTCAATACTACTGACTCATATCTCACTACTTAACCTAAACTTCTAGGATGATTCATCCACATCTACAAAATCCAGCAAGATGGCTAACTCCAACTATGCCAAATCATTTCCTTTCAATAATTTACTAAATGCAGACCACAAGGTTAAATGTCATGTATAATGGGGAGTACACCAAATAATCTTCCAATACTCCTATAATAATTAATGGAGGTCCATTATGACCTTTAAGCCCTAAATCCAGAGACCCAAAATTTTCCTTATTTATTTAATAATTTATTTAATTATTCTAGTGACTAAAATTTCCAATAATGAACATGAAGTACCATTTTCAGGCAAGATATCATTCCACTAATTTTATAGGATATTTAAAATAAGGATGTAACTCATCTTCCAAAATATCTCAATTTTTCAGTAAGGTTTTATCCCAAAATTCCTATTTCATTTTAACCCTTGAAAATTCATTTAAAGAAATGTAAAAGACTATATTGCTTCCAAAAATTCAGAGAAAATTCCAGTATGATTCTAATGTCATATAAATGATTTGGGCCAAATTTCATAATTTATTTATCAGTAAATAAGCTTAATTAAATTATTGAATAATTTCCTCATTTAACAAGCTTGTGAAGTAAGTACCTCAACTATGTACCCAAAAATTTTCATAAAATTTATATATACATATAATGATTCCAAACTTCCTCTGATAAACTTTCATGACCTTCCAAGGGTCAGAGGGACCATAATGTTCAATTTATTAAATTGAGGTATCCCTTGTGTTACAAATGAAGTACTATAACTATTGTCCCAAAATTCCCAATTAAATTACCAGAGGCTCATAATATCCTTATGACCAATCTACCAAAATTTCACCTTAGTTTGAGGAGTTTAGCTAGCCCATTTCAACCCTATAATATTTGTGCCCTAAACTAGGGTTAGGGTTTTGTGAGTCCCAAACTTCCCAAAACAACCTAATATTTTAATCAGAGGGTTATAGTTACCCTAATACCATCCATACAAAATTTCATAGTCATACAAGGTGTTTTGGTCACATGCCCTTCACAAGGTACAAAAGCCCTTCCTTAGGGTTTGACCTAGGATCTTGGGGAAAATCAATTCCAAACCTCCCCATATTTTATTTGAAGGTGCACAAGTTCATGACAAGTCAGTGTTCAAAATTTGGACATCTGTTGAGGTGAATTGGACACTCTAAGCAAAAATTACATTTTGGACCAAAATGCCCTTCTTAGGGCAAAACTAGGGTTTGCATGATTTCCATTCAAATCACCTCCAAACTTAATGAAATTTTAACCAGAGGTCTATATTGACCTCATATACCTCCCACCAAAATTTGGATGAATTTGAACTTCATTTGACCCATAAATTAATTTACCCTAGATAAATTAAATTATTTACAAAACTATAGAAAAATTATCTCCAAAAATTCCCATTTTTAGGCAGGTTCTAGATATTAGTTAGTATGCCTTCCTGCCAAAATTTCAACTCATTTGGGCTAAGTATGAAGTGTGGGCACTTAGTTTAATGACTGCCTATTCATTTGTATAGACCCCACCAAAATGAGTTCCCTGGTCAAACCAGTCACCCAAATTGGTTTAAACCAATTTTGTTTGAAAGTAGACCCATCGGGCTATATTTCATGTGTTGACCATTTTCTCTGAAAAGGGCTCTAAGTATTTTTAATAATTAAATACATTAAATACCTAATCTGTGACAGAAAATGAAATAAATCAAATACATATCCTATAGTATTTTATCATCATCAGCACGAATCTTGGCGCAAGATGGACGGAATCCCGTCATCTTCTTCCTCTGGCAGACGGCCAGGATTGCTTCTGCCTGGGACGATTTCCAGCGGCTGCCGCCGGCGCTCCGGCCACCTCCCCGGCCGGCCACCGCCGCCTACACCTTCGGGGTGGTCGGGGCTACCTCCAAGCGGCGACACGGCCGCCGGGGAGCACTGCTCCGGCGATCCCGACAAGCGGAAAAACCATGGAAAAACATGAATTTGAAATTTCGATTGGGCTCAATTGAGCTCCAACCTTGGTTCTAATGATCCCTACAATCTACCCATGCAAGAAGGAGTGGAGGAGGACCTGTGGTAGCGGCTATAGCCGTGCTGATCGTCGGATTGGCATGGTGGTGGCCGGTGGTGGTCGGCTTGTTCAAAAATGCAGGAAATTGCTTGGCTCCTTCAGGTAAAGTGTGGGAAATGCACCTTGAACCTCAGTGAAGCTTTTAAAGAGGGAGAGGAGGGGAGTTAGGTGGCTGAATGCCTTGTGCCATTTTTGGCCATGGTCAAAAATGGCGGCTTGGTTGGTAGGGGGGTGGAGCTTGCTCTAACCAGTCCAAAAAGGCTGCTGCACTCCCCCTTGTTCTTCTGAATTGAATAGGGAGGTTGGGGAGGGGGAGGATGAGCACAAAGTCCTCCTTCCTTCTTCTTCCTTCTCTTTCTCTCTCCTCCATGGGTGATTTTCTCTCTCCTAGTCACCAAGCCTGAAATTTGGCTCCTACATATCCCATGGCAGCCCACAAGTCCATTTGGTCACTTAAGTCAAGGTTAGCCCAATTGTAATGGGCTTGAGCTTGAGTTAACCCATTTGGGCTAACTTGACCCAAAGTTGGACTAGGGCCCACCTAGGTCAATTTGGTCCTTGAGGTTTCTTTAATGGGTCCTTGGTGACCCATTAGCCTCCCCTAGGGTCAAGGTGGGGTTGGATTGGCCCTTGGAGGTCACTTGACCCTTAACTAGGGCACTTTGACCATTTTGGGTCAAGAGTTGACTTTGGTCAAACTAGCCTTTATGATTGGTCCCAATGGGTCCTTGGTGACCTATTGGCCTCTCACTAGGTCTATGAGGGTATGGGTGGGGTCCACTTGGCTAAGGGACTGCAATTGACCCTTGTGTAGGTCAATTTGACCCAATTAGGGTTAGAGTTGACTTTGGTCAACTTAGCTCCCTTGACTACCCTCCATGGGTCCTTAGTGACCCATTGACCCCTACCTAGGGTTATGGAGGTATAGGTGGGGTCTTGGAGTCTTGGTGAAGCCTCATGATCACCTTAAACCAAGGTTTAGAAATCTGCTAAGTGCAGACCATAGTGGCCCTATCCACACCACCAGGTCCACTTGACTCTTTCTTGGGCTTCCTAGGGTTTTGTCATGACAAAACCACTCTTAGGGGTCTAGTTGGAAATGGGATGTTATAGAACGAGCGGCTGTAGAGACTTTTGTGCCAAGAAGAGCAACAAAAAAGCAGCTTAAACATATGAAGAGCTTCAATCCTCCAGTGTTTACAGGGGTTGGAACCCCAACCCAGGCCAAGGATTGGCTCTCTCGTGTAAAGAGAGACTTGACGACACCTGAGACGGAGGAGTGGCAAAAAACCACCATTGCCACCTTCCTGTTGGATGGAGTGGCGAGACTGTGGTGGGAAGAGTTGGAGCTGCATATCTTGGTTGGAAGACAACTCACCGATGTTTCGGTGGAGGAGTTCTCGAGGTTATTCCTGGATAGATACCCCCTCGCCACAGAGGATCGACATGGAAAATCAGTTCAAGAGACTGACACAGGGAGAAAGTAGCGCACATGAGTACCTCCACAAGTTCACGAGGTTGGGACGTTATGCCGACGTTACTTTTACGGACGAGGAACGTAAGACCAACCGGTTCTATGAGGGTTTATGTGATGACTTATGGATACTGCTCTCTGGCCCATGACGCAGGGTTTTCTAACTCTTATCAATACCGCCCGATCTCTGGAGAAAGATGTGAATAGAGTTCAAGCGAAGAAGGACTCAAGCTTGAAGAAGTCGGAGTTCAAGGTGTCGAGCTCGTCGAAGTCTGGGTTTCATAAGTGGAACAAGAAGGCGAGGACTTCGGGTCCAGCCCCACCTTCGGGTATATATGGAGTTACTACAGTGCGAGGCTCGGTTACTTGCTATAATTGTGGCAAGCATGGACACATCGCCCGAGACTATTGGAGTGGGCGCCCGAAGTTAGAAAAGAAGCCTAGAGCATCTTATACGGAGAAGGGTAAGGCGGTGGAGTCAACCACATCTCACTTTACTCTAGCCTAACCTAGAGTTTACAACCTTGGCCAACAGAAGGCAATAAAGCAGGCTGATGTGGTGACAGGTATGAGTTAATTAATATCACGTTTAGCTCTATATACTTGTTGCCTTCAGCTTGTTATCTTATGACTTGTTGTTCTAGGCTTTGTTTTGATCTTTAATTGTCCGGCGAGAGCACTGTTTGATATGGGAGCTTAACACTACTTTTTGTCTGAGGAATTTGTATCGCGTATCAGAGTGCCTTATTCGATGGCATGTGATAAATTGGATGTGCTGCTGCCTAAAGGGTGTTCTATGCGCGCGAATAGAGTTTGTTGCGTGAAGGTACAGATTGGGAGTCAAGAGTTTGACTTGCAAGCGTCGCTACTAACGATAGTGGAGTTTGATGTGATCTTTGGCATGGACTGGCTCTCAGAGTAGCATGTTAATATTGATTGCAATCGTAAGGTGGTCAGACTGGGAGTGGATATAGAGAGTAAGATGACATTCTCTGGTATGAGGGGATCGAGCAAGACATTGATGTCTGCTCTCCTGGTGGTTAAGGCAGTTCGTAGTGGTGCAGAGCTATTCTTCACTTTAGTGGAGGCTTAGAAGCCCAAGACAGGCCTGGATAGCATCCCAGTTGTATTAGAGTTTCTTGACATTTTTCCTGAAAATCTCCCTAGAACTCCACCTCAGCGAGAGATCGACTTCACCATCGAGCTAGTGCCAGAGTCCGAGCCTATGTCACGCTCCCCATACTGCTTAGCGCCTAGGAGATGGCGGAATGAAGGTACAGCTTCAAGAGCTGTTAGATCAAGGGTATACGCATCCAAGTTTGTCGCCATGGAGTGCGCCAGTCCTTTTTATTAAGAAGAAGGACAAAAGTTTGTGACTGTGTATTGATTACCGAGAGTTGAATAAGCTGACCAAGAAGAATAGATATCCAATCCCGAGGATTGATGAACTGTTCGATCAGCTGGTCGGGTTGATTGTATACTCGAAACTAGATTTGAAATCCGGGTACTATCAGTTGAGAATTAGGGAAAGTGACATTCCCAAGATGGATTTTAGCACACGTAATGGGCATTTTGAGTTCACCGTCATGCCATTTGGGCTGACGAATGCGCCATCCGTGTTTATGAATTTGATGAATAGGACGTTCAGAGAGTACTTGGACCAGTTTGTGAAAGTTTACATCAATGATATATTGATGTACTCACAGTGCGAGGATGATCACTTCAAGCATCTACATATGGTATTGGAGACCATAAGGAGGAACCAACTATATGCCAAATTCTCTAAATGTGAGTTTTGGCAATCCTCGGTAGCATTCCTTGGTCACGTGATTAGTGGCGAGTGAATTGCGGTCGATCCTGTGAAGATAGTTGCAATACGGGAGTGGCCTGTGTTGTCTACTGTGTCGGAAGTCCGAAGTTTTCTAGGGCTTGTCGGCTATTACAGGCGCTTCGTGGAGAACTTCTCCCGAATAGCTTTGCCCCTTACCACTCTGACAAGGAAGGATCATAAGTGAGAGCGCTAAGTAGTCAACCTAAATCACCTAGAGGGGGGTGAATAGGTGAAATGCGTGCCAAATGTGGAATAAAAAATTAACACAGCACAGATCAAGCAATCACACAGAGAACACAGGATTTATAGTGGTTCCCCAACCCTGGGTACATCCACTTTCACCTCACCAATCTAGTAAACCACTAGACTTGGCTACTCCACTATCTCGGATCAAAACGATCCTACAACTCGGAACAACGTTCCTACAAATCTCGATCCAAACGGATCTACACTCGGAAGAAAACCTTCCTACAAATCTCGATCCAAATCGGATCTACAGAACTCGGAGTCAAGACTCCTACAAGAATAAAAGGTTGTACAAAGAAATATACAAACAGAACCGATCAGATCTGGATCTTCAAATCTTTCTTCCTTCTTCAGCTTTTAGAGATCGGCGGAAATAAATCGAGGAAGACAAAGGCGAAAACCCTTAGATCTGGAAACCTGGAATCAGCGTGATCAAGCCCGGGATCTATCGATTGAGAGTAGCTTGATCTTCTGAAACTTCTTGGCTGAATCTCTGTATCAGAGAAGACAGGCGACGAAGAAGATGAACAGTATTTTGTCGGCGTGAACTTGTCGGCTTCCCGATGTCGGCGATAAAATCAGATTCAGAATTCTTATATTTTCTTCTTAGGGTTTGTCGACTTGACAAGACCTATTTATAGTACTTCTGCAACGGTCATAATACTTAATCAAGTACACGTGGACCAATCATATGAGAGGATTTGAAATAACCCGCAAAGTCTGGACTTAGAAACATTCTTTCTGTAAATTGATATACACGAGTATATCAATGAACTACTCGAGTATCAGGAGAGAGAGAGAGAGAGAGACATACTCGAGTAAGCACGAGTCCAGGACTTAGAAAATAATCTGAAGGGAAAATCAAACTACTCGAGTATATCAAACTCACATACTCGAGTATACATATAACTACTCGAGTAACTAGGAAACTACTCGGGTAATCACAAACCTACTCGAGTAAGAGAATCAAGCTACTCGAGTATAAAGTCATTCACTCGATCATATCAGGGAACTACTCGAGTCTGCAAACTAACATACTCGTGTAAAAGGATATACTCGAGTACTTGGCTGGACTACTCGAGTATATACATGAGCTACTCGAGTATCATAGTGCCTACTCGAGTAAGAGGAAGAATCTGAAGACTCGAGTATGTCCTTTGGATTACTCGAGTACTAAGTTACTTACTCGAGTATATGAAGCTATCTACTCGAGTATGTAGACTTAGAAAAATTTCTTCCTTGAGAACTCATTTCTCCTACTAAAGATCAGCAACACTTCAACGTTCCATTTGTCCATGCGCTTGTGAAATGAAGTGCATCCCAATAGAGAGGCTACACATGAGTCAACACCATGGATCATACAATGAGGGATTACATTGTATGGTCCTGTGTTAGGTGACCCATTGTAGACTGACATTGGTATACACTTGGCAATATAGTCCTGCATACATAACTCAAACACAAAATCAAATACAACTGCAATTCACCTTAGTTTTAGGAGGACTTCTTCAAATTAAGGTCATTGTGGAAACAAGACCCAACAATCCCCCCTATTTGAAGAAGTCAGAACACCATCTACTAAGTTGAATTGCTAGAGATATTAAAACAAAATGACGTGAAAGAGGATGCATTGTCTTACATTTCTTTACTATAATTGTCCAACAATCTCCCCATTTCTGAACTAGAATTGTTTTGCATTTCTCCCCCTTTCTGAAATCTTCATTTGGATTTGCAAAATTTCTCTTCCTTTATCATCTCTAAATTTCATTTCCTTTTGCTCTCCCCCTTTCTGACCTCTTTAAATAGGGGACACTAGAAACTCCCCCTTAATCTTCTAGTTCCAAGAATTTTTCTGGAACAACTACTTGTCCAATTGCCAGAAAAGAATTTTATTGGCCTATGGACATACCTGCATCAACAAGATTAGAATCCCTTAGGAGCCCAAACAAGATTGGGTCCTAGGTCTCTTGTTAGTATCCTCCCCCTATGAGAGTTAACATTATGAGTGGTCTTTCTCACATTATCAACTTGAGGAGTTAAAACATAGCTGGGATTAAACCAGCAATCTATGGCGAAGTGACCAACCTTGCCACAACACCAACAGTTAAACCTGTTGTACCTTCTCTTGTTCTCTTGCTTTACCTTATGGATGGGGGGTCTAGCAAGAGCAACTGACTTGGAGGAGGAAGCCTCATTATTGCAACAAGTACATGGCTTCCTTGTCTCCTTGGCCTTTGTTACACCAGTTTTAGCTTTTGGTGTCTTCTTCTTATTTGGCCCATGATTGTAAGGATCATATTTCAGTAAGGCAACGGTTTGGCTTGGGAAAGCCTTGCCTTTACCTTTGGCAGATTTATGTCCTAAACTGCTATTTTTCACGAAGGAAGCTTCTCCATTAGTGATTGGAAGCAAAGTTGTAGGCGTGGTGAGAGTTTCAACCAGCTTTCGTTCGATGACTAGCTTTGCTTCCAGTTCATCTAGGAGGGATTCCTTATGATTTACTAATTCAGTGAAGTATTTAATTTCCTCCTTCAAGGATTGAACTTCATCTCTGAGAGGGGTTAATTGGTCAATCTCCTCCCTCAGATTTGATTCCACCTCTTTGAGGGATGAAATCTCTTTTGATTGCGATTTGACTATCTTCCGACATTTGTCAAATGCAGTCAATAAGACTTGATACTGATTTACCAATTCAAAATCATCCTCCCCAGAAGAATAGCCATCATGACCATTTGAGTCAGAATCTGAGGCAGAAAGAGGTGTGTGAGAATTTACCTTCCCGGTATATGAGGAGTTACCGTTGTCTTTGTCCTCTTGGTCAGAAAAAGCCATAATCCCGAAGTAGGCTTCTTCATCCGCACTTGACTTAGATGAGTCAGAGTCACTGAGGGTCTTTGGCTTTTTGGCAATGAAGCTTCTTTCTTTCTTCCTTTTCCCTTGAGGGGAATTCTTTTCTATGCCTCTTCCTTCTTTCTTCTTCAGTGGGCACTCAGTCCTTATATGCCCTGGCTTACTACAGGAATAACAAACAACGTTAGATGAAACATGTTTGTTCGGTTTAGATTTATACCTGTCATGTCTGCTGTGACGATCACCATCAGGACGTGATCTTCTGGACGAGGAATCATTTTCTCTCATTTGTTTCTTATTGCTAAGAAACTTCTTGAATTGTTGGGAGAGAAGATGAAACTCTTCATCTGATGAATCTGAGCCTGAGGTGCTTGGCTCGGACTCTTCTTCTTCATAGTCTCCTTGAGTGGAAGCAGCTTTGGCCTTTCTTGAGGTGTCTGTCCTTAGTGCAACAGGCTTATCTTGGAATGAGGAGCTGTTGCCCTCTTCTTCAGTTTTTCTATTATTGATTTGAAGCTCATATGACATAAGCTTTCCGAAGAGGTTCTGAGGGTCAGTTTCTGCTAATCTTCCAAACTCTCTGATGGCACATATCTTGTTGTACCAATCCTTTGTCAAGGATCTTAGGAACTTGTCGTTTAGTTCACCATCTGTGAACACTCTGCCGTTGTTCCTCAATCCATTGACAATCTTGAAGAAATTTTCATATATGTCAGCAATAGCTTCCTTTGGTCCTTGCTTGAAGGCTTCATACTTCTGATTTAGAAGGGATCTTCTATCATCCCTTACTTCTTCTGTACCTTCCATCAAGATAATTAGAGATCTCCACATTTCCTTGGCAGATTGGCAATGAATGAGGTTTTGCAACATAGAATCATTGACTGCACTTGCGATGATGTTCTTGGCTTTCTTATCTAAGGAGACAAATGCAATCTCATTCTTATCAAGATCCATCAACTTCTTTGGCACCTCCTTTGTAGGATGACTAGTGGAGGCAATCATAGGGATATAAGGGCTTTCCTCCACTATCATGAATAAGCAGGGGTCAACAGCTTCCATGTAAAGTTTTATTCTCTCTTTCCACATGGGAAAGTTTGCCTTATTGCACACTGGGAGCTTAGAAAAATCCTTGGCTCTGTCCATGCTTGATTAACTCAGAAAGACAATAAGGAGTGATCAGATCAAGGTGTTAACCTTTTAAAGATCAACCTCCCTCTGATACCAATTGAGAGCGCTAAGTTGTCAACCAAAATCACCTAGAGGGGGGTGAATAGGTGAAATGCGTGCCAAATGCGGAATAAAAAATTAACACAGCACAGATCAAGCAATCACACAGAGAACACAGGATTTATAGTGGTTCCCCAATCCTGGGTACATCCACTTTCACCTCACCAATCTAGTAAACCACTAGACTTGGCTACTCCACTATCTCATATCAAAACGATCCTACAACTCGGAACAACGTTCCTACAAATCTCGATCCAAACGGATCTACACTCGGAAGAAAACCTTCCTACAAATCTCGATCCAAATCGGATCTACAGAACTTGGAGTCAAGACTCCTACAAGAATAAAAGTTGTATAAAGAAATATACAAACAGAACCGATCAGATCTGGATCTTCAAATCTTTCTTCCTTCTTCAGCTTTTAGAGATCGGCGGAAATAAATCGAGGAAGACAGAGGCGAAAACCCTTGGATCTGGAAACCTGGAATCAGCGTGATCAAGCACGGGATCTATCGATTGAGAGTAGCTTGATCTTCTGAAACTTCTTGGCTGAATCTCTGTATCAGAGAAGACCGGCGACGAAGAAGATGAACAGTATTTTGTCGGCGTGAACTTGTCGGCTTCCCGATGTCGGCGATAAAATCAGATTCAGAATTCTTATATGTTCTTCTTAGGGTTTGTCGACTTGACAAGACCTATTTATAGTACTTCTGCAACGGTCATAATCTTTAATCAAGTACACGTGGACCAATCATATGAGAGGATTTGAAATAACCCGCAAAGTCTGGACTTAGAAACATTCTTTCTGTAAATTGACATACACGAGTATATCAATGAACTACTCGAGTATCAGGAGAGAGAGAGACATACTCGAGTAAGCACGAGTCCAGGAATTAGAAAATAATCTGAAGGGAAAATCAAACTACTCGAGTATATCAAACTCACATACTCGAGTATACATATAACTACTTGAGTAACTAGGAAACTACTCGGGTAATCACAAACCTACTCGAGTAAGAGAATCAAGCTACCCGAGTATAAAGTCATTCACTCGAGCATATCAGGGAACTACTCGAGTCTGCAAACTAACATACTCGTGTAAAAGGATATACTCGAGTACTTTGCTGGACTACTCGAGTATATACATGAGCTACTCGAGTATCATAGTGCCTACTCGAGTAAGAGGAAGAATCTGAAGACTCGAGTATGTCCTTTGGATTACTCGAGTACTAAGTTACTTACTCGAGTATATGAAGCTATCTACTCGAGTATGTAGACTTAGAAAAATTTCTTCCTTGAGAACTCATTTCTCCTACTAAAGATCAGCAACACTTCAAGGTTCCATTTGTCCATGCGCTTGTGAAATGAAGTGCATCCCAATAGAGAGGCTACACATGAGTCAACACCATGGATCACACAATGAGGGATTACATTGTATGGTCCTGTGTTAGGTGACCCATTGTAGACTGACATTGGTATACACTTGGCAATATAGTCCTGCATACATAACTCAAACACAAAATCAAATACAACTGCAATTCACCTTTGTTTTAGGAGGACTTCTTCAAATTAAGGTCATTGTGGAAACAAGACCCAACAATAAGTTTGTTTGGTCGTCGGAGTGTTCTCAAGCCTTCGAAGAACTAAAGTGTCATCTGACCGCGACGCCAGTTTTATGTTCGCCATGTGGAGTAGAGGGCTTTGAGATTTATAGTGACGCCACTGGGAGTGGATTAGGTTGTGTTCTGCTTTAGCACGGGAAGGTGATAGCCTATGGATCGTGCCGGCTGAAGGTGCATGAGAGGAACTACCCGGTCCATGATTTGGAGTTGGCGGTCGTGGTATTCTCTCTCAAGCTTTGGAGGAATTATTTGTATGGGGTTAAGGTCGATATTTATTCAGATCATAAGAGCCTGAAGTATCTGATAGATCAGAAGGACCTGAACATGCGTCAGCATAGGTGGATGGAGTTCCTTGGGGACTACACCTACAAGATTCATTTTATTCCCGGGAAGGGGAACGTAGGGGTAGATTCTTTGAGCCGTAGGACTCCTGCACGGGCCAATTGGTTATAGATGCACGGCGAGCGGCTTGTTCGGGACTTGGAGGCCTTGGAAATATTTTGTGTTGACAAGGGCGTTAGTGCAAACAGATGTTTGAGTTGGACGGATGTTGAATACGACCTCGCGGAAAAAATTTGGCAGGCCTTAAAGATGGACGTGAGCTTGAAACAACACTGGGCGGAAACCGTTGATGGGTCTAACGACCAGTTCTCTATCGACGATGGCCTTTTGTGGAAAGTCAGTCGATTGTGCGTCTCCAATGTGGGCAAGTTGCAAGAAAAATTATTGTATGAGGCGCATTTCTCAAAGTACTTGATTCACCCCAGGAGAACTAAGATGTTCAAGGACATGAAGAAACTGTTCTGGTGTCCAGGACTGAAGAAAGACATGGCGTTATATGTGGCGAAATTTCAGACGTGTTCCTTGGTGAAGGCTGAATGCCAGAAGCCTGGCGGATTCCTGAAGTCCTTGCCTATACCGGAGTGGAAATTTGATGACATCTCAATAGATTTCATGCACGACCTATCGAAATCTCACAAGGGGAACGACGCCATTTGGTAGGTCGTTGATCGTTTAATGAAGATGTCACACTTCATACCCAATAGGAAAGATGATTCAATGGAGAAGTTGGCGAAGCTTTATGTGTACAGCATAGTCCGTTTGCACGGCGTACCCCGGAGCATCATTAGTGACCGTGATGGTCGGTTCACATCCAATGATTGGAGGCTCATTCATCAATTGTTGGGTACCAAGTTGAATTTCAGCACGGCTTTTCACCCACAGTCAGATGGTCAGACTGAAAGAGTGAACAAGACAATGGAAGATATGCTTCATATGTGTGCTTTGGATTTTGGGAAAAGGTGGGAGGACCATCTTTTTATGATTGAGTTCGTGTACAATAACAACTACCAAGCCATCATTCAGATGATGCCTTTTGAGGCATTGTACGGTAGGAGGTGTCGTACTCCGTTGTCTTTGTTAGAAACAGGAGAATCAAAACTGTTCAAGCGAAGGGACATTGAAGATGCTACTTCAACGATACGGTTGATTCGAGAACGACTACTAATTGCTCAAGATAGGCATGCCAAGTACTATAATGCCAAACATCAAAACGTGGAGTTTGCGGTGGGCGATTGGGTATACCTCAAGATAAAGCCGTTCAAAGGCATATTAAGGATTCAACGCTTAAAGAAGCTTAGTCCGAGGTATTTTGGGCCTTTTGAGATCTTGGAGCGGGTTGGTGAAGCCGTCTATCATTTGGCTCTTTCGTTGGAGTTGAGCGGTTTGCATGATGTATTTTACATCTCAGTGCTGCGAATGGCGATTCAAGAGCCTACTCAAATCGTTGCTGCGAATCAAGTGCTGGTCGATAATGGGTTGACGACGAAGGTCAAGCCCATTCAGATCGAGGCCGTAGAGGTCAAGAAGCTGCGGAACAAATCCATCAAAATGGTTAAGGTCCTTTGGGACAACTGTGTCCGAGAGGAGTTTTCTTGGGAGCGGGAGCAAACCATGAAGTCGGAATTCCCCGAGCTATTCTATTGAGGTACATAGTTCAAAGTTGAGTTCATTCCTTAGTTTCCTACATCACTCAATTTCAGGACCAAATTATTTAAGTGGGGGAGATTTGTAACGCTCCAAATTTCTTAAGGAGGTAAATTCTTCTCTAGGGGTTATCGCTCGGCGATAGCTAGTTACCGCGTGGCGGTAGCTCCAGGGTTAGCGTCATTTTCTTCAAAAGCGCTGAGTTCTCAGGAAAGAGGTTATCGCACGACAGTAGATAGTTACTGCACAGCAGTAGGTGGGGTATTATTCTGGCAGAGCTCTCGAGAAGCTACCGCCTGGAGATAGTGATACCGCCAGCGATAGCTAGGTCAATTTAATTGATAGTAGTCTCGGGATTTTACCGCGCGATGGTAGAAGTTGGCACGCGGCGATAGTGTTAGACATCGTGTCATAACCGATGATAGTTACCACGCGGCGTTAGCATCCTATCACGCGATGTTAGTGGCATTGTAATGGCGTGTCCACGTGTCGGTCTGTGATTGGAAGGTTTGGGCGGTTGCACTTGAAACGAGGCATTGAATTAAGATACTGCGTAGCGGTATCAAGTTGCCATGGCGGTAGCTTTATATATAAGACTTATTTGGCCGTTTTCACTTCATTACTTTTGGAGTGTGGACTTGGCCTGGGCTTCTTGGAGGAGGAGCGGCAGTGCTGAAAGGGAGATCTCGCCGCCATCTGGGTACCAAAGCTCCGATTCACAAGGCAAGTCCGGATCTATGGAGGCAAGATCGCCGCGGTCGCGTTCATCCGTCTAGATCTTTGGCATGGAATCGAAGAGGGCGCAAAGGGTAACGATTCTCTACTTAGACATGTGAAGTCCTCTTCTTTTTGCATAGGAAACCCTCTCCCACGAGTGTGCAGTTAGCGTTAGGTCTTCCTTTGGGTAGATACGGAGTATCCCCGTAGTTTTTCATATAAAGTTCAGAATCGAAGTATGAGCATAGTCATGGTGTGTGAAGACCATCTGAACAGGTTGGTCTTGATTGATGATGTTTTCATTATGTTTGTTATTGCCGTAGAAGACTCTGTGATGTTGGTTTTTCGGGTTTCTACGCGGTAGATTGCCGCAGGGAATCTTGGGGACTAACTCTAGGGGGCACCCGGAAAACTGGGTAGAATCACATTTCTTCCAGGTACCGTACGGCGGTAGTTCTACCGCCGACGGTAGCTCCTTGAGAGCATTGTTTGAGGCCTGTGTCGTGGAGACCTAGGGCCAGTGTTTGAGGCCAGTGTCGTGGAGACCTGGGGTCAGTGATGTGGGGTTGATAGCTTTGAGAGCCCAGCTTGGTGGTCCGAGAGCCATCCGTTTATCATAATGTGATTATGAAATGTCTGGAGAAATGGGAAGGGGGAGGCATACCCATGTCATGGCTTTTTGCGTCCGATGATGTGAGCAATGGGAAAGGGCCAAACCTACCCAGTAGCTATGTCGAGCGTCCGTGGGTAGTGTTACCTATCGCTGCCATAGTTATGGGTCTTAGGCCTTGCACAAGCCGTAAAGTCTACCAAATGCTCATGTATGTTTTCGTCTTGTGAACGATGGTGAGTCCCTGGTTTTGTTCGGATACCGAGAATGTGCCCTGAGAGCATGGGGTGTGTGGTCATTCATGCCTACGCCTGTGATGTAGTGTGCTTAAATTGCACTTACATTACTATGTTTGGTTTTACACATATATTGTAGGGAAGGAGCACCGCCGTACCGAGTAAGGGGTGAGGTCATTATAATTTGGTCAGCTTTAGCTGACCATTGCCTTATTTTGCCACCGTCTGGTGGATTGTTCGTATGCAGGAACATGTGAGCCAAGTGGCAAGTAGCGAGCTGAAGCCCTTGTTACAGTGCTGGCACTTGAAGTTCAAAGCGAAGTGTTTTCTTTTACTATTCTCATGTGTGTCCGGCCTGCGTGCTGAAGTCTGTAGAACACTTATTGTTTAAGTAAACAGTTGTAAGGATATAAGGCCGAGAATCTTTGTGTATAGTTACTTTTATTCCTGTCTTGGGCTATAGTGGTCATTCATATTTATTACTGGGTTCATTCAACTTTTTTAAAATCTTCCGCTTTCTATGATAGGATTCAAAATCTCTCTATAGTATTTTAGTATTAATATGTAACTCCATTGTCTGTCTGTGGAATATGGCGTGGGGTCCCGGCCGGACCTTCTGTTATAACCCATGTGATGGATAGGGGTGTTACAACCATTACCACACCATTGCTTGAGGACTACTCTTTAGTCTGAGTCAACTCGTAATGACACAAAACACACATGGGGGCCTAGCTCGAATTGAGACATTACACCTTGCTCTACCAGAATGGTAGAGGCAAGGTCTGCCCAATGTACTTTCTCAAAGCTTTTGGCTCGACACCTTGACTCGCTCTGGCCACCTCACCAACAAAGACTCTCTTTCTTTACTCTCGCCATCAACAATGGTTGCTATCTCCACGATATTTGCACTCAACACTTCTTCATCATCATTCATAATCTATAACTCCTCAATAATAGTCACCATCATCTCTTTAGTCTTCTCTTTATCTTCAACTTTACCTGCACAAGGATAAGAATATTCATCAAAATTATCACTACATTGAAGTGTAGAATCATCCACTAAATTAGTGATATGGACAAGGGAAGTAGTTTTATACGGGAAGGAAATGTGCCCTTCTACAAAATGGAGAGTCACTTCAAGAGACGTCAACAATGGGAGGCCAAAAATGGATAGTGAATCATTTTTAGGCGGCCCCATTACTAAGAGATCCATAGTTATAGTGTTGTCATCTAGTACAACTTAACCATATCTATCGACACCAACAGTCACAACGCTCTCACCATTTTCTAATACAAGTGGCACGACCTCCTCCTAATTGGTATGGATGTTGAACATGCAACATCACTTAATGCAATGATGATTTGAGAGGAGCCCGTGTTAACTAGCACTTGAGTAGGGATAGTACTTAACTAACACTCAACAACGATACCTCCACCAAAATTCGGACCAAGATCTGGGGAGCCTCATCATTGCTTACACAGATTATTTTCTAATTAGCTCTGGAGAATACCATACATTCTTCCGGTTATGATCTTGGCAAGCTAGGAGATCTGGGTTTCAAGACTTTTCACCATGACATTTCTAATTAGCAATAAAGGACATAGTGAAATCAATATGTTGATCTAACTTGTCATCAAACGGTGCCCTCTCCTAAGGCTTGTCATGATAAAAAGGGGGTGGTGTAAATGTCTGCGGGGGTCGGCTTCCAATAGCTTGCCCTCCTTATGTTTGTTGTAAACTATTTTTTCTAGCAAAACTTTGGGTGATTTCTCCACCAGGGACTATAACTGTTGGAGAAGGGGGGGACTCTCTATTGTTGCCTGAATAATTTACATCCTCAATGGTGTTGGCAACTGATGATTTAGCAGGGGACCTCCTTGCTTGGCACTAAAATGAGTGGTGCCCATTAACACCACAGTTTTGGCAAGTAATAACCAACATGGGGATGGCAGTAAGTGTACCCTTCCCCATCAAACTCAATTCTTCAATTTTTTTGGACATGACCCCCAGTTGGTCGGATAGAGCAGTGTATGGATCCACCTGATGCAATCCCGTAACCACCTTCCTGGGGGTTCCTCTACCATCACCCCACTGGGCATTCTGCTAAGCTAGGTTATTCATAATACGCCACATTTCGTCTGCAGTTTTCCATATCATGGATCCTCCCGCAGTGAAGTCAACATTCACATGAATGCTGGAGTCAAGAGTCCCATAACAAAATGTTAACAAGCGACCAAAGGGTCGCCTCATGTTGAGGGCACCGCCTTAAGAGCTAGCTAAATCATTCTCTTGCTTTGGCAAGCGACTCTTGATCTCGCTGTTTAATGGTGTGAATTTTGGTACACGCTGCCAAAATCTTGGCGGCGGAGAAAAACTTGGTAAGAAATGCATTTACTAATTCATTCCAAGAAGTGATGCTTCTCGGAGTGATGGAAAAGATCTAATCTTTAGACTTATCCCTAAATATGAAGGGAAAAAGCTTTAACCACATTGTATCGTCTGTCACCCTATTGATCTAAAAAGTGTCACAGATCTAGAGAAAGTTAAAGATGTGTCAGGGCGGGTCTTCAAAAGGAAGACCGCAAAATTGAATAGAATTTCTTATCAAATTTAAAATGAAGGGCCAGATCTCAAAATATTGGTTGGTGATGGTCAGGCTTAATGGTGGGTACACACTTCCCAACTTGGGAGCTATGCACTCAAATATTGTGTGAGCTCTCAGCTGCACCACTTCCTCCTCTACTTGAATGTTAGGATCTGGGATCGTATCCCAACAACTTGCTCATTGGGATAAGGGTTGCAGTTAGCCATGACTAGAGCCTGCTCACATTTCCGAGCTCGCAGTGTGCACTCAATTTCAGGGTCAAGCGAGACTAACACACCCTTCCTCCTTTCCATGGAAACAATCAAAAATCAAGCACGAAAACAACAAGAAATCAAACAGTGAAGAAAATACATAAAATAGAAGACAATCTACAAATGAAAGATTTTCTCTCTTTTGACTCACTTAGAAGAAAAAATCATTTATGTTGTGCTCCCCAGCAACAGCAAAAAATACATGGCATGCGATCAATGGTAAGGGCAAGTGCACCCACTATTGTTATCAAGTAATAATAAAATGGAGAGTAACAAGATCCCAATGGAACGTTATTCTCAATAGTTTGCAACGTCCACACCTTATTTCATTCCCTAGCTTTTGGTGGAGGAGTACTCCTACCTTAAGCTTCTTGATAATGGGGAAAGCCTAGGGGGATTCCCCTAGCACTTGGAGACCTAAAATTGGCAAAAAGTTGTGGACAGGGCAAAAAAATCGCAGACCTCCTCGCTTGGAAGATGAAGCTGACTATTTATAGGCACGGAAAAAAATTGACCAATCATATAAGTAGGCGCACAATTAGTGGTCGTGCATGAAGGAAAAGGTCAGTACTCGTGTGAGAAGGAAGCTGGACTGGCAGGAAAAATTTAGGTTTTTGGGAAAAAGGTTTTGCCTCTCATGAGTAGTGGTAGTTTGATTAATACTCATGCGTGCACTCGTGCATTCCTCGGGTCATTATTTTGCAATATGTCGTGCACGACTAGTGGTCGTGTGCAGTGAGAGGGGACACTAATTGTGCGAGAAGAAGTTAGAATGATGACTGGACTCTCGCGTTAATCGTCGTAAAGCTCAAATTACCGCACACAACTAGTGGTTGTGCGCAGAGGGGGTCAGTGATCGTGCGAAGAGAAAAATGCATGAGGACTGGTCTCCTCCATGAAAAATGACCGAGACGCTCGGAAAAAATAACACGTATATGAATGCTTGTAGGAAAAACTTCTCCACCACACAAGGAATACAACCACATAGTCAAAATGTATAATTTTCTCATCATAAATCGAAAAGAGAAGGGAGGGAGACCTCCCACAACATGAAATGCAAATAAATGCTCTAATTAGCCTAAATTCGCTCAATGGTCACACAATTCAATTCTACAGATTTTAATATGAAAATAACATAAAGATGAGTGATAAGTCGTGAAAACTATGCAGTAAAAGAGCCTAAAATACTACATGATATTCGTCCATCAACTTCTCTTTCAAGTTCTTCGGCCTTCACAAACAGTGTTGGGAGTTCTCTCGACTTTAGGGAAGAGGGCTCTCACAAAATATGAGTTATGGCTTTGGTTCGTGTCTACGTGAAAGGAAAAGATCCGCTTTTTAATAGATTTGGATCCTAGCCTGAGTGTTAGAGTTACTATCGGGCAGTAGCGTAAAACAAATGTGAATGACACACAGAACGAGCCAAAAGTGGTAGTCAAGTTACTCACAATTAGGCAACCCTTCTTATCGCGCCACGGTAAGTACTCCTGAGTTGTGTTTGCATTATCTCCACTGTGTCATTAGATCTTCCCCATTTGCTCCTCAATCAGCTATGAATGACTGGCCTTCTATATGTTAGCGCCGATTTTTAGCAGTTACTGCGTCGCGGTAAGACTTGCTAAGTATGGCTCTAGTCGAGCTTCCTTTCTAGCCTATTTTCCCATCCAATCGATATTGTCTTTTTAGGCAATGTAGATTGCATGTTCCAACAGAAATTTGATAGACTTGCGGATTTAAACATTTTGTGTGAAGCCTTCCTGTTGCTATTAGCTCAGATCGGTGATGTTTGGTTTAAAGTTGAATTTTGGTTAAGCCTATTATGCGTGTCGGAGATTGACTCAGTGAAATGCAACATTTAGTTTAGGGGCTTAAGATTAGAGTAGCTCTTGGCAAAATTCCCATAATTGGGATGCAGTTGAACACAAACCTTCACCACAAATGTGTAGTAGAGTTGACTTGGACCTCCTACGTCGGTAGTGCTTGCAAATCATATGTCCTCTTACATGTATTAGATGTGTAGCTAGATATGTTGATAACACTAGTATGTTTTAAACGCTTATGATCCGAAGTAAAGCGACACCCATATCGTGTCGTATGTCATGCTGATTTGAGCAACGAGCACAAGCTGAACCGAACACACATCATGTTGTTCAGTACAAGGTGAGCCCTCATGGATGTTGTTAGATCATGGGATAAACTAATTTGGGAGAGTCTTCTCCAATCGATAAAAGCTCAACAAAATTGGAGGTAACACTCGTGTGAGAGTGCTCCTTATGGATGTCTTAAGTGCATGAAATTATGTGTTTGTGCATACCCATGATTGTGTCATGTTATGTTAGCCTTATGTGTGGTTGCTTATGCCTTTGTGGGGAACCTTCGGGCAAACCCAACCAACATCATTTTCATTCCTAGGTTCCCTTTTCTTTGATGCACAATCTAGAAGATTGATTGTGTTTGAAACTTCACATTTTGTAGCGTAGATGCACTTTCTTTATACTGTTACAAATTGCATGTATGGCTTGCTTGCAGGTGATTGGTGCCCCTCCCCAGAGCCGGCTAGGATGGTCGGGGGTGGGATCGTTACGTGGTTTGTGGTCAACTCGTAGCTGACCCCTGTTTACCTCGTATTTGTAGTTTGTATGAGCCCAAGAGCTGGTGCACCGAGCAAGAGATAGCGGGCAAAAGGCCAAAGCTGAGCTGACCCATGAAAGCCAAATCAATGTATTATTTTTCATGTATTGTTAGTCTGCATGCCGATGTATGTAAATCATGTTTTCAAGTTGTCACATTTTGTGAATGTAAGGTCATGACTGTTGTTGTTGACATTTTTAGGTGGACATTCATGTGTTAATATTTTTTAATCAAAGATTCCATTAGTGCTTTATTTACTCTTGTGTAGTTCCGGTTTTCTATTTATCACTTCATAATGTCTAGCTTGTGTGTTCAATATGTTGTGGGGGTATCGACCAGACATATTGTTATATTATTTGTACATGCATGATATTATACTACGACTGTAAAATTTTCTAATTTTACGACTGTGAAACGGCCGTAAAACCTAATAAAAATATATTTGTAATAACTATAAAATCTTCTAATAATAAAACTGTAAGACATTCAACAGCCACAATTGCTGTAAAAACATATGAAGAACAAAGAAAAATTTGCTAAATAATGCATAGTACATCATTAGAAAGACAAGTGTGAAAACGAAAAAACATACAACCGCATTGACTACAATAGAAGCTAACAGAAAATAACTCGACTGAAATTGGAAATATTGAAATACCTTATAACGTTTGTTATTGGAACTGGAACAACAAGTAAGCCCCATGCTTCACCGCGGTTACTTCTGAAGCTTACACCTTTCTGCAGGACGGCGAGACTAGGAACGGGAAGAGGTTGGCAACGAGAGTTTCGACGGACACAGCAGGAGTTATGAAGTTTTTGCCTGTTACTTCAGCGGTGATCAACAAGGAGAAGAAGATCGGGAAGGATTTGAGAAGGGCTGGGACGCAGAATTCACCTGAGGGTTTCAAATTTCGATTTCGAAACGGGAAAAATGAGTGAGCCCGAGCGAAAATCTCGTCATTTAAGATCGCTCGATAGCATCATGCGAGTAACATGCCAAAAAATTTCACGGCAAAACACACCCATAGTCTATTCCTTATTGGGAATTTTATCCCTATAGGGTCTGTTTGGGACAGCTCTGTCGGATTGAAAAGCTGCTGTTCGGATAGAGTTGTTTTAAAATAGATTTCTGGGGAGCAGTTTTGAAAAGCTGCTGACTGTTTGGTTGTTCTGTGCAGAAGTGCGCTTTAAAGAGTGATTTTCTATTTTTAGCTGTTTGGATAAACAACTTTTGGAAGCTGTTTTTAAATAAATAAATGATAACAGTAGTCTTTTACATAGTTCTACAAAGTACGAAAAAAAGTTCTTCCAACATCCGGCGACTGCTTTTTCCAATCCTTCCGATCACCTGCGCACGCAGTATATTTCTTCGACAATGTTATCTCGTACAGTAGACATATGTTCTGCTCCAGCAGCATCACACATATCGCTTTCAATATTATCATCTGTCGCATTGTCTTCATCCTCCGAGGGAACGAAAGAAGCCTCATCAGCATCACAAGCATTAAACTCAGGGTCCCAGCGAGACGGATGCCTACGAATGAAGTTATGTAAGGCCATTGTCGCTAGCACTATGGAACGCTGTTTCTTGAATTTGTATTGTGGCATTTTGCTCAAAATGTGCCACTTTTTTTTCCAAACTCCAAACGTTCGCTCGATCACACTTCGAAGAGATGAATGCGCCTTATTGAAATGTTCTTGCCTTCCATGTACAGCCCGACTCCCACGGGCAAAGTCTGCCAAATGATATCTTGTTTCTGGATATGGCTTCAAATAACCCATCTTTAACGGATATCCAGCATCGACTAAGTAATATTTACCTGCATTTATTTGTTTTGTTAAACAAGTAAACATTAAGAAATACGAACAATTGTATTATTGTAAACAAATTGATTAGTATACCTTGCGGGGGATGCGGAAAGTGCAATCTATCATCGGTCAATGCACGTGCAAAGATGTGACTATCATGAGCAGATCCCTCCCATCCAGCCAGGGCAAATGTAAAACACATGTTAAAATCACAGACTGCCATAGTCGTCGTACCATGACATCCTATGTATCGTACTTGATCTTCTACGGGTATCCTCGCATCAACATGTGTACCGTCAATGGCACCAACACAATCCTTAAAAAATGGCATGTAACGAGGATCATACCTTATCTCAGCCGGAATATCTCTGAATTGACGGTCAATAGGCTTTATAACATCAACTGAGAGTAATAAAAGAGACTTAAGCCCTGCCGAAAAATATCTACTTATTGTTTCGGTCGAGTGCTGGAACCGTTCTTTCGTTAACCTAAGGGAACCTCCTTGTGCTAAGATGTACAATGTAATCCCTAAGACTTCTCCTGAAGACGTCCGCTGTGATCCTTGAAGTTCGTGATCTGCTTCTAGTTTATGAAGTAAAACTACGAAAATGCGTTTAGACATCCTAAATGCATCATGAATTCTATCTGGATGCCCTTCTAGTAACTCTTTGATCCATTTCGCGCCTGTTTGTGAAGATGTCATGCATGGTCGTCTGTCTCGAACAGTATAATTCATCGTTTCGATCGATGACATAACTACACGACAATATTCTATATATTGCCTCCGCTCTGGCAAAAGACTGGTTGAATCCACAGAATCTTCAGGGGAGGAGTCATGATCTTCCATTATTAGTAGCTGCATTCAAAGCATCATAGAACACTAATTATAATCCATATAAATATGATAACCCAAAAGCTAATACTCTGAATAGTGTACAACAGCAAAAAACAAACATAAACATCATTGTGTTTTACATGCAAAACAGACAAGACATAAAATAGATCAAAGTAAGCTCGTGTCACTGAGCCCTCTTCTCGTACGCCTTTATAATCAACCAAACCCTCATATCTTCTGGGATACTCATGAATATCTCCCTAGTGGTCTTGTCCCTGATGTGCTCGAGTGCAAAGTAATATAGATCCAGGTTTGTAATCAGCTCTGGGCTGCTTGAAATCAACTCCACCACCTCTTTGATCGTGACAACTGGTGGAGGCTTCAATGCTAGCGTGGACTGATGTAACTCTGACATCAAAGACAATGCCAGTCCTTTGTTCTTTCTAATCTTCCTTCTTTTACTCGCCGAGGAGGACGCATTTCCAGGTGTTGAACCACCCCCTAACTCTTCTGGTCCACCTTGATTGGTCTCTATGTTATCAACCACATCATCGTCATCCAACTGGATCCTTCCCACATCCGGTGGCAAACTCCCAATTGAAGGAGCCCATGAGTCTTCTCCAGTTGCGACTACCTGACTGAACATAATATTCAATTTCTCCTCCAAGTCAGGTGCAATACCGCCGCATCGAAATTTTTTCACCCCTGGGAAAACCTGGTGCAATAAATATATCAATATTAAAACCTGAACAAATATAAACAAATATATCAATATTACTGAAACAGAACATGATTTTGTGCAGACCTTAACCTTCTCTGTCCACCATTCTTCTAATGCAGCAATAGTCCTCTTCTCTGGATCCCAGCCTAATCCAGTCTCACCATGTTTCAATTCCTTCCATAACTTCCAATCCTTCTTCAAATGATCCCATTTATTTTTCATCTGCATTCGATCGTAGTTTTTGCCTGTTCTTTCTTTAAACCCTGCAATCAAATTTTTCCATCCTTCTTTGCTAAAGTGGGTTGTTGGCCTATTCCCCAACCCAATTTCTTTTATGCAGAGATCACAAAATAACATCACTTCGCTTGACTCCCAACTTACTATAATTCCTCCTTCCTTTGGTACTACCATTGTGCTATTAACTAATAAAATTAAAATACGAATTACTAATATAGACCCATACACGAAAAAACCTAATACACACACACAAACACACACACACACACACTCACACAAACATTCACATAAACAAAAAAACAAACACACACATACACACATACATTCGAACACAAACACACACATTCAAACACATTCAACCCAACACATACACACACATTCAAACCAACACATACACATTCACACTCACACCCACAAACACAAACAACCCAACACATACAAGCACACATCAAAACACATTCACATACACACACACCCACAAACACAAACACATTCGGACACATACACACACATTCAAACACATTCAACCCAACACATATTCATTCACACACATTCACACTCACACACACAATTCACGCACATTCAAACACATTCAAACCATTCAAACACACACATTCACATACACATTCAAACACACACATTCACATTCAACCCAACACATACACATTCACACACATTCACACTCACACACACAATTCACAAACACACACACATTCACATACACACACATTCAAATACACACATTCACATACACATTCACATACACACACACACACATTCAAACACATTCAACCCAACACATATTCATTCACATACATTCACACTCACACACACATTCACACACACATTCAACTTCAACCCAACACATACACATTCACACACATTCACACTCTCACACACACACACACACACACACACACATTCAAACACATTCAAACCATTCAAACACACACATTCACATACACATTCAAACACACACATTCACATTCAACCCAACACATACACATTCACACACATTCACACTCACACACACAATTCACACACACACACATTCAAACACATTCAAACCATTCAAACACACACATTCACATACACATTCAAACACACACATTCACATTCAACCCAACACATACACATTCACACACATTCACACTCACACACACAATTCACACACACACACACATTCAAACACATTCAAACCATTCAAACACACACATTCACATACACATTCAAACACATTCAACCCAACACATACACATTCACACACATTCACACTCACACACACAATTCACACACACACACACACATTCAAACACATTCAAACCATTCAAACACACACATTCACATACACATTCAAACACACACATTCACATTCAACCCAACACATACACATTCACACACATTCACACTCACACACACAATTCACAAACACACACACATTCACATACACACACATTCAAACACACACATTCACATACACATTCACACACACACACACACACACACACACACACACATTCAAACACATTCAAACCATTCAAACACACACATTCACATACACATTCAAACACATTCACACACACACACACATTCAAACACATTCACATACACATTCACACACACACACACACACACACACACACACACACACACACACACACACACACACACACACACACATTCAAACACATTCAAACCAACACATACACACACACACATCAAAACACATTCACATACAAACACACTCACACCCACAACACAAACACAACTACTCAAAAAATATAGCACATACACAGAAAAATAAAGCATATACCTGAGAAATAGCCGGTGCTAGGGCTGGAGTTGCAGATCCGGAGGAGGAGGGAAATCTGGAATCGGCTGCTAGGGTTGGAGTTGCAGAACAGCCGATGGATGAAGGCTAGCACTGGAGAAGAGCGTTGTGGAGGTAGGGCTGGTCGCCGGTCGCCGTTCGGCTGTGATTCGGTCGAAGGTTGCTGTCGCCGGTCGCCGTTCGGGAGTAGTCGATCGAAGCGGGATGTCGCGCAGCGGGATGTCGCGCTGCGGGAAGGAGACGCCGCTGCCGTTCGGGATCGGGATGTCGCGCTGCAGGAAGATCTTCGGTCGTCGGTCGCAGGTCGGGAGGAGTAGCCGATGCGCGTCGCGGATTCGCCCTTCCGTCGTCCTGCGGGATCGGGATCGGGGAGGAAAAAGAAATCGCAAAGTGCGGTTTTGGAGCAGCGCTTTCAAGCGCTGAACGCAGGGGGGAGGAGCTCTGGGAGAAGTGCTCTGGGAGCAGTTTTTTAAAGAATGCTTTTTAATAAAAGCTGTTCCAAACAGTGTAAAAAACAGCTATGGCGGCTGGAAAAACGCTTCTCCAACCGCCAGAGCTGTCCCAAACAGAGCCATAGTAGTGTGAGTATGGAGCAGATAGATCAGACTCGATTGATGGAAATTAATTGTTATATATCTAAGTATTATAAATATGCATAATTGAAATATGCATAATTCTAAAGTGTTATATTTCTTGTTCTCGAGTCGATGACTTGTTGAACTGTGCTTTGATCTCATTTTGAAATTTCCGGTGAGTTATTTAGACGCGTTCTTTTGCCGGTTACACAACTTGCATTCAACGGTAAATTGACAAATAATAACTTGATGAATTTATATTTAGGATTCGGATTCTCTCGAGTTCAGGAGGAACTTCACGAATTTAACGCGCGAGAACTCCTAAACTCTATCAATCCTATGGCTAAAAAAATTTAGACACTAAAAGACAAAAAAGACATCGAGTAAAATAACTTTAAATCTAAAAAATACAGGGGGTTCTCGCGCGTGGATTTCAGGATTGTCCGTACAAATTCTAGGGGATCCGAATTCTTATATTTAAGGGTCACGCTCTTTGGCAGTTAGCGCCTTATAAATTTTAATTTTTAATTTCATCCTTTAGGTTTAGGGTGAGAATTAAGTTTTGTTTATGCAGTTTTATTTTTGGGCGCCGATATCCGCACTATACTTTCTTCTAATTTTTGGCATCTTTTGGAAATAAATCTTGTACATGCATTTTTAGGAAAAATGTTCAACACGAAAGTTGTAGATCTACAACTTTCGTGTTGAACACTTTTCCTAAAAATGCATGTACAAGATGTATTTCCAAATGACGCGAAATCTGGGCGTATTTCCAAACTACGTCTTATACATGCATTTTTAGGAAAAGTGTTCAACACAAAACATATTTCTAAAATGCGCGAAAAATTAGGGGAAAATGCGGCGCGACTAACCAAAACTGCAGTGCGGATATCAGCGCTCTAATTTTTTTGCTCAAATAAGTTTTGACAATAACGTCACCATCATAAAATGTATGTTCGATAAGACAATGATTATGCCTGCCACCAACAAAAGAAAACGAGTTTTGATAATAAAAATGAAATAAGGCCCATTTGAAGGGGGGAATTATTTTCACCAATCAAGCGATTACAACCGCATAAATGAGATCTTAATAACGCAGCCTAAGTTTCCTAGGTGAGATTGTCACGAATGATAATTTATAATCACCAAATTCACAACAGTCGCTATTCTCCAAATAAAGCCTTAATTATTAATCCACTTTTTTTTATAAAGATGGCATAATAAATTTACTAACGGAGTAACGGTAACTAAAGTCAACACCATGTTTTTTTGACCAATGATACATCAAATGAAGGGGCGTGTGTCTCAAAAAATAATAGTCATAAATATTATCTTATTATAAAGATATTAATTATAGAACAATTAAACATTTATAAAATTATTGCAGTCGTCTATTAGATACCAAGTGTCGTCACACTCGTATTGAATGACGATATACACCAAGAGGACGGGGGAGGTTCATTAGTTCGAAAATTCCTTCCTCTTTTTAAGAAGTTTACAGAACACTCCAAGGCTCCATGGACCATATAAAATTTCCTTTAATTATTTTTGATGGGAACTTCCGTTATTTAATTAGGAATGGACTGCGAATAGCGAATGCTTCACAGAAATGGGGCCGCGCTAGTGAATTACCCTCAATTATGAATAGTGCTCATAAAGTCATAATAGAGGAGGAAACCACTGGTAATAGGCCAGAACCGCAGGGGGCATGCGTGCATCTACATTCACCCACGGCCGCGCCTTGCCTGGCCCCGCAACACGGAGGGGCCTTCCCGGTGACTAACCAGCCACTCGTTCGGCACGTGCCTCCCTGCAGTCGGGTAGAATATAGGTCACCCGACCGACATAGCCACGACGGTCACAAGGCCAAGGCCCTGCAGCTTCAATTGCACACCCCCGTCCCGGTGCGTGGCCTTGGCAGCGCGCCCTGCAGCCGACAGCCTAGACCGCGCAACTTTTGCCGTGCACGCTCGATCGTGCACCCCTTTGGCGCGCGGCCCCGCCCAAGCTCGGTCTCGGCCGCACGACCCCATGCGAACAATTTACATTCTTTGCAAAGACTGTTGGGTTGTTCGTATTTCGTTGCCATCAACACCATCAATCCTGCCAAAATTGTCCAAACTGTTAGGGAAAAATCTTCATGTATGTAAAAATGGCGATCCATGTTTTCCAGATAGCGGAACGTAATTCTCTCATTTGATGGTTATGGTGATTACAACGGTGCAATTACAAATCCACACATATCCAAAGGTAGAAAAGGAGCCCAGAGACTTCATTTGAAGATACCTTGCCTTCAACACCATAGAGTGCTCCTTCAGAGATTCTTCTGAATTCTCCTTCTTTGTTTGAAGACTCATTCGAAGAGCTCCCCCCGCTCTTGAAGATCTCCATCCTCTTCGAAGATCTCCTTCAAAGGAGACTCGAAAATCTCACTTTGGCCTTTCAAGATCTCCTTCCCTTTCGTAGATCTCCTTATAAGGTGACTCAAGTTCTCATTTTTGCATTCTACTAAATTCTTAGTGTATATCGAGTGTTGGTCGGTCACCCTTGAGAATTCAACAGTTTGTAACTGAAAGAGAAGATAATCTCTTGAGAAGCACTCTAAATGGGGGGGGGGGGGAATAAGTACTTAGATTTTTCAAATTTGTTTCACTATTTTCACATATCCACACAACAGTTACATTTATATCACACCCACAAAACAGTCACAAATAAAAACAACATAAAAAACAAAAAATGCACGGAGAAAATGTACAACACAAACAACACAAGAAGTTATAGTGATTCCCCAAATGTCAGGTACATCCACTCTTCTGCTGCAGTAGGAATTCTCTATCACTAGTGCTCAGTATTTTGAAAAGATGACTCTTAGAATCGGGAGTTGTTTATAAGGTTTCTCCAAACCAGGTTAGTTGTTGATAAAGAAGCTCAACTACTGTGTCTTTTGATTGGAGACTCTCAGGACTAAAATTGAATTCTTTTAGGAGAGATTTTTAGAACTCCTTGTAATCTAGTTGAAATGAAGTTCCCACAGAATGTCCTTCAATGACAATTTATGAAAGAGCTAATTTGTTGAAGCATTGTGTGGATTCGATCGAGAGAGAGCAGCAATTTTTTCTTATTGATCATGATTCTGAAGGAGAGGATTGAATCTTCATCTTCACCAATGACCCATAAGATAATTAAGGGCTTCGAATGTTCGAAAAGATGAGAAGATTCTTCTTGATTAAAAGTTGGAGTAATTTTTCCTAGAAGAATTCTCCTTCAGTTGTTGTGCAAAACACAAAGTGAGAGTTGTTCATTCTTTTCTTAATGATCAACCTATATAATTTTCTTCTATTTCTTCTTATTTGTTCATTTCTCTTATATACGTCTTTTGTTTTCTGGTTGACTTCATTTTAAAAATGGCATCCTTAAATTCTTTGAATGCTTAATTCCATAAGCATGGATATCTTACTTAAAATGGATGTGTAACTGCTGTATTCTATTCATGATTTCTGCATTGACAAATTTTTAGAAATGAACAATGGAGTCCTTCTAAAAATATTGGCGCCAGTTTTGATGAACAGAGACCTCACGATGTATATGTTGAATAGTGGTCAATGAAACTTCAACATTGTTAGAGGATTCAACGACACTTTTGCAATTCTGATGCTCCTCCGACGAATTCAATACTACCGGGAGATTTCGATGCTAATTTTGAAGATTCATCGTCGCTTGTAAATTTTGACGCTACTCAAAGGAGTTTATTTTCAGTTGAAGATTTCAACGCTACTTTTGACGAACTCGATACTACTTTGAGAAATATACAAGTTTAACCCAATTTACCCTTCAATATATATAAACCAGCCTATGTCGGTCCCAAGCCCGGATGAAAAATGGTGAGAGTTGTGTTAGGTAGACGGCTAGCGTAAAATTTAGTTATCTTATGAATATGGATCTTTTGAGAATTTGTGCAAAAGCTAGGTTGTTTCTGTCACAACCCGCATTTTTTCCGAATTTAGGAATTATCAGAGTATGAGAAAATACGCGTCATGAAGCCACGTCGAGCAGGGGATAACTGCTGACGCTCAGGCAAAACCATCTACTAACTTTATGAAAGAAAATCATGAGTTTAATGATTAGAAAATCAGTTATATTTTTGAGGCCGTATCCCTCGGCTCGGTGGATCACCTAGTGCACAGTTAAAAACTATACTTTACGCTGCGGAAAATACTTTATTCAGATTTGACTTCCTAAGGAGTGCATAAGTGCCCCAAGAGGACAGCTTATGCTATGTAAGACTCTACATTTATTGTATATTTATATAAAAAAAACGAACTTTATACGTTTTTTGGAAAATAGTGATTTTTGTTTTATAAAACATGGTGATCATGCGATATACTCATAATAATAGTTGTAGTTTTAAAATAACTAGCAACCTAGCATAAATCCTCCACAGTGCAAGTAGACTATCTCAAGAAAATGGTAGCAGCAAAAAGTAATATATCTAGTACGAGGGTAAAAACTACCAGTGGGCGCCAACAACTTGACACGAACCCACTGACAAATATGTATGTCTGTAAGAAAAGTACAGAAAAACTACCTCACTAACAAAGCAACAGGATCTCCAAAGTCCAAGAGACCACCAGCAACACCACCGCAACCTAGCCACCAAACTGGCTACTGCTCAAAACCTGAGGAATTCAAAAGGAGAAAGAATACCTCAGCAAGCAAAACAAGGAAAAACTACATGAAAGTGTCAACCAGGGAATAAATGAAAGAGGAAAACACACAGCAGTAAAAGTCACAACTGCCCAAAGCAAGACAACAAGAAATGCACTACGTGCGAGGAAACAGCATCAACCCTGCCCAGAAACTACATCCTGCAGAGTCTACTAAGCTACCAAGAGCCCAAAGTGCTGCAATCTACCAAGGAAGAAACTTCTAACACCCTAAGCTATGGGAGATGGTAGTAGCAAAGACAAACAACATGGATCCGAGTTGGAGGCAAACTCAGTCCCCCAACCACCATTTCCAAGCCAACAAGCTCAAGAGTCTACATGTGAAAACACAAGGGACCTTCCACCCCCCTTGCCCAGCCCGTACCTGGAGCAAGATAGAAGAATAAGGGTGGCCTTGGCTAAATTACACAACACCTCCCCCATGAAGAGCTTCAAACCACCACTACTAACCACGACTCACGATTCGGCCTTAAGGAAAGAAAAACATGGCCGACAAGAAAACTCAAAATGTAATCAAGGAATTCACTCGGGAACGAAAATCGAGGTAGAGGAAAAGTGTTGAAATGACTCAACACGGCTTGGCGTTGAGTGGGACCCACTCAACGCCTACCTAGACCTTGGCGTTGAGTGAGCTAGCCTCACTCAGCGCCAGAACAAGCATGGCGTTGAGTGAAGTTCACTCACTCAACGCCTCCAGCAAGAACAACTCTGGCGTTGAGTGAGCTAGCCTCACTCAACGCCAAAATAGGCATGGAGTTGAGTGAGGTACACTCACTCAACGCCCTGGTACTTAACCACAATCAGAGAAAGTGGCGTTGAGTGAGTTGGCCTCACTCAACGCCAAAACAGCAATGGCGTTGAGTGAATCTCACTCACTCAACGCCCTTACACTTAGCCGCAAAAGAGAACTACAGCGTTGAGTGAGTCCACCTCACTCAACGCCAAAACAGCAATGGCGTTGAGTGAGGTTAACTCACTCAACGCCCTGGCACTTAGCCGCAAATAGGCAATTTTGCGGCATTGAGTGAGCTGACCTCACTCAATGCCAAAACAGCAATGGCGTTGAGTGAGGTCGTCTCACTGAACTCTAGAAGTTCTGGCCGCGAAGAAGGGCTGTGGCGTTGAGTGAGTCTGCCTCACTCAACGCCAAAGCAGAAATGGCGTTGAGTGAGGTCAACTCTCTCAACGCCACGGGACTTGGCCGCAAACTTGCCTTCGGCGTTCAGTGAGGCCACCTCACTCAACGCCAAACCGGGAATGACGTTGAGTGAGGTCAACTCACTCAACGCCAAAGTACTTAGCCACAAAAAAGGCTATGGAGTTGAGTGTGCACACCTCACTCAACGCCAAAGTACTTGGCTGCGCAGAAGCGACGACGTTGAGTGAGTCCACCTCATTCAACGCCAAAACCGAAATGGCGTTGAGTGAGGTCGATTCACTCAAAGTAAAAACAGTTAGCTTCTCAGGAAAACCGCGGCGTTGAGTGAGCTTGCCTCACTCAATGCCAAAACAGAAATGGTGTTGAGTGAGGTCGACTCACTCAACTCAAAAGTACTTAGCCGCTAGCAGGGGCTGTGGCGTTGAGTGAGTCCACCTCACTCAACACCCCAGTACTTAGAAATATTCTGACTGGCTACAGCTACGGCGTTGAGTGTATGCACCACACTCAACGCCAAATCCGCAAAGGCTTTGTGTGTGTGCACCATACTCAACGCCGGCCAGACAGAACTCAAAAAGGCTCTTACCAACAACACAGCAGGAACCCCCTTCTCTTTCTCTTTCGGCTTCACCCGGAAGACACCAACCAGACAGCAATCTGGAATAAACTGATGGCATTACACCGGCGGGTTGAGCACCAACAGCACAAAGAAGTGGGGGCACATGGGAGAATCTAAGCCCTAAATTCAGCAAGAAAAAGAGAACATGCTTGGCTTCTACCCTAGGGCTAACTGGGAAATTTCAACATTCAAGAAAAAAACAATCGCAAGGGCAAGAACACCACTTGCCTCGATTTCCGGCGAAGCTTGGACGGCTTTCCCTCCTCTTACTTGGCACTAGTAGCAGCAGCACCGTCGAAACGTAGATCTGAGCGAGAGCAAGACAACGCCGCTTTCGGAATCGAAATCCGTCCACGAACACTCCCGGAATCACCGTCCGAAAGCTAGGGCAGCCCGTCATTCCGCCTCTGATTTCCGCGAAACAGGAACATCGGTTTTCTTTTGGTCTTGGGAAGGAGGAAGGATAAGTGGGCCCTCCACTTCTTAATAAGGCTTTTATAACTGCTTAGCCATGTTGGTTCAGCTTAACTGCAGCCCAGCCGCCGGTTCACTCAGCTTAAAAATCAAATTTCTAATTTGGTTTTACTAATAGCACACCCAAAACGACGTGAAAACCGAACTACCTCGGAATTCGACGAAATTCGCACCGTAGCTAAATACCCACGCTACGAACACAACGGCGAAGTCGAAATTAACTTTTGACGAATAGAACTCGAGTTATTCTCCTAAAGCCAAAACACAAGCATCCCCCAAGAGGCCACACCGGGTCACCCAAAACGACTCGGCTTGCTAGGGAGACCTTGCCCATAGACTACAAAATAGGCCAATCAGTTCTAAGGAGCTAAACCAAACTCCACAAATGGCACAAGCCACGAAGACGCGTCACCGTAACGCCTAACGATAATAAAATAGTCGCAGAAAAATCGGGGGCGTTACAGTCACTCTCCTTAAAAGAAAGTTTCGTCCCGAAACTTTACGCACAACACTCCTACTAAAGAAGAAAAAGTAACAAATAGGAGTTACAAGAAGGAAAACATACCGATCAAAATCAAGGAAACAGGTGAGGGTAAGCTTTCCTCATGGCCGACTTTAGCTCCCAAGCCGCGCTCTCCAAATCCTGATTCCTCCAAAGAACTTTCACCATAGAAATGGACTTCTTTCGCAGCACCCGTTCCTGAGTATCCAAAATACGGACTGACACTTCAACAAAAGAGAGGTTGGGCTCCAACTGGGGCACAACGTCCAAGACTTGCCCACTACTGCGCACACACTTCCGCAATTGGCTAACATGGAAAACATTATGAACACCTGGGAAGTTTGCTGGCAAATCCAACCTGTAAGCTGACATGCCAATCCTCTCCACAATCTTAAATGGGCCGACATACCTCGGGTCCAATTTCCGATTCTTACCAAACCTCTTTACACCCACCATCGGGGAAACCTTAAGAAATACAAGGTCCCCTACAAAAAAATCCATGGCAGACCTACGCCGATTGGCGTTCTTCTCGTACCTCTCCTGAGCTATTCGAAGCTTCTCTCGAATAAGCTTCACTGCGACTTCCATTTCCTCAAGCGCATCAGGACCCAACAACGGCCTCTCACCAGCCTCAGCCCAAAACAATGGAGTTCTGCAGCGCCTCCCATACAAGGCTTCAAAAGGAGCCATCTGCAAGCTTTCCTGATAACTGTTGTTGTATGCAAATTCCATAAGTCGCAGCCGCTCATCCCACGCTCCACCGTGGTCTAAAATGTAGCATCGGATCATATCGTCAACTATCTGGTTCACCCGCTCCGTCTGCCCATTTGTTTGTGGGTGATAAGCAGTAGAATACCTCAGATCCGTATCCAAACCCTCCTGCAGACTCTGCCAAAAACGAGAAGTAAACCGGGAGTCTCGATCAGAAATGATACTCACAGGCACACCATGCAGTTGGATGACTTCATCCAAGTACAACTCTGATATCTTCTTCATCGGGTACTCAATCTTATACGGGACGAAGTGCGCACACTTAATCAGTCTATCCACTATGAGCCAGACAGAATCAAATCCCCTCGGGGATTTCGGTAAGCCCATGATGAAATCCATAGATATACTTTCCCACTTCCAAGTCGGGATATCTAACGAAGTCAACTTGCCACCAGGCCTTCCATGATCGGCCTTCATACGCTTGCAAGTGTGGCACTCAACAACAAACCGGGCGACATCACCTTTCATGCCATACCACCAGGCAATTTGCTTTAAGTCACGATACATCTTTGTAGATCCTGGATGGTAGGCAACGCTGGATTCATGAGCCTCTTTTCATATCATACCTCTAATGTCCCCAACAGCGGGGATTCAAAATCTGCCGCAGTACTTCAAAGTACCCGCATCATCGATAGCAAAGTCTGGCAACTCCCCCTTCTCGGTCCTGGTGAATAAGTGCAGAAGATCCGGATCGTTCTTCTGGTGCAGTCTGGTCAAAGAAATCCAGGACGGCTCTTCCACTGATAAATTACTCTGCAAGCCACAGCATCCCACTGATATATCCATAAGGAGAAACTCCTCCACTAAACGATCGGCAGTGAGACTAAAGATCTTTCCCGTATTTCGGCTCAAGGCGTCGGCCACCACATTGGCCTTGCCTGGATGATACTGGATCTCTACCTCATAATCGGCCACATACTCTAGCCACTGCCGCTGGCGCAGATTCAACTCCTTCTGCGTGAACACGTACTTCAGGCTCTTATGGTCGGTGAAGATCTTGCACTGAGCCCAATAAAGTAGGTGTCTCCACAGCTTCAATGCATAAATAACCGCTGCGAACTCAAGGTCATGCGTAGGATAATTCTTCTCATGAGTCTTCAGCTGCCTTGACCCATAGGCAATCACTTTTCCAATCTGCATTAACACACAACCCAGACCTACATGCGAAGCATCTACGTAAACATCATAATCCACCCCTTCAGTAGGCAGGGTAAGAACGGGAGCAGTGCACAATCTCCTCTTTAACTCCAGAAAGGCTTCTTCGCATCTCTCGCTCCAAACAAAAGCCACGTTCTTCTGAGTCAGCTTGGTCAAAGGTGCAGCTAGGGAAGAGAAACCCTCCACGAACCTCCTGTAGTAGCCAGCCAACCCTAGGAAACTCCTGATCTCCTTAGGCGTATTCGGCCTACTCCAATCCATCACCGCTGCGACCTTTTCTGGGTCGACCGAGATCCCATCCTTGTTCACCACGTGGCCTAGAAATGAAACCTGAGGCAACCAAAATTCGCACTTGCTCAGCTTGGCGAATAACTTGTGGTTCCTCAACTCCGATAGAACCAAGCGCAGATGCTGCTCATGCTCTTCAGCACTGTGAGAATAAACCAATACGTCATCGATGAAGACCACAACGAACTTGTCAAGGAAATCCTTGAACACCCGGTTCATCATATCCATAAAGGCTGATTGTGAATTGGTCAAACAAAACGACATCACAAAGAACTCAAAATGTCCATGCCTCGATCTAAACGCAGTCCGTGGAATATCTGCCTCACGGATCCTTAGCTGATGATAGCCAGAACGAAGATCGATCTTGGAGAACACCGTGCTACCG
The DNA here is from genome assembly GCA_039513925.1 of Platanthera zijinensis. Taxonomy (NCBI): domain Eukaryota; kingdom Viridiplantae; phylum Streptophyta; class Magnoliopsida; order Asparagales; family Orchidaceae; genus Platanthera; species Platanthera zijinensis. The sequence goes on along the minus strand of CM077079.1, from coordinate 61,107,439 downwards.
CTCAACTGGTCAAACAAATCATCGATCCTTAGCAGAGGGTACCTGTTCTTAATAGTGACTTTGTTCAACTCCCTATAGTCGATGCAAATCCGCATTGACCCATCTTTCTTCTTCACAAACAGTACAGGAGCACCCCAAGGCGACGAACTCTGCCTGATAAATCCCTTTGCCAACAGCTCATCCAACTGAACTTGCAACTCCTTTAACTCACGAGGGGCCATCCGGTACGGCGCCTTAGCAATAGGACGCGTACCCGGCTCTAAATCAATCACAAACTCCACATCCCGCTCGGGAGGAAGACCAGGAAGATCATCAGGAAAAACATCGGTGAAACCACGAACAACTGGAATCTCCTCCAAGCACGGTACACTAACAGCGGTCCCAACAACCGAGACCAAACAAGCAAAATAATCCAAAAGAAACAGCTTCTGAGCACATACCGCAGAGATAATAGGAGAATCCTAGCAAAGATCAGCATACATGCTTCTGGGCTGACCGTCATCCCTGATGAAGTCCAAGTGCTTTCCTTTGCACTAAATGACTACATCATACCTAGACAGCCAGTCCATGCCCAAAATAACATCAAAGTCCTTCAGATCAATCATCTTCAGGTCTGCCTTCGCAAGGAAGTCCCCCAACAAAACAGGGCAATCTAACATGCCCAAATCTGACAACACAGATTTACCGGATGGGAACTTGACACTGAAGGTATCCCGAACTCGATCTAAAGTCAACCGATGTCGCTCCACAAAGGCTCTTGCCACGAACGAGTGGGTAGCACCGGAGTCAAACAGAACACGCGCCCAGCGGTTCCTCACCTTAAATTTCCCTATAGGAGCATATAAAACTAAGGAACTACCACAACAATACTGCAAACATTCTAGTAAACAAGAACAAAACCTTCAGGCTGGAAAGAAAACTAACCTGAGATGACCTGAGTCGAAGCTTGAGCCTCCTCGAAAGAGATCACGTTAAGCTTTCCCTTGCCCTTGTCCACTCGCTGAGGTTGAGGTAGCGCCTGAAGTGGAACTGTATGAAGAACAGGCTGGGCCTGAGGACACCTAGCCTTGATGTGTCCCTTCTGCCCACACTGATAGTAGACTTTATCCTTGGACCAGCACTGGGCAGCATCATGCCCGGGTCGCTTTCAAATAGAATAGGAGACATCCCTCCTAGGAGCACCCTGAATCGCATGAACCTGCTCCTTCTTCTGAGCTGTTGCCTTCTTGAAACATCTCTCGACAGGGTGGCCTGACCGGCCACAGAAGCTGCACACCACTTTGCTCTTCTTTCCTGGAGCAGCACCGGGTACCTGGGGTTTCTTCTCCTCCACCGACTTCCTCTTGTCCTTCCTCATTTGCTGGACTCTGCTCTTTGCGGTCTCAATAGCCTCCACCTTCAGAGCCGCCTCCACTACTCCTGCATAAGTCTCTGACCCATAAGCACTGGTCAACTGCTGCACCTCGCTCCTCAAACCACCGAGAAATCGCTTAGCCCGTTCAGCCTCAATGCTGACCAATCCAGGGGCAAAACGAATCAACTTGCTGAACTCTATCTCATACATACCCACCGTGAGTTGCCTTTGATTCAGATGGAGGAAGTCGTTCATGAGGCGGTCACGCTCAACCGAGGGTAAGAAATTCCTCAACAGCATCTCCTTGAACACTTCCCAAGAGCATCCATCTACCAAGCCCTCCTTCTCTCTCAGCCACCAAATCTTAGCCAAACCTTTAAGCTGATAGGTGGCTATCATCACCCTCTGATCATCTGCAATCCCTGAGTACGAGAACATCTCCTCTATGGAGATTAGCCAGTCGTCTATCACCATGAAATCTGCCTTCCCGTCATAAGTGGGAGGGCTCAGCCTCTGAAACTGCGAGATGAAAGCCATCTCTGCTGGCACCACCACTGGAGGTCTTAAGGGTGCAGGAGAAGGAGGGAAAGCTAACCCCCCTGCAGGATCTTGCACTCCCTGAGTCTGACCTGCCACAACCGCCACCAGGGACTGAATCTGGGCTTGCATCTCTACCATTTGTCTGCTCATGGCATCGCTACTCTGCTGCAGGCTCTCGATCACCGCGTCATTCTGAGCTCCAGATGACTCACCCTCAGACAGGGGAGTCGATCTAGTCGAAGGACGTCTCGCCATCCTAAAATCATAATAACACTAGTTAGATCCTAATACAATGGCTATAACCCACTACAAGTACAGATAATACATATATAGATATAAACTTAAAACTGCTAAACTTGCTCTGGGAGTTTATCTTTTTACAAAAAATGATGTTATGCCCTAACCTAGGATGGTTAACTACCACCATGCTTATTCATGTGCCTAGATCGGGAATGCATGACTTTATATTACTTTTGACTTGAAAGCTTATGTGTGTATATATGTCATCCTTCCAGTCTTTAGCTTGGCATGCTGTGCTTATGCAATGTTATGCTATGCATGATTGTGCTATGCATTCTAAAAAGGCCCTAATGCATGTTATGAGCGGCGTACGCATGAAAATGTTATGCATCCCATACTATATAACATTCGCATGCAACGAAAAATAAAACGTGCTAGACGCAGCCATGTGGTGAGGTTATGCATCCCATACTACATAACCCTCACATGTTGCCCCTATGGTGGACCCATATACGAACACATATTATGCATCCCATACTACATAATATGCCCCGTATACTTCATGTTATGCTATGAGTGTAGTGTTCGTGTTTTTGCCAAGACGTGCTGATGACATATCGGTGTGTGAATGACATGATGCTAAACTAAAAAGCAATCATAGGAAGGTTGCCCGACTAACTTGTCAAGCAACCTCCCTCTAATACCAACTGTCACAACCCGCATTTTCTCCGAATTTAAGAATTATCAGAGTATAAGAAAACACGCGTCATGATGCCACGTCGAGCAGGGGATAACTGCTGATGCTCAGGCAAAACCATCTACTAACTTTATGAAAGAAAATCATGAGTTTAATGATTAGAAAATCAGTTATATTTTTGAGGCCGTATCCCTCGGCTCGGTGGATCACCTAGTCCACAGTTAAAAACTATACTTTACGCTGCGGAAAATACTTTATTCAGGTTTGAATTCCTAAGGAGTTCATAAGTGCTCCAAGAGGACAGCTTATGCTATGCAAGACTCTACATTTATTGTATATTTATATAAGAAAACGAACTTTATACGTTGTTTGGAAAATAGTGATTTTTGTTTTATAAAACATGCTGATCATGCGATATACTCATAATAATAGTTGTAGTTTTAAAATAACAAGCAACCTAACATAACTCCTCCACAGAGCAAGTAGACTATCTCCAGAAAATGTAGCAGCAAAAAGTAATATATCTAGTACGAGGGTAAAAACTACTAGTGGGCGCCAACAACCTGACATGAACCCACTGGCAAATATGTATGTGTGTAAGAAAAGTACAGAAAAACTACCTCACTAACAAAGCAACAGGATCTCCAAAGTCCAAGAGACCACCAGCAACACCACCGCAACCTAGCCACCAAACTGGCTACTGCTCAGAACCTGAGGCATTCAAAAGGAGAAAGAATACCTCAACAAGCAAAACAAGGAAAAACTACATGAAAGTTTCAACCAGGGAATAAATGAAAGAGGAAAACACACAGCAGTAAAAGTCACAACTGCCCAAAGTAAGACAACAAGAAATGCACTACGTGCGAGGAAACAGCATCAACCCTGCCCAGAAACTACATCCTGCAGAGTCTACTAAGCTACCAAGAGCCCAAAGTTCTGCAATCTACAAAGGAAGAAACTTCTAACACCCAAAGCTGATGGAGATGGTAGTAACAAAGACAAACAACATGGATCCAGGTTGGAGGCAAACTCAGTCCCCCAACCACCATTTCCAAGCCAACAAGCTCAAGGGTCTACATGTGAAAACATAAGGGACCTTCCAACCCCTTGCCCAGCCCATACCTGGAGCAAGATAGAAGAATAAGGGTGGCCTTGGCTAAATTACACAACACCTCCCCCAGGAAGAGCTTCAAACCACCACTACTAACCACGACCCACGATTTGGCCTTAAGGAAAGAAAAACATGGCCGACAAGAAAACTCAAAATGTAATCAAGGAATTCACTCGAGAACGAAAATAGAGGTAGAGGAAAAGTGTTGAAATGACTCAACACGGCTTGGCGTTAAGTGGGACCCACTCAACGCCTACCTAGACCTTGGCGTTGAGTGAGCTAGCCGAACTCAGCGCCAGAACAACCATGGCGTTGAGTGAAGTTCACTCACTCAACGCCTCCAGCAAGAACAACTCTGGCATTGAGTGAGCTAGCCTCACTCAATGCCAAAACAAGCATGGCGTTGAGTGAGGTACACTCACTCAACGCCCTGGTACTTAACCACAATCAGAGAAAGTGGCGTTGAGTGAGCTGGCCTCACTGAACGCCAAAACAGCAATGCGTTGAGTGAAGCTCACTCACTCAATGCCCTTACACTTAGCCGCAAAAGAGAACTACGGCGTTGAGTGAGTCCACCTCACTCAATGCCAAAACAACAATGGAGTTGAGTGAGGTTAACTCACTCAACGCTCTGGAACTTAGCCGCAAATAGGCAATTCTGCGGCGTTGAGTGAGCTGACCTCACTCAACGCCAAAACAACAATGGCGTTGAGTGAGGTCGTCTCACTCAACGCCAGAAGTTCTGGCCGCGAAGAAGGGCTGTGGCGTTGAGTGAGTCTGCCTTACTCAACGCCAAAGCAGAAATGGCGTTTAGTGAGGTCAACTCTCTCAACGCAACGAGACTTGGCCGCAAACTTGCCTTCGGCGTTGAGTGAGGCCACCTCACTCAACGCAAAACAAGGAATGGCGTTGTGTAACATCCCTATCCTTCACATGGCATATAGCAGTAGGTCCGGCCGGGGCCCGACGCCATATATTATGGACAGACCAGTTGGTTACGCGTTGAAACCATACAACCAATCACAAACGTCCTACACAGAGTCATTCTAGCGGAAGCAATTTATTTAGTTGCACAAATATAAGAACCCTGCCAAGCACGAATGTCTACTACTCAAATAAAATAGGAATGATGAATACAAAAGTACCGGCCTTATGACCTTACAATAGTTTCCTCAAACAAGAGTGTCTTTCATACTTCGGCTCGCAGGCCGGCCATACATGAGATAAACAGAAAACATAAAAAGGTTAGGCCTTTGAGGGCCAGCACCGCAACATGGGATTTAGCCCGCTATTTCCCGCTCGGCTCCGCAGCACCTGCAAGCTACAATCTACCGCCTGGTGGTAAACAAAAGCAACGGTCAGCTATGATGACCAAATTATAACAATCCCGCCCCCGTAATCGGGGCGGCGATGCTCTTTCCCTGCACTTTATTAGTATAGCATCAATATAGTGTAAACACACTTCAACACAGGCGTAGGATCGCACGGCCACACACCTCGTGCACACATGGCACATTCACGGCGAACCGGCCAACGTCACGTCAATTCAAGCCATAGACGTTCCCGTTCCACCACCGCCCCTTGGACGGCCAATTATATGAGCATTTACTCTTCCTTGCCTTGGTCACGACAATTTAAGCCATAGATCACCGAAGACTCTCATCCATGCCAACGGTCCCACCGAACGACATAGATCGGGTACGGTTCCGCCTGACCCGTGCTCATTCCGCAACGACAATTTAAGCCATATGCGCAGGTCAAGACTCACCGAGTCCCATTTCCGCCACAACAATCACATAACCCGGTTATGTTCACGTTGGCTCCCCGGCCATCGTGTTGGACAAATCCGCTTTTGCCCAGTTTTTCGGGTGTACCTTGGAGTTAATCTCCAAGGCTCCCTGCTGCAATCTACCACGTAGAAAACCCGAAAACACCCAAACATCCGGAGTCTTCCCCGGTTCATATGCAATGCAACATCACCGATCCGGCTCTACTTGTCCGGATAGGCTTCACACACAATGCCTATGCCCGTTTTCACATACAGACTCTATACAAGGGGGACTTCACATATCTACCCCAAGGAACGCTCCAACTCTTCGCTCACTCGCGAGAGTGGACTTCCTATGCAAAGGAAAAGAGGGATTCACATGCCCTAGGATGAGAAATCATTACCCTTGCGTTCTTCCGCGGCGCCATAAAAAATCTACGCAGTTGGAAAGCACCGCAACGGCGTCGCCATCGCGGATCTGGACTCGGATCGCGATTCGGAGCTCCGACGCTCCATCGGTGGCCGTATCTTGGTCTCCTCCTCCACCTTGATCTCCCCTCTCTCTAAAACTTAGAGAGAGATTCACTTGGCTGAAATGAGGGATCCTAGCCCTAAATCCCGGCTAAAACCTCTCAGGAATAGCCCCTCACCGTTGGATCCAAAGCCAAGGAAACGAACGACCACGATTAGGCCTAAAATTACAAAATCTGGGCCGAACACGTGTTGCAACACGGCCGTGTGCATGGCCGTGTCACCCATTCTCCGTCTCGACCGACACGATAACCAGCACACGACATTCGACACGGCCTCCGACACGCCCGTGTCGCATGCGACACGGCCGTGTCACGACCCGTGTCACGCCCCGTGTGCAACGACCAACATTCTTAACCCGAGAAGGACACGGCCTGCGATACGAAACCAGACATGCCCGTGTTACATGTGACACGCCTGTGTCTGTGCCCGTGTCATGGCCCGTGTGCACCACACTCGATGAGTGACTGACACGCCCTGGGAAACGCCCGTGTTCAGCCTCTCGACGATCGTCGACTCCAAAATCGATGACCGCGCGGCCAACACTGAACCCGAGCACGACACGCCCTGGGACACGCCCGTGTCCCAGGCCGTGTCACCCCAGCCAAAACACATATTTGGCTCAAAACACCACCCGTCACCCTATTAAGTTACGGGGCGTTACAACTCTCTCCCTCTTAAAAGAATTTCGCCCACGAAATTACTAAAGGAAAGAAAACGGAAAACTTTAAGCGGTACCTGAGTGGAATAACTCCGGGTACTCCTCCAGCATAGTTTGCTCCCGTTCCCAAGAGAGTTCCTCCCGACCGTAATTGTCCCACCGGACCTTTACCATCCGGATCTCCTTGTTACGGAGCCTCTTGACCTCAGAGTCTTCGATACGAACGGGCTTGACCCTAGTCGTCAACCCTTCGTCCACCGGCACTTGATCAACTGCGATCACCTGCGAAGGCTCTTGTACCGCCTTCCGCAATACAGAGATGTGGAACACATCGTGTAGCCCACTTAACTCCCCCGATAGCCTCAAACGGTATGCCGCTTCGCCGACCCGCTCCAGAATCTCAAAGGGTCCAAGGTATCTTTGACTCAGCTTCTTCAAGCGCCTCACCCGCGAAACACCCTTGAACGGCTTTATCTTCAAGTACACCCAATCTCCTACCGTGAACTCCACGTTCCGGTGCTTGGCATTGTAATACTTCGCCTGCCTGTCCTGAGCGATCAACAAGCGCTCTCGAATGATCCACACCAAAGAAGTAGCACTCTCCATCTCCTGCTTCTTGTACAACCTTACCTCACCTGTTTCCAACCACGATAACGACGTGCGACACTTTCTACCATACAGGGCCTCAAAGGGCGCCATTTGGATACTCACCTGGTAGCTGTTGTTGTACGCGAACTCCACCAAATACAGGTGGTCCTCCCAGTGCTTCCCGAAGTCGAGAACACACATGCGTAGCATGTCCTCCATCGTTCTATTGACTCTCTCAGTCTGTCCATCTGTCTGCGGATGGAAGGCTGTGCTGAACTTCAACTTTGTCCCCAGCATCTGCTGCACTAACCTCTAATCATTTGACGTGAAACTCCCATCGCGATCACTCACAATGCTACGGGGCACACAATGCAGTCTAACTATATTATCCACATATAGCTTCGCCAACTTCTCCACCGAGTCATCCTTCCTATGCGGAATAAAGTGCGATACTTTAGTTAACCGGTCTACGATCACCCAGATGGCGTCGTTCCCCTTCTGCGACCTTGGCAAACCATGCACAAAGTCCATCGATATGTCGTCGAACTTCCACTCCGGTATAGGCAAGGACTTCAAGAATCCTCCCGGTTTTTGGCACTCCTCCTTCACCAAGGCGCACGTTTGGCACTTAGCCACAAACAGCGCTACGTCTTTCTTGAGCCCCGACAACCAAAACAGCTTCTTGAGGTCACGGTACATCTTTGTGCTCCCTTGGTGGATTGAGTACTTGGTATGATGATCCTCGTACATCAACTCCGCCTGTAGGTTACCCCCGCTTGGGATGCACAACCGATGATCCATCCTTAGCAACCCATACACAACAGAAAATTGGGAATTTGACCCATCCAACGCTGCCTCGATAAGCTCCTTCATGGAGTCATCTAACTCCAATGCCTGCCGAACACGGTCAGCCAGGTCATACTGAACCTCCGTCCAGTTCAACAAAGCCTTAGCGCTTGACTGCTTGTCCACGCAACAGATCTCCAACGCCTACAACTCCCGTACTAGCCTCTCATCATGAACCGACAACCAGTTGGCTTGGGCGGGAGCCCTGCGACTCAACGCATCAGCAACCGCATAGCCCTTCCCGGGTACATAATGAATCTTGAAGGTGTAGTCCCCCAGGAACTCCATCCACCTCCTCTGTCTCATGTTCAGATCCTTCTGATCCAACAGGTACTTCAGGCTCTTGTGATCGGTATAAATATCGACCCTTATGCCGTATAGGTAGTGCCTCCACAGCTTAAGTGCAAATATCACGTCCGCCAACTCCAAGTCGTGGACCAGATAGTTCCTTTCATGCACTTTTAGCTGACGCGATCCATAAGCTATCACACTCCCATGCTGCAACAACACGCAGCCCAAACCACTACCTGAGGCGTCACTATAAACCTCGAAGCCCTCGGTCCCACTCGGCGAACTAAGCACTGGCGCCGTGGTAAACCGTCTCTTCAGCTCCTCAAAAGCTTGCACGCACTTCTGCGCCCACAAGAATCTCTGATCTTTCCTTGTCAACTTCGTGAGAGGTAGCGCTATCCGCGAGAAGTTCTCTACGAAGCACTTGTAATATTTGGCAAGCCCGAGAAAACTACGGACTTCCGCGACAGAAGACAATGTAGGCCACTCCCGTATCGCAATGATCTTCGCCGGATCCACCGCTATACCTTCCCCACTAACAATGTGACCAAGGAATGCTACTGAGGGTAGCCAGAACTCTCACTTGGAGAATTTCACATACAGTTCATTCCTCCTCAAAGTCTCCAACACTAGATGCAAGTGCTTGAAGTGATCTTCTTCGCACTGCGAGTACACCAATATATCTTCAATAAAGATGATCACAAAGCGGTCCAGGAAATCTCGGAACGTCCTATTCATCAAGTCCATAAACACTGACGGCGCATTCGTCAGTCCAAACGGCATGACCGTGAACTCGAAGTGCCCATACCTTGTGTTGAACGCCATCTTCGGGATATCACACTCCCTGATCCTCAACTGATAGTACCCCGACTTCAAGTCCAGCTTAGAATATACCGACGATCCGACTAACTGATCGAAGAGATCATCAATCCCTGGGATCGGGTACTTGTTCTTCTCCGTCAGCTTGTTCAACTCTCTATAGTCAATACACAGCCGCATACTCCCGTCCTTCTTCTTAATGAAGAGGACCAGTGCGCTCAGAGGCGATGAGCTTGGACGCACATAACCTTGCTCCATTAGCTCCTCTAGCTGAACTTTCAACTCTGCCATTTCCTTCGGCGCCAGCCTATAAGGAGCACGTGACACAGGTTTGGCACCTGACACAAGCTCGATAGTGAAATCAATCTCTCGCTGCGGTGGGACCCCAGGAAGACTATCCGGGAACACATCGGGGTATTCACAAACCACGGGGATACTATCCAACATGGACTTTGGCTCTACAGCCCCCACTATTGCAAAGAACAGCTCTGCACCAGCACGAACTGCCTTTACCACCTGAAGAGCAGACATCAGCGTCTTGCTCGACCCCTTGAGTCCCTCGAACGCTATCTCCCGTCCAACACCCAGCTTGACCTCCATCCGGTTGCAATCAATCCAAGCCTTCTGCTCCGAAAGCTAATCCATCCCAAAGATAACGTTGAACTCTACTAACGGCAGCAATGACGCTAGCAAGTCGAACTCTTGGCTCCCTATATGAACCTTTACGACGCACACTCTATCCGCACACATCGAGCACCCATTCAGTAGCAGCACATCCAACTTGTCCTTCGCCATCGAAGAAGGGACTTCGATGCGCGATATAAAATTTTTGTACAGGAAGGAGTGTGAAGCTCCCGTATCGAACAGTGCCCGTGCCGGACTATCGTTAATCAAAACAAAGCATATGCAAACAATATTAGGCTAACAAGCAATATAGAACAATATTTAAAGTTAACTTGTTATAAATTAACTCGTACCTGTCACCAAGTCAGCTTGTTTAATGGCCTCCTGCTGGCCCAAGTTGTACACTTTAGGTTGGGTCGGAGCATAATGGGACGCGGTTGACTCCACCGCCTTACCCTTCTCTTCGTAGGTAGCTCCTTGTTTTCTCTTGGACTTTGGGCGTCCGCTCCAGCAATCGCAGGCAAATTGCCCCGTCTTTCCACACGTGAAACAAGCGCCCAGGGTTCGATTGGTAGTTGCCCCCGAGGCACCTGTAGAAGAAGTTGGACCTGACGTCCTAGCCTTCTTGTAGAATCTGCGGTAGCCCGACTTCGACATAGTCGGCGCCTTGAACTCTGATTTCTTCCCACCAGATTCCTTCTTAGCTTGCACATTTCTCATGTCCTTCTCCAAGGACCGGGCCGAGGTGACCAGGGTCATGAAACCCTGCGCCATGGGCCCCGACAGTAGCAGCCTCAGCTCATCTCTTAACCCTTAAAAGAAGCGGTTAGTCTTTCGCTCCTCGTCGGCAAAGGTAGTGCTAGCATATCTCCCCAATCGAGTAAACTCGTGGAGGTACTCGTCTACAGTGCTATCTCCTTGCACCAGCTTTTGGAACTCGTTCTCCAATGCAATCCTCTGCGCTGAGGGGAGGTATCGAGCCATGAACAATCTCGAAAACTCCTCCATAAGTACTTTGGCCAACGGCCTTCCCCTCAACTTGTGTAGCTCTAGGCCTTCCCACCATAATCTCGCATCCCCGTTTAATAGGAATGTTGCTATCGTGGTCTTCTGCCACTCTTCCATTTCTGTTGCTGTCATCACCCTATTGACTCTTGAGAGCCAATCTTCGGCCTGGGTCGGGGTTCCCGTTTCCGAGAACACCGGTAGATGGAAGCCCATCACATGCTTAAGCTGTCTCTCAGTTGCTCTCCGATGCAACTGCGGCTCCACCGCCACCTGTTCAACCCTTCTAGGCTCCGCCGCTTAGAGCGGCACTTGCTCCACCGTAGGAGCAGGCTGCTACACCGGCCTTGCAGGTTGCACGTTGATCATAGCAAAGACAGCTTCTGCCACCAATATAATGGTCTCGACAGACGGAGGTGTTGCAGGCGCATCACTTGGTGCGCTGCTTGCCTCGGAACCTGGCCGTTCTGACGGTCCAGCACCACTTCTGGTCACCTATAAAGGTGCAAAAAACCGATAAGCGACCAAAAACTATTTCAAACAGCAATTATAGGAACACGCAGGTTCCTCAAACATGTGTATTTTCATTCCTAAGTGGACATTCATGGGTTCTTTTCATGTTATAACGATGACGCACACACATGTGCTCACCACCCCTTAAAGTGAATTCGCCCACGAATTCATTTAAGTTTGACCGAAACCAGTAGTCTGATACCAATTTGTAACACCCCTATCCGTCACATGACATATAGCAGTAGGTCCGGCCGGGGCCCGACGCCATATACTACGGACAGACCGGTTGGTTACGCGTTGAAACCATACAACCAATCACAAACGTCCTACACAGAGTCATTCTAGCGGAAGCAATTTATTTAGTTGCACAAATATAAGAACCCTGCCAAGCACGAATGTCCACTACTCAAATAAAATAGGAATGATGAATACAAAAGTACCGGCCTTATGGCCTTACAATAGTTTCCTCAAACAAGAGTGTCTTTCATACTTCGGCTCGCAGGCCGGCCATACATGAGATAAACAGAAAACATAAAAAGGTTAGGCCTTCGAGGGCCAGCACCGCAACATGGGCTTTAGCCCGCTATTTCCCGCTCGGCTCCGCAGCACCTGCAAGCCACAATCCACCGCCCGGTTGTAACGACCCCATCCGTTAAATGACGTATAGTAGAAGGTCCGGCCGGGGCCCCACACTATATGCCACAAACAGACGGTGAGGTCACATGATAATACCAAACCATACACGAATCCTAACTCAGAGCATTCTAGCGGAAGCTTTAAGTTGTAAGTTGAACTCTAACCAGGAATGTCCAATATATAAACCACCTTTATATATATCGCCACGGAATGTACAACAAATACATAAAGTTTTGCCTTAAGGCCTTACAGTTCCTCTTTCCACACCGTATGGTTTACAAACCTCGGCGCGCAGGCCGGCCATACATGAGTAAAAGAAAACAAGCAAAAACATTCGCTTAGCCTTCAAGGGCTAGCCGCCGCAGCAGCAGCAACAGCAGTAGGGCTTCAGCCCTTCATTTACCACTTGGCTCTCCAGCACCTGCATAGGGACAATCCACCCAACCGGTGGCAAACAATGCAACGGTCAGCATTCAGCTGACCCAATTATAACAATCCTACCCATTTCTCGGGGCATTAGCATTCTTTCCCTGCATAGCATGACATCATCATATAACAACTATGTGCGCGCAGGCACATGCAAGCCATCACAACTATCGGCCACACGGCCCGACAGTCCGTGCACTCAGGGCACATTCTTGGTGTACCGGAATACCAGGGTCAACACCACCGTCTACACGGTATTTGAGCATTCTAGTCTTTCCGGCGCGCGGGCCTAAGACTCTCATTAGGCACTCCAACAAAACCCATAACCAGGCTTTCAAGTCGGACAGACCTAACGCAGGTACGGATCAGCCACCCCCCGTTGCTCAAGTCGCCGTGCCACCTCGAATACGGAAGTATCCATGGCAATTTATAGGCGCGGGTCGGTTTCACCTTTCCTGTTCGGCAATCTGCCTTTCATCGAATTGCAGCCCAACGGCTCAACCGCACACAAAGTGGCAACGCACTACCACAAGAGTTGCATCCAACCCTCTTCATTTCCTGGACATCATCCAGTACTTCCTGCTGCACCAAGCAACAGGTAGGCACAAGGCAACACAAGCCATAATCACGGAGCCTTCTCCGATATGCAACCAAGCATCACCAATCCAGACCATGTCCAGATGGGCTTCACACAGCATGCCTAGATCCGTACTCCAATTCCGGACTCTAACAAGGGGGACTTCACATATCTACCCCAAGGGACACCACAACCCACCGCACACTCGCGGGGAAGGGTTTTCCCTATGCAATGCAGAAAAGAAGGACTTCACATGTCCAAGAAGGGAGATCGTTACCCTTGTCGATCTCTTGGGAGCCATCGTAAACTAGCCGGTGAGAAAGAACCGCAGCAGCTTTGCCTTCACAACGCTGGCCTCGGACCACGAATCGGACCACGGGAGCTCCGCAGGTGGCTTGATCTCCTCCTCCTTCTTCCTCCTCTCTCTTTCTCTCTTCCCTTTACCAAGTGAAGAATGACTCAAGCTTCTGCTGATTTAAACCAGCCAGGAATCACCTGAGCCCTTGGATCCAAAGAGAGAAAAATGAACGGCCACGATTTCCCAAAATCACACTTTTTTGGCTGACACGGCCTGTGACACGCCCGTGTCACAGGCCGTGTACCCTTAAGCGGCACACGCGGTATTCGTACCGACTGATCTTTACCAGAACACGGGCATCGACACGCCCGTGTCGAACCTGACACGCCCATGTCATTCCTGAGACATGCCCATGTCACCCCTGCCTCATCAAGCTGCAAGCAGTACACGGGTAGGCACACGGCATTGGACACGCCCGTGTCCAACCTGACACGCCCGTGTTCAAGGCTTGGTTCTAGGCCGTGTAACCTTCTGACTCAGAATGCATTTTATTTGAGTGACACGCCCTGGGACACGCCCGTGTCCCAGGCTGTGTACCCCCGACACGCCCTGGGACACGCCCGTGTCCCAGGCCGTGTAAAATGACCTGCACCTCAAAACCATTTTTGAGTCTTTTTGAGGTGTTACAATCCTCCCCCCCTTAACAAAATTTCGTCCCGAAATTTGCACGGTAAGGAAACAAGAACCAACAATGCTATAACTTGATAACTCTGTTATAACAAAAGGTACACGGTCTACAGCTTATACAAACAGTTCGGGAAATTCAGCTCGTATTGTCTGCTCTCGCTCCCATGTTAGCTCTTCACAGCCACAATTGTCCCATCAGACCTTGACCATCCCGATCACTTTGTTCCGCAACTGTTTCTCGGCTCGATCCTCGATCCGAATGGGTCTAACTCTCGTCGTTAGTCCATACTCGACCGGTACTCGATCATTCTCCACTACTTGAGCTGGATCCTTGACAGCCTTACGAAGCACTGAGATGTGAAATACATCATGTAATCCACCCAAGTCTGCTGAAAGTGCTAGTCGATAAGCAGCTTCCCCAACTCGCTCCACCACCTCAAATGGACCAAGATACCTCGGACTTAGCTTTTTCAAACGCCGAATCCTGGACACGCCTTTGAAGGGTTTGATCTTCAAATATACCCAATCACCCACCGCGAACTCCATGTTCCGGTGTTTGGCATTGTAGTACTTTGCTTGACGATCTTGGGCTATCAATATCCTCTCCCGAATAGAGCGTATGAGCGAGGTAGCTTCTTCGACTTCCTTTTTCCCACTCAGCTTAGATTCGCCTGCTTCTGCCCAAGCTAACGGTGTACGGCATTTATGACCATATAAAGCCTCAAATGGTGCCATACCGATGCTCGCTTGGTAGCTATTATTATAGGCAAATTCGACAAGAAATATATAATCTTCCCATCTTTTACCAAAGTCTAGGGCGCACATGCGGAGCATGTCCTCCATCGTCCTGTTGGTTCGTTCAGTCTGGCCATCCGTTTGGGGATGAAAGGCCGTACTAAACGCTAACTTTGTACCCAACATTTGATGAACTAGACGCCAATCATTCGATGTGAACCGCCCATCACGGTCACTGACGATGCTCCGAGGAACACCGTGCAGTCGAACAACCTGCTCCATATAAAGCTTGGCCAAGGTTTCCACTGAATCGTCTCTTCTGTTTGGAAGGAAGTGCGCCACTTTTGTCAACCGGTCCACAATCACCCAGATTGAATCATGACCGCGTTGAGATCTCGGCAATCCGTGCACGAAATCCATCGAAATGTCATCGAACTTCCACTCCGGAATAGGTAACGCCTTCAGGAAACTGCCAGGCTTCTGACATTCTGCTTTCACCAATGCACAGGTATTGCATTCAGTCACATAACGTGCTACATCTTTCTTTAGTCCGGGCCACCAGAACAGCTTTTTCAGATCTCTGTACATCTTTGTGCTCCCTGGGTGAACTGAGTACTTTGCAAAGTGAGCTTCGTACATTAACTCTTCCCTCAATTTACCCACACTCGGGACGCACACTCGACCATTTCTTCGTAATAACCCGTTATCCCAAGAGAATTGGTCATCCGGCCCATCTTTTGCATAGCGCAGGAGACTTTTATCAAGCTCCGTTGCTCGCCGAACTCTGTCCGTAAGGTCATATTGCACCTCCGTCCAGTTCAAGCATGCATCAGTCGATGAACCCTTGTCAACACAAGATATCTCCAAGGCTTCTAATTCCTGGATTAAACGCTGATCATGCCTCTGCAACCAGCTTGCCCGTACCGGATTCTTCCGACTCAAAGCATCAGCGACCACATTTCCCTTCCCGGGAGTATAGTGAATCTCGAAGGTGTAGTCCCCAAGGAACTCCATCCATCTTCGTTGTCGCATGTTCAGATCTTTTTGATCTAATAAGTACTTTAGGCTTTTGTGATCTGTCTAGATATCCACTTTAACGCCATAAAGGTAGTGCCGCCACAACTTGAGCGCAAAGATTACCGCCGCCAACTCCAAATCATGGACGGGATAATTCCGCTCATGCACTTTCAACTGGAGCGAGCCATAAGCAATCACTTTACCAAACTGCAGAAGAACGCAACCTAAGCCGCTCCCGGAAGCATCACTATAGATCTCATACCCATCTGTACCACATGGAGACGTCAACACAGGCGCCGTGGTCAAACGACTCTTCAAGTCTTCAAAAGCTCGCGCGCATTCCGGCGTCCAAATGAACTTTTGATCTTTTCTCGTCAGCGTGGTCAGAGGTAAAGCAATCCGTGAGAAGTTTTCCACAAACCGTCTATAGTAGCCCGCAAGTCCAAGGAAGCTCCTGACCTTGGCCACTGAAGACATCAATGGCCAATCTCGAATGGCACTTATCTTCAACGGATCCACCGCGATACCTTCTCCACTTACCACATGGCCTAAAAAGGCTACTGAAGAGAGCCAGAACTCACACTTTGAGAACTTGGCATAAAGCTTATTCCTCCGCAGGGTATACAAGACCAACCGCAAATGGTTTGCATGATCCTCTTCTGACTGAGAGTATACTAAGATGTCATCGATAAACACAATAACGAACAAATCCAAGTACTCTCGGAACGTTCGATGCATTAGGTCCATAAATATCGAAGGCGCATTACATAGGCCAAATGACATTACCGTGAACTCATAGTGACCGTAGCGTGTTCCAAACGCCGTCTTGGGAATGTCATCTTCCCGAATCCTCAGCTGATAATATCCCGATTTCAAATCCAACTTGGAATAGACCGTTGATCCTGCCAGCTGATCGAATAGGTCATCAATTCGCGGAATCGGATATTTGTTTTTCTCCGTCATCTTATTCAGTTCGCGGTAGTCAATACATAACCGTAAACTACCGTCTTTCTTTTTCACAAATTGAACAGGCGCGCTCCAAGGTTACATACTTGGGCGTATGTATCCCTGCTCTAACAACTCTTGCAATTGGACTTTCAACTCAGCCATCTCTTTTGGCGGGACGCGATATGGTGAGCGGGCCACAGGTTTCGCACCTGGCACCAACTCAATAGAGAAGTCAATCTCCCGCTGGGGTGGTAACCCAGGAAGATCTTTAGGAAACACATCGGCAAACTCTGACACAACCAGTACTTCACCGACACTGGCCTTTGGCTCAACAGCCTGAATTAGCGTGAAGAATAACTCCGCGCCCTTCCGAACAACATTGACGACTTGGAGCGCAGACAATAGAGTTCCGCCAACTCCTCGCATACCAGAGAACTTCGTCACAAGTCCGGTATTCTGGCCTAGTGTAATCTCCTTGGAGTTGCAATCAATAAAGGCACGCTGCTCCGAGAGCCAGTCCATACCAAAGATCACATCAAACTCCGATAACGGTAGCACAACTGCACTCAAACCGAAATCCTGACTTCCTATTTGCACATCCACATCGCAAGCCCTATCCGTAAGCATCACACAGCCATTCGGCAATAGCACCCTTGTACTATCCACCGTCACATGACTTGGTACCCCAATGCGAGATACGAAATCCTCAGATAGAAAAGAATGCGAAGCACCCGTATCAAACAGGGCTCTCGCCAAATTATTCCGAATCAGGACAAAGCCTGCAGCACACACATCATGCACAAGCTATACATAACCAAAAATAATAGCACGTAAGCAAGTAAGCTAAATCAACTCGTACCTGTGACGACGTCACTTTGCTTAATCGCTTCCTGTTGGCCAAGCTGATAGATTCGGGACTGTGCCTGGGACGCAGAGGAATCAACCACCACTTTGCCCTTCTCAGCATAAGACGCACCCGTCTTCTTTTCCCCTTTGGGCTGAACAACCCGACAGTCATGAGCTATATGCCCCACCCGGCCACAGTTATAGCATGTACGAGAATCCGGCCTTGATGTCGCCCCCGACACAACGGTTGTAGTCACTTGCCCAGACGGCTTGGACCTCTTGCCCCCTCTCTTCTAGTAGAACGATTTGCTAGGGCGAGGTGCTTGAACCTCTGGCTTCGACACAACCAACCCCTTGTTCCCTTGCACCCGCCGCATGTCCTTCTCCAATGCAACTGCAGTATCAACCAACGCCTGAAACCCTTGGTTCACTGAACTCGAAAGCAGGAACCTCAACTCATCCCGCAATCCTTCATAGAACCTATTCGTTTTCCTTTGGTCATCCACGAAGATTGTTCCCGCATACCGCCCAACCTGGTAAACTCATGCAAGTAGATATCCACGCTATCCTCCCCTTGCTTTAACCGTTGGAACTCATTTTCCATAACAATGCGTTGCGCCGCTGGGACATGCTTTGCCAGAAATATCCGAGAGAACTCCTCAATCGATACTTGCGTTAATTGACTGCCCTCCAAATGGTGTACCTCAACCTCGTCCCACCACAACCGCGCCTCTCCTTCAAGCATGAAGGTGGCCAAGGTGACCTTTAGAGTTTCCTCCGCTCTGATCGCTGTCATTATCCGCTTGACACGCGATAACCAATCCTCTGCCTGCGTTGGGGATCCCATTCCCGTAAACGTAGGCGGATTGAAGCTCATGAATTGCTTCAACTGTCGGTCAGCTGCTCGTGGATCTACAGCCTCAACCGGTTCGGGTCGTACAACAACACGAACTGGTTCTACTGCCGGCTGCGCTTTCCCGGTCGGCTGAATCATGGCAAATAGAGCCTCAGCAACTAAGCGAACAGTTTCCGCAGATGGAGGAGGTGTTGGCACCTCAGCTGGTGCCGCACTCTCATCAGAGCGCTGGGGCTCAGACTGCCCAGCACCACTACGCGTCACCTATAGGTGGACAAGACACACATTAGCGAACGTATGCAAGCAAAACAACACAAAAAGGAACGCGCAGATTCCTCAAACAAGATTTTGTACATTCCTTAGTGGACATTCCAGAGTTCATGAGCGTTACAGCAGGGCACATAAACACGCGCTCGCCCCCCCATAAAAGAATTCGTCCACGAATTTGATAGAGGAAGACCGAACGAAGCTGATACCAAAATGTAACGACCCCATCCGTTAAATGACGTATAGTAGAAGGTCCGGCCGGGGCCCCACACTATATGCCACAAACAGACGGTGAGGTCACAGGATAATACCAAACCATACACGAATCCTAACTCAGAGCATTCTAGCGGAAGCTTTAAGTTGTAAGTTGAACTCTAACCAGGAATGTCCAATATATAAACCACCTTTATATATATCGCCACGGAATGTACAACAAATACATAAAGTTTTGCCTTAAGGCCTTACAGTTCTTCTTTCCACACCGTATGGTTTACAAACCTCGGCGCGCAGGCCGGCCATACATGAGTAAAAGAAAACAAGCAAAAACATTCGCTTAGCCTTCAAGGGCTAGCCGCAGCAGCAGCAGCAACAGCAGTAGGGCTTCAGCCCTTCATTTACCACTTGGCTCTCCAGCACCTGCATAGGGACAATCCACCCAACCAGTGGCAAACAATGCAACGGTCAGCATTCAGCTGACCCAATTATAACAATCCTACCCCTTTCTCGGGGCATTAGCATTCTTTCCCTGCATAGCATGACATCATCATATAGCAACTATGTGCGCGCAGGCACATGCAAGCCATCACAACTATCGGCCACACGGCCCGACAGTCCGTGCACTCAGGGCACATTCTTGGTGTACCGGAATACTAGGGTCAACACCACCGTCTACACGGTATTTGAGCATTCTAGTCTTTCCGGCGCGCGGGCCTAAGACTCTCATTAGGCGCTCCAACAAAACCCATAACCAGGCTTCCAAGTCGGACGGACCTAACGCAGGTACGGATCAGCCACCCCCCGTTGCTCAAGTCGCCGTGCCACCTCGAATACGGAAGTATCCATGGCAATTTATAGGCGCGGGTCGGTTTCACCTTTCCTATTCGGCAATCTGCCTTTCATCGAGTTGCAGCCCAACGGCTCAACCGCACACAAAGTGGCAACGCACTACCACAAGAGTTGCATCCAACCCTATTCATTTCCTGGACATCATCCAGTTCTTCCTGCTACACCAAGCAACAGGTAGGCACAAGGCAACACAAGCCATAATCACGGAGCCTTCTCCGATATGCAACCAAGCATCACCAATCCAGACCATGTCTAGATGGGCTTCACACAGCATGCCTAGATCCGTACTCCAATTCCGGACTCTAACAAGGGGGACTTCACATATCTACCCCAAGGGACACCACAACCCACCGCACACTCGCGGGGAAGGGTTTTCCCTATGCAATGCAGAAAAGAAGGACTTCACATGTCCAAGAAGGGAGATCGTTACCCTTGTCGATCTCTTGGGAGCCATCGTAAACTAGCCGGTGAGAAAGAACCGCAGCAGCTTTGCCTTCACAACGTTGGCCTCGGATCACGAATCGGACCACGGGAGCTCCGTCGGTGGCTTGATCTCCTCCTCCTCCTTCTTCTTCCTCCTCTCTCTTTCTCTCTTCCCTTTACCAAGTGAAGAATGACTCAAGCTTCTGCTGATTTAAACCAGCCAGGAATCACCTGAGCCCTTGGATCCAAAGAGAGAAAAATGAACGGCCACGATTTCCCAAAATCACACTTTTTTGGCTGACACGGCCTGTGACACGCCCGTGTCACAGGCCGTGTACCCTTAAGCGGCACACGCGGTATTCGTACCGACTGATCTTTACCAGAACACGGGCATCGACACGCCCGTGTCGAACCTGACACGCCCGTGTCATTCCTGAGACACGCCCGTGTCACCCCTGCCTCATCGAGCTGCAAGCAGTACACGGGTAGGCACACGGCATCGGGCACGCCCGTGTCCAACCTGACACGCCCGTGTTCAAGGCTTGGTTCTAGTCCGTGTAACCTTCTGACTCAGAACGCATTTTATTTGAGTGACACGCCATGGGACACGCCTGTGTCCCAGTCCGTGTACCCCCGACACGCCCTGGGACACGCCCGTGTCCCAGGCCGTGTAAAATGACCTGCACCTCAAAACCATTTTGAGTCTTTTTAGGGTGTTAAAATCAGCTCAATTGGTGATGAAGGTTGAAAGAACTCCATAGTTAAGCGTGCTTGGGCGAGAGTAGTACTAGGATGGGTGACCTCCTGGGAAGTCCCCGTACGACCCAACTTAACTGTCGAGTTCGCTCATCAAAGGGAGGCTGTGGCCACCAACAACCCGCCTGTGGAGGGAGAGGGGTTGGGGTGCTTGGGCTGCAGCCCGGTAGCGATGCCATGGGGGGCTTCGGGCCAAATCCCGAGTCGTTACACCGGTGGTAAACAAAAGCAACGTGAAAGAGAAGGGATAGATACTACTCTATAGGGGGGGGGGGTGAATAGAGTAATCAAAAATTGCACTAGCAAAGTTGACTTTCTACTCAACTCCCTTGGAGTTAAATGCGGAATGAAAGTTATAGATATTTGAGATTAAACCTTAGAGCCTAACACAATTGTTGTGCACAAAAAGGCAACCAACTGTAATTACAGTTAAGGCTTGGAAACCTAAACAGCAACTAGCAAACCTAGTTAAGATCTAATCACAGGCACAATGCAAGTAATTAAATAAAGCAATCCAGACGACACAAGGAATTTATAGTGCTTCCCCAAACAACTTGGGTACGTCCACTCTTCTACCAACAAGGTAGGAATCCACTCAGGTTTTTGATCAGGTGCCCTGCCACCAACAAGATCTGCTTCAGGTAGATCAAGAAATCCTTTAGACTTTTGATCAGGTGTCTAAAAACCAACACAGGTTTTTGATTAGGTGCCCTGCCACCAAGGGATACTTTTGAAGGGAGTAATAACCCTGTACAGGAGGGGGAATGGAGGTTAAGGTGTCTTCTCTATTTTACAATAGATTAGAGAAGCACAATAACTTGCACTGAGCTAAAAAGCTCTAAAAGAAACAAGGCTCCCCCTGGCTCAAAGAGCGTCCAGGTGAAGTCTTGCTTCAGTGCAGAAACACTTCAGTAAATACTGAAGGAAAAAAACTATAAGAAGATAAATAATATTAAATAGAATTTCTTCTTCAGGCAGCTATCTTCTTCTTCTTCTTCAAAAGGCTCTGAGTGAAGATCTTCCTGTAAGCAGGAGAACTCAGGTTGAAGAAGAGTGAAGAACTAAAGCTTCTTCTCAGTTAGATGTGAATGAGCTGAGAGCAGTTGGAGACTGTAAGCTTTTTGATTGAATGCTGCAGTTAGCTTTTCAAATGTGTGTGTACTCCTTGATTTTTGCTATGTGGACTAGTTGATTTCTTCTTCAAAGAAGTCTTTATATAGCAGCAGCAGCAACGGCTCTTAACTAAGTTTGAATCTTGTCTTCTTCTGAACTCTGCAAGCTGGGCTGTAAAAAGCATAAAGCAAAACAAAATACTGTAGACAGATATCCTATAAAAGGATAAAGCTTTCTAAGAAGCTGCAAATTACTCTGATGAAATAATATAAGAGAAAGTCACATCAGAAAAGACTCTTTACAGCCAAGGAAGACTTTTTGAGTCTAACGGCTATAAAGGACAGCCTGGCAGAAATCATATCTCAGCTATAAGACAAACAACTTTGTCAGAAAAGATTAGCTCATGCATAAAGAATAGAATAGATATTGCATGGAAGTGATATCACAATTTATTCAAATAATCTTTTATAAAATGTGCCAAAATAATTATGAAATTAGTCACATCACAGAAGACGACAAAACTATTTTAAAACATACAGTAGAACGTCGAACGACCATCGAAGATCGTCGACCGACGCACAGAGATCGTCGACCTATCGGACAGATAGTCGACCGATCCAGATAGTCGAACTATCAAAGAAAATAGTCGAACTACCTCAGCAGATAGTCGACCTATCAGAACAGATAGTCGAGCTATCAGATAGTCGATCTATCCGGACAGATAGTCGAACTACCAAACAAAACAGATAGTCGACCTATCAAACAGATAGTCGACCTATCACAGAAAAACAGATAGTCGACCTATCAACAGATAGTCGACCTATCAAAACAAAACAGATAGTCGACCTATCAACAGATAGTCGAACTATCAGATAGTTGAACTATCCAAGCAGATAGTCGAACTATCAAAGCAACACAGATAGTCGACCTATCAACAGATAGTCGAACTATCAAAGCGGACAGATAGTCGACCTATCAACAGATAGTCGAACTATCAAAGCGGACAGATAGTCGACCTATCAACAGATAGTCGAGCTATCAGATAGTTGAACAATCAGGACAGATAATCAAACTACCAAAGCAAACAGATAGTCGACCTATCAACAGATAGTCGAGCTATCAACGCAGACAGAACGTCGACCAACAGATAGACGATCGTCGATCAGCCGATAGACGATAGTCGAGCGACGTTCGACTATAGTCGAACGAAAAACTACTTAACCAAATATTCATCTGGAAAAGCAATTCTACACAACTAGAGAATCTAAACTATCAACTAACCTTTGACCATAGATAAATCTTGGGTCAAGAGACAGAAAGAGAGGACTGAACTCAAATCAAAACCTAGGGTTCCAACAATCTCCCCCTATTTGAGTTAAGTCTCTCAACAATTAAAGCATACAAAGCTAATTACTGAAAGTAAAATAAAATGCATAAAGGGAAACAACTAAGCAGATATCATCAATCAATCAGATCAGAATTTAACTGTCAATCAATGAATAATTAAGGTGCTTCAGAGTTATACTTAGGATCAGAAGAGCTAGAAACAAAAGTAATCTTTCTTGTAGGATCTAGAGCTTCTTTTTTCGATAGCTTCAAGTCTTGCTCTCCAATAATTTTCAATTCTGTTGTCCTTGGGACCACTGCCTCAGGATGCTTTTCCATATATTTTGAAGGATCAAACATCTCAGGTCTGACCTGGAATTTTTCGAGCTCCTTCTTTCTGAATTTAGACATTGTGGTTAATCCTGCAGTGTCCTTTCCTTCTGCTTTTGCTTTCCTAATTTGCGCTGCTCCAACTAGTTCAAGAAAACGAGCCATCCTAAAGTTAGGATCAAGCTCTGGGCTTTCATAAACAATCTCAGAAGAAGTGTCAACTGGTTCTTTATCCTGATTAACTAGATAACAAGAGAGAGCAGACTTAGCACAGTTCTTGCTAGAATTTTTAGATAAAATAAATTACTTACCTTTTGGAACATCTTTCTCAGTATGAACTGGCTTTGGAGATGAAACTTTTTTCTTTGGAGAAGGAGGAGGGGAAAAGGTTGGTCTTTGATATACTACCTCTTTAACTTGTTCTTTAACAGTATAAGGTCTTTGATAGCCAGTTTGACTTTTACCTTGGAATCCTTGCGAACTTCTCCTTTGAGCAGATTGAGATGGATTTGATCTTTCAGATTGAGAAGCAGATTTAGAAGATAAATTTCCTGAGGCTCCTGCACCGGGAGATGGAGGAGGAGGACCTCTAGGATTCCATCTAGGAACAGGAGAGTCATACCTCTTAGACTTTTTCCTTTGCTTTTGCTGGTTCTTAGAGAACAACATCCAATGCTGGAAGTCTTTTGACTTTGGATCAATCCCTTTCAGTATATAATATGGTGTATCATTGTCTGGATTAGCAGGAGGAGGAGCAACAACTTTTCTTTTCTTTTTAGTAATTCTTTTTCTTTTAGATTCAGCAGACTCATCAGAATCGATCTCATCCTCAGAATTTGAGGAGATGGGTAGATCATATGGGTCAATAGCATCTTTTATAGCTCTTTCTTTTTCCTTTCGAGCAGCTCTTTCTCGTTCTTCTTCTATGGCATCCTGTGCCAATAGAGCATCTAAATCCAATCCTGGGGAATCATCCCATACAGTAGATTTTTCAATATGGGCATCTGCAGCTGATTCTTGAATCTCAAAAACTGTCAAAGTGACCAGTTCTGCTTGCACTTCAGGCTGAGCAACTTTAGAAATTTGAGCACTTGATTCTGGTTGTTCTTCTGGAGCAGATTGGATAACAGGTTCTTGAACTTCTAGAATTTCTTCCAATTTATCTATAGTTTTATGAATAAAATTGTTCTAAATGACATCTAATCATGCCTTCCAGATATTCCCAAACTAGCATATCAGTTAACAAGTGTAAAAAGTAAGTAAAGGGAATACCTTCAGAATCGACCACATCATGTCCTAATTCCCACAATTCATCTAGAAAGGAGGTGATGATTCCTTCTAGGTATAGGGCAACCAAGGGAGTAGAACTTTCTTCTAAACAAGCTTTAACAATGAATTCAGATTTCAAAACTGCATCAGAAATCTCTTTTTCAGATAGAGGAGGAGGAGCTGAATCTTCTGTTGCTTTCTCTACTACTGCAAGATGAACTGCTGGAGGAGAGGCCAAGGGCTGTTCAGAGACGTCTTCATCAAGCATCTCCCCCTACCTGATTTCAGTAGACACTGAAACCAGGCCCCTAGAAGAAGAGGGCTCAGCAGACTTAGATAGTTTCAGAATAGCAGCAGTCAAAGATGATATAGAAGAAGCAAGGGGAGCAATTGCCTCATCAATCATAGTTCTGATTGAGGGGGTAATTAACTCCACAATGCTAGAAATAAAAGATGGAGTTATTTCAAAAGAAGAAGATGATGATGATGGAGGAATTTCAGAGGGTGGAAGAGCAGCAGTGATGGTATATGCAAGATGAGCTTGAGAATGAGCTGGATATGGAACTGGAGATGGAGCTGGAGAATGATGTGGAGATACATGGGTGGATGCAGGGTGATCAAGATGGTCAGAAGAGGGAATTGGTGACTGAGGAGGAGTGGGAATCTCATACACCAATAAATCAAAACTGGGTTGAGATATCCCAGCAAGATGAGTCGGGAGAGGAGATGCAGGAGGATAAGAAGAATGTCGTACTTCAATTGAAGTTGAAGGAACTTCAACTGAAGTAGACGGCAGAACTGATGAAGAAGATGGAAGAGATAAATTTGCTGAGCCAGCTGCTAGAAGGGGGGAGTGACTGCGACAGTCCTGGTGCTCTCAGAAGTAACTGGAGCAACCCTTGCGGGAGCGGGCTTCAGGAAGGTCCTTTTCCATTTGGCGAATAGCGATGGATCCATCTTCTTGCTTGCATTGATGGAGGTGGCGGCTGACACAAGCAGGTGGGGGAATTTCTCCTTCAGAATAATTCCAACTACCCTTCCTAGGGTAACTTCTTTCTTTCCATTCTTTTTCCTTATCAAATCAAACATAATGCCAGCCCAATTGATCTGCTTCTTATTAACAATTGCACACATTAGTGCAAATTGCTGCCTTGTAATATTATCGTGGGCGGAGTGCTTTCCCAGTAGCACTTTTCCAACAATTTCCGCAAGAAACTTGATCTTAAACGGGAAATTCACTTTGATCAGCTTGGAGGGAATGCCTTCGGCATGTCCCAGCTCAGTTAACATCCTTCCGAACTCAGGAGCATCTTGCTCATACTCTTCTTCACCATTAATCAATCCAAAAATTTCAGTCAGAATAGCGGGAGTCAATATTACCTCTTCTCCGCTAATAGTTCCAGTCATCGAGTCATCAGTTGAAGATGAAGTGAAGGCCCACTCTTTGATCTCTTGAGTGTTTATCTTTATTCTGTAAGACATGACTTTCTCTAGCCCTTGATCTCTACACAGATTCAGAATCTCCATAATTCTTGGTTCGCAGCAGCTGAAGGCGTCAAAATCTATGCTGAAACCGGCATCAAACTTTACTACTGCAAGAAGCGCTGGAGAAATCGCCATCGAAAACGCTGTAGAGGACGAGGGAGAGACGGGGAGGACGGAGCGCAAGACAAAGAGCAAGCGGGAAGACAGAATGAGAAAAGACGCTCTCCGTCGACGATAAGAGCAACTATCTTTTAACCTAGGTCGACCATCGAATTTATATTAAAACAGCGATCGTCGATCTATTTAAAAGATACTGGAGACGATGTTCGAACGGTCGTTCGACGATCGGTCCTGAAGCAGAGTAGTCGATCAATCGTTCGACTATTTCTGTCTTCACAAACAGCAAGCTGTCGTCAACCATAGATCGACGATAGGCTCGACCTGTTCGACTATCTTCGAACTCCAGTCGACGATCTTCAAGCAGATAAGCTATCTTCAACCATAGGTCGACGATAGACTTGATCCGATTGACTATCGTCGAACGTCGTTCGACTATCTTCGAACAAGTTTCAACAAGGCAGACGTCACACTTAGTCTCTTCCATTAATCATGCTTAGTTGAACCAAAAAGAACAGATGCTTCTGTTCATCTAAGGGCTTGGTGAATATATCACCTCTCTGAAGGTCTGTGGATATGAACTCAAGGCTGATCTTGTTCTTTTCCACACAATCTCTCAGGAAATGGTGTCTAATCTCAATGTGCTTCGTTCTAGAGTGGTGCACTGGATTTTGAGGAATTGAGATAGCACTTGTACTGTCACACATGATTTTAGTGTTCTTGTGTGAGTACCCATAATCCAAAAGTTGATTTTGTATCCACAGGATCTGTGAACAACAACTAGCAGCTGCTATATATTCAGCTTCTGCAGTTGAAGTTGAGACAGAGGCCTGCTTCTTACAAAACCAAGAGACCAATCTCTCTCCAGGAACTGACAAGTTCCTGAGGTACTTTTCCTGTCAACTCGATACCCAGCATAAACAGAATCAGAATATCCAATTAATTCAAATTCTGACTCAGCTGGGTACCAAAGTCCTAGATTTGGACATCCCTTCAGGTATCTCAAGATTCTCTTGAGAAGAATCAGATGAGATTCCTTGGGGTTGACCTGGAATCTAGCACAAAGGCATGTAGCAAACATTATGTCTGGCCTACTTGCAGTTAAATACAATAGGGAACCAACAATGGCCCTATAATTCTTTTGATCAACAGGCTTTCCCTGATCATCAGAATCAATAACTATATTAGTAGCCATAGGTGTATGCATTGCTGAAGCATCTGCCATCCCAAACTTCTTTACCAATTCCTTAACATATTTGGATTGGGAGATGAAGATGCCATCAGCATCTTGCTTTACTTGGAGACCAAGAAAGTAAGACAGCTCATCCATACTACTCATCTCAAACTTAGAATGCATTAAGTTGGAGATCTTTTTGCATAGTTTGGGATCAGTGGAACCAAAAATAATGTCATCCACATACAATTGAACTAACAGGATTGTGTCCTTGTGGTGCTTGACGAAGAGGGTTCTATCAACTACTCCCCTAACAAAGTTGTGCTCTAACAGGAAACTAGCTAGAGTCTCATACCAGGCTCTTGGTGCTTGTTTTAGTCCATAAAGAGCATTCTGCAACTTGAATACATGTGAAGGCTGAGTTGAAGAAACAAAACCAGGTGGCTGTTCAACAAACACCTCTTCCTTTAGCTCACCATTAAGAAAAGCACTTTTGACATCCATCTGAAAAACCTTAAACTTCATATAGGCTGCATAGGCTAAGAAGATCCTTATTGCCTCTAGCCTTGCAACAGGAGCAAAGGTTTGGTCATAATCTATACCTTCCTCCTGTCTGTAGCCCTGAGCTACAAGCCTAGCTTTATTCCTTACAATGATTCCATTTGCATCCAACTTGTTTCTATACACCCACTTGGTGCCTATGATCAGTTGGCCTTTAGGTCTTTGAACCAAAGTCCATACTTTACATCTTTAAAACTGATTGAGTTCCTCTTGCATAGCAATGATCCAGTGGGGATCTAGCTCAGCATCTTTAATGGTGAGGGGCTCAATCTGTGAAAGGAAACAAGCATGCATCACATCCTATCTTAACTGATGTCTTGTTTGAACACCAGCTGATATGTCTCCTATCACTTGAGATGTAGGGTGATCTCTAAGTGTGATAATATCAGTAGGTGGGATGTGATCTTCAGCAATAGTTGGGATTAATTCCTCAGGAGGAATTTGATCTACTATTGGTGGTACAGCAACAACTTCTGCAATGTTTTCATCACTATCTGATTCAGTGATATGAAGAGTTGAAAGATGGAGGATTTCTTGAGTGATATCTTTGGAAGATTCTTGTACCTGTAATGAACTTGAGGAAGGGGAAGTTTTCTTCTCCTTGTAAAACATTTGGGATTCATCAAAGGACACATGAACAAACTCTTCAATTTTAGAAGATGATTTATTAAATACCCTATAAGCTTTGCTTACTTGGGAATATCCAAGAAAAATTCCCATTGAAGCCTTTACTTCAAATTTTCTAAGGTATTCTTTATTGTTATTATGAATATAAACAACACAGCCAAACACTCTAAAATAATTTATTTTAGGTTTCTTTCCTTTAAGTAACTCATAAGGAGTTTTACACTTAAGCTTGTGTATCAGACTTCTATTCAAGACATAGTTGGCTGTACTAACAGCTTCTGCCCAATAAGAAAGAGGTATATTAGCATCTGCCAACAATGTGCCAGCAGCTTCAATTAGTGTTCTGTTCTTCCATTCAACTACCCCATTTTGTTGGGGAGTTCTAGGAGCTGAGAAGCTATGTTTGATACCTTCTCTCTCACAGAATTCTTGCATGAGAAGAGAGTCAAACTCAGTACCATGATCACTTCTGATCAAGGCCACATGAGTAGAGTACTCAGTCTGCACACATAATAGAAAATCTGTAAGGGCTTTGAAGTTATCAGCCTTAGTTCTCAAAAAGAACACCCAAGTGAACCTAGAGAAGTCATCTACAATGACTAGGGTATAATACTTCCCTCCTAAACTCTGTACATTTATTGGGCCAAATAGGTCCAAATGTAATAAATACAGGATTCTAGGAGAATCACTTTTATTTACTGATTTAAATGAGTTCTTGGTTTGCTTGCCTAGTTGACAAGCCTTGCATAGGCTCTCCTTCTTGTAGGGGCAAGAAGGTAAACCTCTAACAAGGTTGTGTTTAGATAACCTAGATATATTCTTGAGGTTAACATGGCTAAGCCTTTTATGCCATAGAGTATTGTTATTGGTTACTTCATTAAACAAGCAGATTTCAGAGTGAGTTGAATTAAATCTACTAAATAAATGTTACCTTGTCTAATACCTACCAATACAACACTATTATTTAAAGTAATATTACAAAGAGAGTTAGAGAATGATACCTGGTATCCAGCATCACATAACTGACTTACTGAAATTAGATTAAGCTTCAGTCCAGTTACATAAGCAACTCTCTTGAATGTTACAGCTCTAATTGTCATCCTGCCATAGCCTTCAGTTTGACCACAACTTGAATCTCCAAAGATTACCTTTGGGCCAAGCTTTGCCTTGAACTTTGACAGATGTTCTTTATTTCCTGTCATGTGCTTGGAGCAACCACTATCCAAATACCACTTATTTTGAGTGATAGGATAGGTCTTCACCTGCAAATAAATCAATTTAAACATTGTGGACCCAGGTAACCTTGAGTCCCTTATTTTTCACATAAGAAAAACTGGAAATAAATGAATAAGCAGGCTGAGGGTGATAACCTAATGGGTAAGATCTCCTAGATGGGATTCTCCATGCAGATGATGGGTCAATGAACCTAGGGTTTCTATTCATATTCGGGTTTCTAAAGTTCTGGGTGTAATTTTGAAATTCATATTGGAAACGTCGACCAGCGTTCGACGATGGCTGCTCAGATCGTCGATCTCCGTTCGACCACTGAGCTTGCGATCGTCGATCGACGTTCGACGATAGATGCTCAGATCGTCGAGCTTTGTTCGACCACTGAGCCTGCGATCGTCGAGCAGCGTTCGACGTTTTTTTGTAATTCCTTAAATTTCTGTTTCCTTTTCTCTCTTTTAGCTTTATTTAAAGCTCTATTTACTTGATTGACTTGCTCAGTGTTTTTTATTCCACTAGATGAAATAAAATTCACTGGAGTTGACAGTTGGTTTTTAAGAATGATTGGGGGCTCACTAGAAGATGCTCCTAAGCCTAATTTGTTATTGCCTGACCTGGTGTTAGACATGCTGGTTATTTCAAGCAACTTAAGGCTTCTACCATTCAGAGACTCTTCTAACCTTTTGGACTTAGCTAATTCATTCTTAAGAAATTTAATTTCTTCACTAGAATTAGTGAGATCTTCCTTTAACTTAATGTTTTCATTAGCAATCAATTCAGATTTAGCTAGTTTAATTCTAAGTTCTTTTATTTCTTTTTCAGAACTAATTAAATCTAAACATAAAGATTTAAAATCAGATTTAAATTCAGCAGATGTAAAGTCATAAGAAGATAATACCTCATCTTCTGTTGGCATCTCTTCATCAGAATCTGAATTCTCTGCAGCTGAGTGATTGCTGCAGGCATCAATTGCCATCAGGCAAACTTCCTTTGCCTTCTTTTCTTCTTCATCCTCACTGGAGCTTGAGGAAGAGGATTCCTCATCAGAATCGCTCCAGGTTTCAGCAACAAAGCCTCTCTTCTTCTTTTTATTCTTGTAGGAGGATGGCTTGGAGTGCTTCCTGTGCTGATCCTTGTCTTTTCTTTTATCTTTGTTCTTTTCCTCTGGACAATCTGGAAGAATATGTCCAGGCTTCCTGCAACCATAACAGATTATTTCTTTAGAAGGGGTACGATCATACCTTGGTTTATCTTCATACTTTGAAGATTTCTTTCTGAATTCCTTCTTTCCCATCTTGAGAAACCTTTTGGCAAATAATGCCATCAGTTCCTCATTGGACTGACTGCCTTCAGAAATGTCAGCAGCTTTGAGAGCAAGGGTTTGCTCTTTTCTTGTAGGAGTTGGGGTTTTTGCTTCAGCTTCTGCTTCCCTGGACTTCAGCACTTGCTCAAAAGACTTGAGCTTACCGAGAAGGGCTTCTGTTGAGATTTCATTTGTGCTTCTGGCTTCCTTGATAGGCCAGATCCTTAGATCCCATGTGCTAGGGAAGCACATAAGAATCTTATCATTGACCTCTGTCAATGAAATATCCTTGTCAAGGGTCCTCAGCTCATTGATGATTGAGCTGAGCCTTGTGTACATAGCTTCCACTGATTCAGCATCAGTTTTCTTGAAATTCTCATACTGTGAGATAAGGTTGGACCTCCTGTCCTTCCTTTCATCAGCTGAACCAGCTACAATCTGGTTCAGTGTATCCCACATAGCTTTTGCTGAGGAGCAGTCAGCAACCTTCTGGAATACTTCATCAGATATTGTCTGAGCCAGAATATTCATTGCCTTGGCATCTGCTATCTTTGCCTTTTTGTACTCATCATTGTAGTCTGGAGGAGGCACTGCACTCATATCAGTTGATGATGAGGCAGTAGCTGCAGCAGGTGCTCTTGGTGGTCCTGTCAAAATAGAAGCAAAAATACTTCCATCAATAGAGTTCATATATAATTTGATCCCTGCCTTCCAGATGCCAAACTTAGCCAAGTTGCATGCTGGAGGTCTGGTGCTAGAATAATCCTTGGACTGGGCCATGATAGTGAAAGTGAATATCTATTAACTTTGGTATCTATCAGGATCTTGTGACATAGGTGTTAGCCTATTCAGTCAGTCAACCTGGCTCTGATACCAATTGAAAGAGAAGGGATAGATACTACTCTAGAGGGGGGGGGGTGAATAGAGTAATCAAAAATTGCACTAGCAAAGTTGACTTTCTACTCAACTCCCTTGGAGTTAAATGCGGAATGAAAGTTATAGATATTTGAGATTAAATCTTAGAGCCTAACACAAGTGTTGTGCACAAAAAGGCAGCCAACTGTAATTATAGTTAAGGCTTGGAAACCTAAACAGCAACTAGCAAACCTAGTTAAGATCTAATCACAGCCACAATGCAAGTAATTAAATAAAGCAATCCAGACGACACAAGGAATTTATAGTGGTTCCCCAAACAACTTGGGTACGTCCACTCTTCTACCAACAAGGTAGGAATCCACTCAGGTTTTTGATCAGGTGCCCTGCCACCAACAAGATCTGCTTAAGGTAGATCAAGAAACCCTTTACACTTTTGATCAGGTGTCTAAAAACCAACACAGGTTTTTGATCAGGTGCCCTGCCTCCAAGGGATACTTTTGAAGGGAGTAATAACCCTGTACAGGAGGGGGAAAAGAGGTTAAGGTGTCTTCTCTATTTTATAATAGATTAGAGAAGCACAATAACTTGCACTGAGCTAAAAAGCTCTAAAAGAATCAAGGCTCCCCCTGGCTCAAAGAGCGTCCAGGTGAAGTCTTGCTTCAGTGCAGAAACACTTTAGTAAATACTGAAGGAAAAAAAACTACAAGAAGATAAATAATATTAAATAGAATTTCTTCTTCAGGCAGCTATCTTCTTCTTCTTCTTCAAAAGGCTCTGAGTGAAGATCTTCCTGTAAGCAGGAGAACTCAGGTTGAAGAAGAGTGAAGAACTAAAGCTTCTTCTCAGTTAAATGTGAATGAGCTGAGAGCAGTTAGAGACTGTAAGCTTTTTGATTGAATGCTGCAGTTAGCTTTTCAAATGTGTGTGTACTCCTTGATTTTTGCTATGTGGACTAGTTGATTTCTTCTTCAAAGAAGTCTTTATATAGCAGCAGCAGCAACGGCTCTTAACTGAGTTTGAATCTTGTCTTCTTCTGAACTCTACAAGCTGGGCTGCAAAAAGCATAAAGCAAAACAAAATACTGCAGGCAGATATCCTATAAAAGGATAAATCTTTCTAAGAAGCTGCAAATTACTCTGATGAAATAATATAAGAGAAAGTCACATCAGAAAAGACTTTTTACAGCCAAGGAAGACTTTTTGAGTCTAACGGCTATAAAGGACAGCCTGGCAGAAATCATATCTCAGCTATAAGACAAACAACTTTGTCAGAAAAGATTAGCTCATGCATAAAGAATAGAATAGATATTGCATGGAAGTGATATCACAATTTAGTCAAATAATCTTTTATAAAATGTGCCAAAATAATTATGAAATTAGTCACATCACAGAAGACGACAAAACTATTTTAAAACATACAGCAAAACGTCGAACGAACCTCGGAGATCGTCGACCGACGCACGAAGATCGTCGACCTATCGGACAGATAGTCGACCGATCCAGATAGTCGAACTATCAAAGAAAATAGTCGAACTACCTCAGCAGATAGTTGACCTATCAGAACAGATAGTCGAGCTATCAGATAGTCGATCTATCCGGACAGATAGTCGAACTACCAAACAAAACAGATAGTCGACCTATCAAACAGATAGTCGACCTATCACAGAAAAACAGATAGTCGACCTATCAACAGATAATCGACCAATCAAAACAAAACAGATAGTCGACCTATCAACAGATAGTCGAACTATCAGATAGTTGAACTATCCAAGCAGATAGTCGAACTATCAAAGCAACACAGATAGTCGACCTATCAACAGATAGTCGAACTATCAAAGCGGACAGATAATCAACCTATCAACAGATAGTCGAACTATCAAAGCGGACAGATAGTCGACCTATCAACAAATAGTCGAGCTATCAGATAGTTGAACTATCAGGACAGATAGTCGAACTACCAAATCAAACAGATAGTCGACCTATCAACAGATAGTCGAGCTATCAACGCAGACAGAATGTCGACC
The DNA here is from genome assembly GCA_039513925.1 of Platanthera zijinensis. Lineage (NCBI taxonomy): Eukaryota > Viridiplantae > Streptophyta > Magnoliopsida > Asparagales > Orchidaceae > Platanthera > Platanthera zijinensis. The sequence continues at coordinate 61,072,883 of CM077079.1, read as the reverse complement.
AACAGATAGACGATCGTCGATCAGCCGATAGACGATAGTCGAGCGACGTTCGACTATAGTCGAACGAAAAACTACTTAACCAAATATTCATCTGGAAAAGAAATTCTACACAACTAGAGAATCTAAACTATCAACTAACCTTTGACCATAGATAAATCTTGGGTCAAGAGACAGAAAGAGAGGACTGAACTCAAATCAAAACCTAGGGTTCCAACACAACGGTCAGCTATTCTGACCAAATTATAACGATCCCGCCGCCGTAATCGGGGCGGCGATGCTCTTTCCCTGCACTTTATTAGTATAGCATAAATATAGTGTAAACACACTTCAACACATGCGTAGGCTCGCACGGCCACACACCTCATGCACACAGGGCACATTCACGGCGAACCCGCCAACGTCACGTCAATTCAAGCCATAGACGTTCCCGTTCCACCACCGCCCCTTGGACAGCCAATCATATGAGCATTTTGTCTTCCTGGCCTTGGTCACGACAATTTAAGCCATAGACTGCCGAAGACTCTCATCCATGCCAACGGTCCCACCGAACGACATAGATCGGGTACGGTTCCGCCTGACCCGTGCTCATTCCACAATGACAATTTAAGCCATATGCGCAGGTCAAGACTCACCGAGTCCCGTTTCCGCCACAACAATCACATAACCCGGTTATGTTCACGTTGGCTCCCCGACCATCGTGTTGGCAAAATCCGCTTTTGCCCAGTTTTCCGGGTGCACCTTGGAGTTAATCTCTAAGGATCCCTGCTGCAATCTACCACGTATAAAACCCGAAAAATGCCCAAACATCCGGAATATTCCCCGGTTCATATGCAATGCAACATCACCGATCCGTCTCTACTTGTCCGAATAGGCTTCACACATAATGCATATGCCCGTTTTCGCATACGGACTCTATACAAGGGGGACTTCACATATCTACCCCAAGGAACGCTCCAACTCTTCGCTCACTCGCGAGAGTGGGCTTCCTGTGCAAAGGAAAAGAGGGCTTCACATACCCTAGGATGAGAAATCGTTACCCTTGCGTTCTTCCGCGGCGCCATAAAAAATCTACGCGGTTGGAAAGCACCGCAACGGCATCGCCTTCGCGGATCTGGACTCGGATCACGATTCAGAGCTCCGACGCTCCACCGGTGGACGGATCTTGGTCTCCTCCTCTACCTTACTCTCCCCTCTCTCTAAAACTTAGAGAGTGATTCACTTGGATGAAATGAGGGATCCTAGCCCTAAATCCTGGCTAAAACCTCTCAGGAATAGCCCCCCACCGTTGGATCCAAAGCCAAGGAAACGAACGGCCACGATTAGGCCTAAAATTACAAAATCTGGGCCGAACACGGGTTGCAACACGGCCGTGTGCATGGCCATGTCACCCATTCTCCGTATCGACCGACGCGATAACCAGCACACGACATTCGACACGGCCTCCGACACGCCCGTGTCGCATGCGACACTGCCATGTCACGACCCGTGTCGCATACGACACGGCGGTGTCACGACCTGTGTCACGCCCCATATGAACCGACCAACATTCTTAACCCGAGAAGGACACGGCCTGCGATACGGCACCAGATACGCCCGTGTTACATGTGACACGCCCGTGTCTGTGCCCGTGTCATGGCCCGTGTACATCACACACGACAAGAGACTGACACGCCCTGGGTCAAGCCCGTGTCCCAGGCCGTGTTCAGCCTCTCGACGATCAACGACTCCAAAATCGATGACCGCGCGGCCAACACTGAACCCGAGCATGACACTCCGTGGGACACGCCCGTATCCCAGGCCGTGTCACCCCTGCCAAAACACATATTTGGCTCAAAACACCACCCATCACCCTATTGAGTTTTGGGGGCGTTACACATTGAGTGAGGTCAACTCACTCAACGCCAAAGTACTTAACCTCAGAAAAGGCTATGGCATTGAGTGAGAACACCTCACTCAACGCCAAAGTACTTGGCTACACAGAAGCGACGGCTTTGAGTGAGTCCACCTCACTCAACGCCAAAACCGAAATGGCGTTGAGTGAGGTCGACTCACTCAAAGCAAAAACAGTTAGCTTCTCAGGAAAACCGTGGCGTTGAGTGAGCTTGCCTCACTCAACGCCAAAACAGAAATGGGGTTAGTGAGGTCGACTCACTCAACACCAAAGTACTTAGCCGCTAGCAGGGGCTGTGGCGTTGAGTGAGTCTACCTAACTCAACGCCCCAGTACTTAGAAATATTCTGACTGGCTACAGCTGTGGCGTTGAGTGTATGCACCACACTCAACGCCAAATCCGCATAGGCTTTGAGTGTGTGAACCACACTCAATGCCGGCCAGACAGAACTCAAAAAGGCTCTTACCAATAACATAGCAGGCACCCCCTTCTCTCTCTCTCTCGGCTTCACCCGCAAGCCACCAACCAGACAGCAATCTGAAATAAACATATGGCATTACACCGGCGGGTTGAGCACCAACAACACAAAGAAGTGGGAGCTCATGGGAGAATCTAAGCCCTAAATTCAGCAAGAAAAAGAGAACATGCTTGGCTTCTACCCTAGGGCTAACCGGGAAATTTCAACATTCAATAAAATAACAATGGCTAGGGCAAGAACACCACTTGCCTCGATTTCCGGCGAAGCTTGGACGGCTTTCCCTCCTCTTACTTGGCACTAGCAGCATCAGCACTGTCGAAACGTAGATTTGAGCGAGAGCAAGACAACGCCGCTTTCGGAATCGAAATCCGTCCACGAACACTCCCGGAATCACCGTCCGAAAGCTAGGGTAGCCCGTCGTTCCGCCACTGATTTCCGCGAAACAGGAACAACGGTTTTCTTTTGGTCTTGGGAAGAAGGAGGAAGGAGAAGTGGGCCCGCCACTTCTTAATAAGGCTTTTATAACTGCTTAACCATGTTGGTTCAGCCTAACTGCAGCCCAGCCGCCGGTTCACTCAGCTTAAAAATCAAATTTCTAATTTGATTTTACTAATAGCACACCCAAAACGACGCGAAAATCGAACTACCTCGGAATTCGACGAAATTCGCACCGTAGCTAAATACCCACGCTACGAACACAACGGCGAAGTCGAAATTAACTTTCGACGAACATAACTCGAGTTATAACCTCCTAAAGCCAAAACACAAGCATCCCCCAAGAGGCCAAACCGGTTCACCCAAAACGACTCGGCTTGCTAGGGAGACCTTGCCCATAGGAAACAAAATAGGCCACTCAGTTCTAAGGATCTAAACCACACTCCACAAATGGCACAAGCCATGAAGACGCGTCACCGTAATGTCTAACGAGAATAAAATAGTCGCAGAAAAATCGGGGGCGTTATAGTTTCCCTCAAGGAACACGTTGTATGGTCCAAATGCGACGTCTTAAAAAGGGTCATTGCATCTCCAGGACTTGAGTGTAGTGTTAAATATGCAAGAGTCCTCATCATATGAATCGAATGCAGTCTCATGGAAAGGACTGCTACACCTCCAAGAGGACTTGAGTATAGTGTTTAATTGGCAAAAGTCCTCACATATTCGAAGTCCTAGGGAAGTATGTCATAGGAATTATTATCGGCTTAGGTTTGGAAGTTAGAATATATGTACGCTAATGGGAAAAATGATGGAAGTAGTGGATACAATGATTAGAGAAGGATAAATATTTTATGTCTGCAAGAGACTAAATGGGTGGGTGAAAAAGCTAAAATTTTAGATAATTCAAGTTTTAAATTATGGTACGTAGGAAAAAATATAATAAGTAGTAGAGTAGGTATTATTATGGATACTACTTGGAAGGATGAAGTTGTTGGGGTAAGTAGAAAAGGTGATTGAATCTTAGATCTTAAATTGGTCTTAGGAAAAGAAACTATTAATGCGATCAGTGCTTACGCACCACAATTAGGATTAAGTGAAGCTATTAAAGTGAAATTTTGGAAAGACTTAGGCTTAGTTTGGGGGGACTTATTTTCAACGGTCAAGCGGTTACGACCGCATGAATAAGACCTTAATTAAAGTCCGGTTCATGCGGTTGTAACTGCTTGACCGGTGAAAATAAGTCCCCCTAAACGGAGCCTTAGATGATTTAGTAAGAGAAATCTCACAAAAAGAAGATTTTCATAGGAGGAGATCTAAATGAACATATAGGGAAGGAAAATGTAGATTACATAGCTGTTCATGAAGGATATGAATATGGAGAAAGAAATAAAGAAGGATGAACCATTTTAGACTTTGTCATAACACATGAGCTAATTGTATCAAATACGCTTTTCATAAAGAGAAAAGAACATTTAATTACATTTAAAAGCGGACCAAATAAGCCACAAATTAATTATTTTTTTACTCGTAAAATGGATAGAATGATTTGTAAGGATTGCATAGTCATTCCAGGAGAAAGTTTAACAACACAACATAGGTTAATGGTGTTATATACACAAATTAAATATAATAAATTTAAGATAAGAACAAAAATGCTGCAAAAAATTGGTGGTGGAACTTAAAGATGGAAAAGCAGGTTGTTTTCAAGAAGTTGTTATGGAATAACTAGTTGATAACCCTTATGTTGATCCTAATATCTCATGAGAAGTTATGTCTTTACATTTAAGGATAATTGGAAATAATATACCTAGAGTATGAAAAGGTCATGCACTCCCAAATAAAAAATCTTGGTGGAAAAAGAAAGTGCAAGACAATGTAAGGGCAAAGAGGGACAACTATAAATCCCTCTACGCTGGTAGGAATGATGAAAACTTAGCCGGGTATAAAGTCACCAAAAAAGAAGCTAAACAGGTAGTAAGTAAAGTAAGAAGTAAAACTTATGAAGATTTTAATAAGCGTCTAAATACCAAAGATGAAGAGCGTGACATAAAAAATTTCTCGAGATAGGAAAGAAAGATAAGAGATTTAAGTCAAGTAAAATGCATAAAGGATGAGACATATACAATTTTAACAAATGATGTGGATATTAAAGAGCGATGGAAAAGACACTTTTATCAACTCTATAATGAAACAAAGAACAATGAATTGAACTTGAAAGAGTTAAGTAAATCAGAGGAGCATACGAACATAACGTTTTATCATAAAATTCAAGTATAGGAGGTAAAAGATGTTCTAAATAAGATAAAAAAATGAAAAAGGCGGTTGAGCCCGACAATATACCCATTGAAATATGGAAATGTATAGGAAATGATGGAATTTTTTGGCTTACATATTTTTTCAATAAAATACTGAAGTCAAAGAGGATGTCAGACCAATGGAGAGAAAGTATCTTGGTACATTTGTATAAGAATAAAGAAGATATACAAAATTGTGCTAATTACAGAGGAATTAAATTTATGTATCATACCATGAAACCGTGAGAAAGAGTAATAAAAATAAGATTAAGACGAGAGACTAACATCCTAAAGAATCAATTTGGATTCATGCTAGGGAGGTCAACCATGGAAGCTATACATCTCTTGATGAGACTCATTGACAACTATCGAGAAAGAAAATAAGATTTCCATATGCTGTTTATTAATCTTGAGAAGGCTTATGATAGAGTTCCAAAAGAGATCTTATGGAGAGTCTTAGAAAAGAAAGATGTAAATGTATCATATATTGACATAATCAAATATATGTATAAAAATTCAGTGACAAGGGCGAGGACAACTTGTGGATTAACACAAGAATTCCCTATCACTGTTAGATTACATTAATGTTCAGCTTTAAGCCCTTATCTCTTTACCCTTATCTTAGATGAGCTCACCAGACATATCCAACAAGCAATACCTTGGTGTTTATTTCTTGCAGATGATATCGTGTTTGTTGATGAGATGCGCGAGGGTGTAAACACAAAATTAAATCTTGATGAGATACTTTAAAAAAGAAGAGTTTTAGGTTGAGCAGGGCAAAGACAGAGTATATGGAGCTTAAATTTAGCAGTACAAGAAGGACAAATGACTTTGTTATTAAGTTGGGTGATCAAGATATTTCCAGTAGTGAGTGTTTTAAATATCTTGGATCAATAGTTCAAGAAGATGGAGGTATTGATAGAGATGTGACACTTAGTATCCAAGCGGGTTGGTGGAAGTGGAGAGGCGTGTCAGAGATCTTATGTGATCGTAAAGTACCACTAAGACTTAAGGGCAAGTTTTACCGTACTGCAATAAGACCCGCGATGCTCTATGGTTCTGAGTGTTGGGCAGTGAATTGTGTACATGAGAAAAAATGGGAGTAGCGGAGATGAGAATGCTTAGGTGGATGCGTGGACACACAAGATTGGATAAAATTAGGAATGAGTATCATGGATAAGACCGAATTAGTACAAATTTCAGAGGAGATGCGAGAAGCTCGTCTAAGATGGTTTGGACATGTACAAAGGATACCATTAGAGGCACCTATTAGGCGTTGTGAGAGTCTAGTCACTATGCATATTAGACGAAGGATCCATATAGCCGGTCCACTATAGTGGGATAAAAACTTGAGTGTTGTTATTGTACCCTTCAATATAGATGAGTAATAATTAATCAATCTTCAATTGTATATCAAATCAAAATGTTGGTTTTTCCCAACAATCTACTCCTATTTGATATACCAATTTTTCAAGAATTTTGAGTGATTTTTAGAAGAAGTCGAAGACTTCAAGGCAATCAAATACAACCCACATATTGAAAGTGAAGGGATAGATACTACTCTAGAGGGGGGGTGAATAGAGTTATCAAATTTTGCGCTAGACAAAAACTTAATAGTCTACCCAACTCCCTTGGAGTGAAATGCGGAATTAAAAGATTACAGATAAGGAGATAACCCTAAAGCCTAACACAAGTGTTGTGCACAAACACAAGCTAACTGTAATTACAGTTAAGGCTTGGAAAACCTAATCAGCAACTAGCAAACCTAGTTATATCTAATCACAGCCACAATGCAGGAATTAAATTAAGCAAGCCAGACGACACAAGGAATTTATAGTGGTTCCCCAAACAACTTGGGTACGTCCACTCTTCTACCAACAAGGTAGGAATCCACTACAGGTTTTTGATCAGGTGCCCTGCCACCAACAGGATCTGCTTCAGGTAGATCCAGAAACCCTTTAGACTTTTGATCAGGTGTCTAAAAACCAAACACAGGTTTTTGATCAGGTGCCCTGCCACTAAGGGATACTTTTGAAGGGAGTAATAACCTTGTACAGGAGGGGGAAAGAAGGTTAAGATGTCTTCTCTATTTTACAATATATTAGAGAAGCACAAAGACTTGCACTGAGCTAGAAAGCTTAAGAGAATCAAGGCTCCCCCTGGCTCAAAGAATGTCCAGGTGAAGTCTTGCTTCAGTGCAGAAACTCTTCAGTAAAAACTGAAGGAAAAACTACAAGAAGATATAAAATATAAAATAGAAATCTTCTAGCAGCTATCTTCTTCTTCTTCTTCTTTAAAAGAACTCTGAGTTTGAACTTCCTGGAAGCAGGAGAACTCAGGTTGAAGAAGAGCAGAAGAGCTTAACACTTCTCAGTTGAATGAATATTGCTGAGAGCAGTGAACTTGGTCTTGATGAAGGCTTGAAATGCTTTTTTTGAATAACTGGTTAGCTAGCTGAAATCCTTCTCCAAAGGATTCCTTTTATAGCAGTAACAAGCAACGGCTCTTTTCATTTTGAACTGTTTGTCTTCTTCTGAAACGTGAAACCTGGGCTGCAAATATCACAAAAGACAAACAAACTCTGTAGCAAAATATTCTATAAAAGGGATAAACCTTTTTCAAGGAAGTTGCAGGAAGCAATCTGATAATACTGGTACTAAATAAAATCACATCAGAGACAAAACTCTTTATAGTAAAAGGAAGACTTTTCAGTCTAACGGCTATAAAGGACTGACAGCAGATAAAGTAAAATACACTGTCAACTAATAAGACAAACAACTTTATCTGAAAAGATTTGACTCAGGCAAAAGAGATGGAGCAGATATTGCCTGGAAATATTATCATAAAACAACTGAAATAAAATGCCAGATAATGTATTAATTAATTAAATAGAATAAATAAATACAAAATAAAAAGGCAAACAAAAAACGTCGAACGACCCTCGGAGATCATCGACCGACGCAGGGAGATAGTCGACCTATCGGGCAGATAGTCGAACGATCTAGATAGTCGAACTATCAAAGGAGATAGTCGAACTATCACAACAGATAGTCGAACTATCAGAAGATAGTTGAGATATCAGATAGTCGACCTATCAACAGATAGTCGAACTATCAAAGCAGAACCGATAGTCGACCTATCAACAGATAGTCGAACTATCAGAAGAGAAACAGATAGTCGAACTATCAACAGATAGTCGAGCTATCAGATAGTTGAACTATCAAAGCAGATAGTCGAACTACCAAGGGAAAATAGATAGTCGACCTATCAACAGATAGTCGAACTATCAGAACAAAGCAGATAGTCGACCTATCAACAGATAGTAGAGCTATCAAACAACGCAGATAGTCGACCTATCAAACAGATAGTCGAGCTATCAGATAGTTGAACTATCCAAGCAGATAGTCGAACTATCAAACAAACAGATAGTCGAACTATCAACAGATAGTCGAACTATCACAGCACACAGATAGTCGAACTATCCTCGCAGACAGAACGTCGAACAACTGATAGACGATCGTCGAACAGTTAGTCGACGATAGTCGAGCGACGTTCGACCATAGTCGAACGAACAAACTACTTAACCAAATTCTTCATCTGGAAAAGCGGGGACTCTATAGCTAGACCACTAACCATTGACCATAGATATTTCTTGGGTCAAGGGACAAAAGGAGAAGACTAAACTCAAATCAAACTAGGGTACCAACAATCTCCCCTATTTGAGTTAAGTCTCTCAAAAACTAAAACACAGAACTAGCTATAGAGCAATAAAATAATACAGGAAATAGATAACAATTAACTAGCAATTATCAAACAAATAAATAACAGTCAAACAAAATTAAGAATCAACAGAATCTAGTTTAGGGTCAGAAGAGCTAGGAACAAAAGAAACTTTCCGCAAGGGATCAATAGCTTCTTTCTTAGACAGCTTCAAATCTTGCACACCAATAATCTTCAGTTCTGCAGCCCTTGGAACAACTGCTTCTGGATGTTTTTCCATATATATAAAAGGATCAAATACCTCAGGGCCAACCTGGAATTTATTGAGTTCCTTCATTCTGAACTTTGATATTATAGTAAATCCTGTAGAGTCCTTTCCTTCAGCTTTAGCTTTCTTTATCTGAGCTGATCCAACAAGTTCTAGAAATCGAGCCATCCTGAAATCAGGATCTAACTCTTGGCTTTCATACACATTTTCAGATGATGTATCTATTGGCTTCACAGTTTTAAACTTAACAGATAAATCTAATAAACTTTCAGCTGTACTTTTAACTTCTTGAACAACTAAAGATGGAGGAGGAGCAAATTCAGCAAACTTTTTACTGGATTTTTCAGAGAAAATGGTTCTTTTACCTTTTGCAACAGCCTTAGCAACATGAACTGGTATATCAGGAGAAACCTTTCTCTTGGGAGATGGAGGAGGTGAAAAAGTTGGCTTTTGATATACAACCTCCTTTACTTGCTCTTTAGCCTCAGTATCATGCCTTTGAGTACCAGTATATGATTTGCCTTGGTGGCTCTGAGAACTTTTCCTTGAATGAGGCTGAGAAGGAGCAGATTTTACAGATGGAGCAGATGGATTAGCAGATAAATTTCCAGAGGCTCCTGCACTAGGAGGTGGAGGAGGAGGACCTCTGGGTGTCCATCTAGAAGCAGGACTATCATATCTCTTAGATTTCTTTCTCTCCTTTTGCTGGTTCTTGGAAAACCACATCCAATGTTGGAAGTCTTTCGACTTAGGGTCAATCCCTTTCAATATGTAATAGGGAGTATCATTGTCTCGATTGGGAGGAGGAGGAGCAACAGCTTTCCTTTTTCTCTTTGCAGCTTTCTTTTTCTTAGTCCTCAGACATATCTGAATCATCTTCATCTTCAGAATAAGATGAGGGAGGATGATCATAAGGGTCATAGGCTTCAGATACAGCCTTTTCCTTTGCTTTCAGATCAGCTTTCTCTTTTTCTTCTTCTATGGCATCCTGAGCCAGAAGAGAATCTAGATCAGGTCCTGGAGAGTCATCCCATACAGTAGATTTTTCATCTTGCAAAACTTTTTCTTTCTCTTCCAAAATATCTTGTACTCTTTGTTGCCAGGCAGCTCTTGCTTTCTCTTCTTCTAAACTCAGTACTGGGGTCTTTTCATCTTGATTTTTAGATTCAACATCTCCTATATCTTCTTGAACAACTAAAACATCTAAAACAGATTCTCGAACAACTACTTCTACTTGAGCAGCTATATCTTCTTTAATATAATCTGTAGATTCATGAACACAAATCTGCTATATAAGCTAAAAGCATTCCTTCTAGGTATTCACAAACTAGTAAATCAGTTGACTCGTCAATAAAACGGATGAGTGAATTACCTTCATACTTTACCAACTCCTAGGATTCATCTAGATAGGATGTAATAATGCCTTCTAGGAAACAGGCAACCAAAGGAGTGGTGAGATCTTCTAAACAAACTTTGATAGCAAATTCAGATAACATAACTGCATCAGATATTTCTTTTTCAGATAACACTGAAACTGATTCTTCTTGAGCTGGAGCAGTCCCTTCTTGAACTGTCATCACTATATCTGTCACCGCTGGAGGATCTGCTGGAGGGGAGGCTGGAAGCTCTGAGACATCTTCATAGAACATCTCCCCCTGCCTGATTTCAGTGGGAACTGAAACCAGGCCCCTGGAAGAAGAGGGCTCAGCAGAATTAGAGAGGGATTGGATGGTAGCAGTCAAAGTAGCAATGGAGGAAGCAAGTGGAGCAATTGCCTCTTCAATCATGATTTTGATTGAAGGGGTAATCAACTCCAAGATGCTGGATATGAATGCTGGGGTGATTTCAAAAGATGGTGGGGGAACTGCAGATGATAGAAGATCAGCAGGAGGAATGTATTCCTGTTGAACTGGAAAGCGAACTGGAGATGGATGGGTGGAAGCAGGAAGATCAATATGATCTGAAGATTGAACTGGAGAACGAATAGGGGACTGACGAGGTGTTGGAGTCCTCTCAGATCCTAACAAATCAAAACTAGGATCAGATATCCTAGCCAGATGAGAAGGAATAGGAGATGCAGGAGGAGAAGGAATGACAACCGTGGTTGTATCTCGAACAGGAGAAGCAGGAAGTCGTACTTCAGCTGAAGTTGATGGAACTTCAACTGAGGTAGATGGAACTGAAGAGGATGGAACTACTTCAGTAGAAGTTGATGGTAAGATAGAAAAAGAAGATGATGGAAGAGAAGGATGAGCTGAGCTAGCTTCTTGAGGGTGAGGAGTGACTGAATCAGTCCTTGTGCTCTCGGATGCCGCTGGAGCAACCCCTGTGGGAGCGGGCTTCAAGAAGGTCCTCTTCCACTTGGAGAACAAGTTCAGATCCATCTTCTTGCTTGCATTAATGGTTGAAGCAGTTGAAACTAGCAGATGAGGATACTTCTCTTTCAGAAAAATCCCAATAACCCTGCCTAGGGTAACCTCTTTCTTACTGTTCTTCTTCCTTATCAAATCGAACAAAACCCCTGCCCAATTAATCCTTTTCTTATTTACAATTGCACACATCAGTGCAAATTGTTGTCTAGTAATGTTGTCATGGGCGGAGTGCTTTCCTAGAAGCACTTTTCCAACTATCTCAGCAAGAAATTTGATCTTGAAGGGAAAATTCACTTTGAGGAGCTTGGAGGGAATGCCTTCCGCATGTCCCAGCTCTAACAACATTCTTCCGAACTCTGGAGCATCTTGCTCAAATTCTTCTTCACCATTTATCAATCCAAATACATCAGTCAGAATGACGGGAGTCAAAATAACCTCTTCTCCGCCAATTGAGCCGGTCATCGATTCGTCAGTGGAGGACGAAGTAAATGCCCATTCCTTAATCTCAGGAATATTTAACTTAATCCTTGTAGACATTAGTCTTTCTAACCCTTGATCTCTGCATAACTGGAGGATTTCCACAATCCCTGATTCACAACAGCTGAAGGCATCGAAGTCGACACTGAAACCTGCGTCGAACTTCACAACTGTGAGCAATGCTGGAGAAATCGCCATTGAAGTGCTGGAGAATGCGCGAGAAAGACGGAGAAGACGAATCGGCAGAAAATCACAAGAGGAGGAGCAAGCGGGAAGACGGAATGCGAAAGGACGCTCTCCGTCGACGATAAAAGCAAAGATCTTTTAACCTAGGTCGACTATCGGCTTTTTATTAGACCGGAGATAGTCGATCTATTTAAAAGATACTGGAGACGATGGTCGAACGGTCGTTCGACGATCGGTCCAGAAGCAGAGTAGTCGAGCAATCGTTCGACTATTTCTGGCTTCTCAAACAATAAGCTGTCGTCATCCAGGGATCGACGATGAGCTCGACTTGTTCGACTATGGTCGAACGTCGGTCGACGATCTTCAAACAGGCAAGCTTTCATCAACCATAGGTCGACGATGGGCTTGACCCGATCGACTATCTTCGAACGTCGTTCGACTATCTTCAAACAAGTTTCAACATTGGCAGATATAGTCACACTTAGTCTCTTCCATTGATCATGCCTAGTTGAACTAGAAAGAACAGATGCTTCTGTTCATCTAAAGGCTTGGTGAATATATCACCTCTCTGAAGCTCAGTGGATATGAACTCAAGACAAATCTTATTCTTTTCCACACAATCTCTCAGGAAATGGTGCCGAATCTCAATGTGCTTCGTTCTAGAGTGGTGCACTGGATTTTGTGCAATTGAGATAGCACTGGTACTATCACACATGATTTTGGTGTTCTTGTGTGAGTAACCATAATCCACAAGCTGGTTTTGAATCCACAGGATCTGTGAACAACAACTGGCAGCTGCTATATATTCAGCCTCTGTAGTTGAAGTTGAGACAAAAGCCTGCTTCTTACAGAACCAAGAGACCAATCTCTCTCCCAGAAACTGACAAGTTCCTAAGGTGCTCTTCCTGTCAACTCTGCAACCAGCATAATCAGAATCAGAATATCCAATTAATTCAAATTCTGACTCAGCTGGGTATCAAAGTCCTAGATTTGGACATCCCTTCAGGTATCTCAGGATTCTCTTGAGAAGAATCAGATGAGATTCCTTGGGGTTGACCTGGAATCTAGCACAAAGGCATGTAGCAAACATTATATCAGGCCTACTTGCAGTTAAATATAATAGGGAACCAACAATGGCCCTATAATTCTTTTGATCAACTGGCTTGCCGTGATCATCAGAATCAATAACTACATTAGTAGCCATAGGTGTAGGCATTGCTGAAGCATCAGCCATCCCAAATTTCTTTACCAATTCCTTGGCATATTTGTATTGGGAGATGAAGATACCATCAGCATCTTGCTTAACTTGGAGACCAAGAAAGTAAGACAGCACACCCATACTACTCATCTCAAACTTGGAGTGCATCAGGTCAGAGAACCTTTTGCAAAGTTTGGGATCAGTGGAGCCAAATATAATATCATCCACATACACTTGAACTAACAGGATTGTGTCCTTGTGGTGCTTGACGAAAAGGGTTCTATCAACTACTCCCCTAGTAAAGTTGTGCTCTAAAAGAAAACTAGCTAGAGTCTCATACCAGGCTCTGGGTGCTTGCTTTAGTCCATAAAGAGCTTTCTGCAACTTAAACACATGTGAGGGCTGAGTTGAAGAAACAAACCCTGGTGGTTGTTCAACAAACACCTCTTCCTTAAGCTCACCATTCAGGAATGCACTTTTGACATCCATTTGAAAGACCTTAAACTTCATGTAAGCTGCATAGGCCAAGAAGATCCTTATTGCTTCTAGCCTTGCAACAGGAGCAAAGGTTTGGTCATAATCTATACCTTCCTCCTATCTGTAGCCCTGAGCTACAAGCCTTGCTTTATTCCTTACAATAATTCCATTTGCATCCAACTTGTTTCTATACACCCACTTGGTGCCTATGATCAGTTGGCCTTTAGGTCTTGGAACCAAAGTCCAAACTTTACATCTCTCAAACTGATTGAGTTCTTCTTGCATAGCAATGATCCAGTGGGGATCTAGCTCAGCATCTTTAAAGGTGAGGGGCTCAACCTGTGAGAGGAAACAAGCGTGCATCACATCCTGTCTTAGCTGATGTCTTGTTTGAACACCAGCTGATATGTCTCCTATCACTTGAGATGTGGGGTGATCTCTAAGTGTGACAATATCAGCAGGTGGGATGTGATCTTCAGCAACAGTTGGGATTAATTCCTCAGGAGGAATTTGATCTACTGTTGGTGGTACAACAACAGCTTCTGCAATGTCTTCATCACTGTCTGATTCAGTGATCTGAAGAGTTGATAGTTGAAGAATTTCTTGAGTAGTATCAGGTACCTGCAATGAACTGGAGGAAGGAGAATTTTCCTTCTCTTTGTAAAACATCTAAGACTCATCAAAAGATACATGCACAGATTCTTCAATTTTACAGGTTGATTTGTTATAAACCCTATAAGCTTTGCTTACTTGGGAATATCCAAGCATAATTCCCATTGAAGCCTTTGCTTCAAATTTTCTAAGGTATTTTTTTTTTGTTATTATGAATGTACACTACACAACCAAATACTCTAAAATAATTAATTTTAGGTTTCTTTCCTTTAAGCAACTCATAAGGAGTTTTACACTTAAGCTTGTGTATCAGACTTCTATTCAAGACATAATTGGCTGTGCTAACAGCTTCTGCACAATAAGAGAGAGGCATATTAGCATCTGCCAACAATGTACTAGCAGCTTCAATGAGTGTTCGATTTTTCCTTTCAACTACCCCATTTTGTTGGGGAGTTCTAGGAGCTGAGAAGCTATGTTTGATACCTTCTCTCTCACAGAATTCTTGTATGAGAAGAGAGTCAAACTCAGTACCATGATCACTTCTGATCAAGGCCAGATGAGTAGAGTACTCAGTCTGCACACATAATAGAAAGTCTGTAAGGGCTTTGAAGTTATCAGCCTTAGTTCTCAAAAAGAAAACCCAACTGAACCTAGAGAAGTCATCTACAATTACTAAGGTGTAATACTTCCCTCCTAAACTCTGTACATTTATTGGGCCAAAAAGGTCCAAATGTAATAAGTACAAGATTCTAGGAGAATCACTTTTATTTACAGATTTAAAAGAGTTTTTGGTTTGCTTGCCTAGCTGACAAGCCTTGCATAGACTCTCCTTCTTGTAGGGGCAAGAAGGTAAACCTCTAACAAGGTTGTGTTTAGATAACCTAAATATATTTTTAAGGTTAACATGACTAAGCCTCTTATGCCACAAAGAATTATTATTAATTGTTACTTCATTAAATAGACAGATTTCAGAATGAGTTGAATTGAAATCTACTAAATAAATATTACCTATTCTAATGCCTACTAAAACAACATTTTTATTTAAAGTAATATTACAAGAAGAGTTAGAAAATGAAACCTGGTAGCCAGCATCACATAGCTGGCTGACTGAGATCAAATTGTGCTTCAGTCCAGTCACATATGCAACTCTCTTGAAAGTAACATCTCCAATTGTGATCCTGCCATAGCCTTCTGTCTGACCACAGCTTGAATCTCCAAAGATAACCTTTGGGCCGAGCTTAGCTTTGAATTTTGACAGATGATTTTTATTTCCTGTCATATGCTTGGAGCATCCACTATCCAAATACCACTTATTTTGAGTGATAGGATAGGACATCACCTGTAAGACATTTATTTAGACAGTGTGGACCCTGGTAACCTTGGGTCCCTTGTTTTTCACATAAGAAAAGCTAGAAATAAATGAAAATGCAGGCTGAGGGTGATAACCTAATGGGTGAGATCTCCTAGGTGGGATTCTCCATGTAGATGATGGGTCAACAAACCTAGGGTTTCTATTTTCATTTTGGTTTCTACGGGTTTGATGATGATTTTGAAAATCATATTGAAAACGTCGATCGACGTTCGACGATGGGCGCTCAGATCGTCGAGCTTCGTTCGACCATTGAGCTTCCGATCGTCGAACAGCGTTCGACGCTCTTTGTATTTCTTTAAAAAATTTCTTCCTCTTTTCTCTCTTAGCTTTATTTAAAGTTTTATTAACTTGGTTTACATGCTCAGTGTTCTTCATTCCACTAGCTGAAATGAAGTTCACTGGAGTTGAAAGATTATTTTTAAGAATAATTGGGGGTTCACTGGGAGAAGCTCCTAAGCCTAGTTTGTTATTGCCTGACCTAGTATTAGTCATGCTGGTTATTTCTAATAACTTAAGGCTTCTACCATTTAGACATTCTTCTAACCTCTTAGATTTAGCTAACTCAATTTTAAGAAACTTAATTTCTTCACTATAATTAGTGAGATCTTCCTTTAACCTAATATTTTCAGTAGATATGATTTCTGATTCAGCTAGCCTATGTCTAAGTTCTTTAATTTCTTTTTCAGAACTAATTAAATCTAAACATAAAGATTTAAAATCTAGTTTGAATTCTTCAGAAGTAAAGTCATAAGAAGATAGTACATCATCTTCTGTTGGCATTTCTTCCTCTGAATCTGAAATCTCTGCAGCTGAATGATTGCTGCAGGCATCTATTGCCATCAGGCAAACTTCCTTTACCTTCTTCTCTTCCTCATCCTCACTGGAGCTAGAGGAGGAAGATTCTTCATCAGAATCACTCCAGGTTTCAGCAATGAAACCTCTGTCCTTCTTCTTGTTCTTGTAGGAGGATGGCTTGGAGTGCTTCCTGTGCTGTTCCTTTTCTTTCCTCTTATCTTTGTTCTTCTCCTCTGGACAATCTGGTAAGATATGTCCAGGCTTCCTGCAACCATAGCAGATAATTTCTTTAGCAGGAGAACGATCATACCTTGGTTTGTCTTCATAGCGTGAAGACTTCTTTCTGAATTCCTTTCTCCCCATCTTGAGAAACCTCTTGGCAAATAATGCCATTAGCTCCTCATTGGATTGGCTGCCTTCAGAAGCATCAGCAGCCTTAAGAGCTAGAGATTGCTCTTTTCTTGTTGGAGTAGGGGTCTTTGCTTCAGCTTCTGCTTCCCTTGTCTTCAGCACTTGCTCAAAAGGCTTGAGCTTGCCGAGAAGGGCTTCAGTTGAAATCTCATTTGTACTTCTGGCTTCCTTGATGGGCCAGATCCTTAGATCCCATGTGCTAAGGAAGCACATAAGAATCTTATCATTGACCTCTGTCAATGATATGTCCTTGTCAAGGGTCCTCAGCTCATTGATGATTGAGCTGAGCCTTGTATACATGGCTTCAACTGATTCAGCATCAGTTTTCTTGAAGTTCTCATATTATGAGATAAGGTTGGACCTTCTGTCCTTCCTTTCATCAGCTGAACCAGCTACAATCTGGTTCAGTGTATCCCACATAGCTTTTGTTGAAGAGCAGTCAGCTACCTTCTGGAATATCTCATCAGACATTGTCTGAGCCAGAATGTTCATCGCCTTGGCATCTGCTATCTTTGCCTTCTTGTACTCATCATTGTAATCTGGAGGAGGCACTGCACTCATATCAGATGATGAGGCAGTGGCAGCAGCAGGTGCTCTTGGGGGTCCTGACAAAATAGAAGCAAAGATACTTTCATCAATAGAATTCATATATAATTTTATCCTTGCCTTCCAGATGCCAAACTTAGCTAAGTTGCATGCTGGAGGTCTGGTGCTAGAATAATCCTTGGACTGGGCTGTTGAAGCCAAAAATGACCGAAGCCAAAATTGGCTTCTGTGGAGTTCGGGGTCCCAAAAGAGGGGTGACCGCACACCTACTACACTCAAATGAACGATCTAGGCCCTAGACTAGGAACGTAAGGGACAGACCCAAGGTCTCAGCGTGGAGGACCCACCGCATACCCGGAAGACTAACGAACTCTTCCCCTCCCAAGCCAAAGGCTGAGCTAAGACACCTTCGGAGGGCACTTTTGGCCGACCGGAACATCTAAGGAGGGTCTCAAGACCAACTCTCTCCTATCCAGATGTGTCTCCTTGGGTCAATACAAAATATTCCTCACCCGCGCTACTAAAGGCGCAACATCGCCGAGCAATTCTACAACTCGCTGCCCAACTGGGCTGCAGACAGCGCGACTCCGCTGCCTTAAAAGGCTATCAACAGGCCAATAGGGGCTTCCCGGCATAAACCTCGGGGCTCCCACGGGACGAGCGGTTCACGAACACACCGCTCGCCCAAAGCAAAAAGGGGAAATCGCACACCCACAGAGCATCACAGGTTATAAATTATTACAGGAATATGAATTCCGTACATCAGCACGCAGGCCGGCAATATAAATAAAAATAGGCCTTCGAGGGCCGGCACCAGCTTGGGCTTAAGCCCGCTAATCCCTGCTTGGTACTGCAACACCTGTATGCCAGCGTCTCGACGAACGACTGCCAGCTGAACTACAATCGGCTAACATAAGCGGGCCAAACATATTCCGTACACCCCTTTTTCGGGGCTACGGTGCGCATTCCCTGCAAATAGATAATATCCTACTTCCTCGGAGTCTTCTCCGGGAACCACAGAACATCACCGATCCGGCTCATACGTCCGGACAGGCTTCACACAGAACATCACCAATTCGGCTCGTACGTCCGAATGGGCTTCACACAGCACATCACCAATTCGGCTCGTACGTCCGAATGGGCTTCACACAGCATGCCTAAATCCGTATTCCCGCTTCCGGATACTAGATGCAATTAAGAGCGGGGACGTACACGTCAACCCGTCAGAGAGCTCCCTTCCCCCACCCGTTGGTGGAGAGGGGCTTCCATGCAAATGTAAAATAAGGGCTTCACCTGCCCAAGAAGAAACATCGTTACCCTTGACGCGTGCTTGGTGGCGGTGCTGGGAGCTGCGGCGGTGGCCGATCTCCACTCTAGACCGAGCTCTTCCTCTCAATGGCTGAGCCCTTGCTATGTATTTTTGGTGGTCGAGCCCCTACTGGCCGATGAAAGAAGTGAAAGCTCTTCTTCCCGCTCCATGTCACCGATGGCTGAGCCCCTACCGGCGGTGGTGGTGAAGAAAGCTAGGGCTCGGGCTTGACTCCAAGTAGCGGATTTGGACTGCAGGTGGCAGATCTGTGCTCTAGGCCGAGAGAGGGAGAGGAGCCGAGCTAGGGCCTTTTGGAGGCAGTGACGGGAAGAGGGGGCCGAGAGGAGCTCGGCCCCGCTGGAGACGACCTGGAAGAGGGGGCCGAGAGGAGCTCGGCCCCGCTGGAGGCGGTGACAGAAAAGGGGGGCCGGGAGGAGCTCGGCCTGCTGCTTCCCGGCGGCGGCTGGACTGGAAAAAATCAGGCAGCCCTCTCGGCGGTGGCCTGGATCGGGAGAAATGGAGGGGAGGAGCACGGGCTGGCGTCGGGAAGGGGTGGAGGAGGAGGTGTGCAGGGCCCGGCGTGCTCCTTGCCGAGAGAGAGTGAGAGAGAGAGAGAAGGGGCGGCGGTTGCGTGCTGCTCCCTGCGACCGAGAGAGGGAGAGGGGGAGGCCGGCCGTGCTGATCCGGTTGGCCGACGGGAGAGAGAGAGAGGAGGGCGGCGTCGGGCTTGCTCTTCCTAGCCGGCGACGGGAGAGGAGAGGGGCTGGCTTTGCCCTAGGCGGCGGCGATGAGGAGAGGAGGGCCGGCTGTACTCCTTCTCCTCCTCTTTTTCTCTTCTTTTTTCTCCACCCGCCTGCCCCCTTTCCCCACTTTTCTTCCTTTTGCTTTTTTTCTGCCCCATGCCTGTACCGAGCTCCCCTTTCTTCTTTTCCCTCTCTTTATTTTTTGTTTCTCTCTCTTTTTGTCTCCCCACGAGCCCCCTCTCTCCCCTCATATCTTATTCTCCTTTTTTATTTTATCTTTTGATTTTTCTGCTGCCTGCACCCGTACCCCCCCACCTGCTATCCCCTTCTTATTTCTTAAAATCAAAACTTATCTATATATATATATTATATAATAATAATATATAATATAATATATATATAATATAATATATATATATAATACAAATTATATATAAAAGCCTATGCACCCAAGGCATCCGCAAGCACGCACGAGAACCCGCACGCCCCCGAACGGGGCTACATCAAAGCGGCGCTCGTAGCTCCCCCCAAGTCTGCCACTTGGGGAGGATCCCGCTCGGCCGGATATGGGGTTGTACACAATCCCCGCTCTTTTTGAGGTTGGTACAAGCTCGAAAAGAAATGTCCAACCCCAAGTATCCGGCGAGTGGGAGCCGACCCAAAAGAAAAATTTTGAGAAAAACCAAAACTTGCATTCAAAATGCTAAACTCTTCGTGCACCTTTCGATCATTCTGAACCACTTGATACGTGTAACGCTCCCTGCTACCGAACTGTCCTTATACCCTTACTTACAATAAGTATACCTAGGCCGAGCCCGGCTCGAGGCGTCGATGAAGGAGCTAAACTGAAGCATCTCAAAAGCCAACCCTTTCCCCCACAGGCGAGCCTTCGGACCTGCCAGCTTGATGGGAGCCTGCGCAGCGGGTCTACCTGGGGCCGAGCCCGGCTCGGGGTGTCGATGACGTGGCTAAACCAGAACATCTCAAAAGCCAACCTTTCCCCCACAGGCGAGCCTTCGGACCTGCCAGCTTGATGGGAGCCTGCGCAGCGGGTCTACCTGGGGCCGAGCCCGGCTCGGGGTGTCGATGACGTGGCTAAACCAGAACATCTCAAAAGCCAACCTTTCCCCCACAGGCGAGCCTTCGGACCTGCCAGCTTGATGGGAGCCTGCGCAGCGGGTCTACCTGGGGCCGAGCCCGGCTCGGGGTGTCGATGACGTGGCTAAACCAGAACATCTCAAAAGCCAACCTTTCCCCCACAGGCGAGCCTTCGGACCTGCCAGCTTGATGGGAGCCTGCGCAGCGGGTCTACCTGGGGCCGAGCCCGGCTCGGGGTGTCGATGACGTGGCTAAACCAGAACATCTCAAAAGCCAACCTTTCCCCCACAGGCGAGCCTTCGGACCTGCCAGCTTGATGGGAGCCTGCGCAGCGGGTCTACCTGGGGCCGAGCCCGGCTCGGGGTGTCGATGACGTGGCTAAACCAGAACATCTCAAAAGCCAACCTTTCCCCCACAGGCGAGCCTTCGGACCTGCCAGCTTGATGGGAGCCTGCGCAGCGGGTCTACCTGGGGCCGAGCCCGGCTCGGGGTGTCGATGACGTGGCTAAACCAGAACATCTCGAAAGCCAACCTTTCCCCCACATGCGAGCCTTCGGACCTGCCAGCTTGATGGGAGCCTGCGCAGCGGGTCTACCTGGGGCCGAGCCCGGCTCGGGGTGTCGATGACGTGGCTAAACCAGAACATCTCAAAAGCCAACCTTTCCCCCACAGGCGAGCCTTCGGACCTGCCAGCTTGATGGGAGCCTGCGCAGCGGGTCTACCTGGGGCCGAGCCCGGCTCGGGGTGTCGATGACGTGGCTAAACCAGAACATCTCAAAAGCCAACCTTTCCCCCACAGGCGAGCCTTCGGACCTGCCAGCTTGATGGGAGCCTGCGCAGCGGGTCTACCTGGGGCCGAGCTCGGCTCGGGGTGTCGATGACGTGGCTAAACCAGAACATCTCAAAAGCCAACCTTTCCCCCACAGGCGAGCCTTCGGACCTGCCAGCTTGATGGGAGCCTGCGCAGCGGGTCTACCTGGGGCCGAGCCCGGCTCGGGGTGTCGATGACGTGGCTAAACCAGAACATCTCAAAAGCCAACCTTTCCCCCACAGGCGAGCCTTCGGACCTGCCAGCTTGATGGGAGCCTGCGCAGCGGGTCTACCTGGGGCCGAGCCCGGCTCGGGGTGTCGATGACGTGGCTAAACCAGAACATCTCAAAAGCCAACCTTTCCCCCACAGGCGAGCCTTCGGACCTGCCAGCTTGATGGGAGCCTGCGCAGCGGGTCTACCTGGGGCCGAGCCGCGCTCGGGGTAGTGCAGAACCAAGAACCAGACCTCTCCCCCACAGGCGAGCCTTCGGACCTGCCAGCTAGATGGGAGCCTGCGCAGCGGGTCTACCTGGGGGTCTCCTCTCCAAACCAACTCCAAGCAAAAATAAAGGTAATCAAATAACTCAAAAGAACTGTTGACAGAGTCAACCAAGTCAAAGTCCGACACGAGGCACATCTACCCGCTACGTCCACCCTCTTGGGAACCAGAGGGGAGACGAAACGCTAGGATGGTTAAGATTGACTAACGAGGAGTGGGAGGGGACTTCTTTCATCACATGACCTTGGTCGTCACTTGGTCCCTCTTCTATAGCCATGACGTTCGAATGAGTTCTTCCGTGCTGGCCACTCTCTACGCTCACCGCACCATAACTGTTGAAGCCAAAAATGACCGAAGCCAAAATTGGCTTCTGTGGAGTTCGGGGTCCCAAAAGAGGGGTGACCGCACACCTACTACACTCAAATGAACGATCTAGGCCCTAGACTAGGAACGTAAGGGACAGACCCAAGGTCTCAGCGTGGAGGACCCACCGCATACCCGGAAGACTAACGAACTCTTCCCCTCCCAAGCCAAAGGCTGAGCTAAGACACCTTCGGAGGGCACTTTTGGCCGACCGGAACATCTAAGGAGGGTCTCAAGACCAACTCTCTCCTATCCAGATGTGTCTCCTTGGGTCAATACAAAATATTCCTCACCCGCGCTACTAAAGGCGCAACATCGCCGAGCAATTCTACAACTCGCTGCCCAACTGGGCTGCAGACAGCGCGACTCCGCTGCCTTAAAAGGCTATCAACAGGCCAACAGGGGCTTCCCGGCATAAACCTCGGGGCTCCCACGGGACGAGCGGTTCACGAACACACCGCTCGCCCAAAGCAAAAAGGGGAAATCGCACACCCACAGAGCATCACAGGTTATAAATTATTACAGGAATATGAATTCCGTACATCAGCACGCAGGCCGGCAATATAAATAAAAATAGGCCTTCGAGGGCCGGCACCAGCTTGGGCTTAAGCCCGCTAATCCCTGCTTGGTACTGCAACACCTGTACGCCAGCGTCTCGACGAACGACTGCCAGCTGAACTACAATCGGCTAACATAAGCGGGCCAAACATATTCCGTACACCCCTTTTTCGGGGCTACGGTGCGCATTCCCTGCAAATAGATAATATCCTACTTCCTCGGAGTCTTCTCCGGGAACCACAGAACATCACCGATCCGGCTCATACGTCCGGACAGGCTTCACACAGAACATCACCAATTCGGCTCGTACGTCCGAATGGGCTTCACACAGCACATCACCAATTCGGCTCGTACGTCCGAATGGGCTTCACACAGCATGCCTAAATCCGTATTCCCGCTTCCGGATACTAGATGCAATTAAGAGCGGGGACGTACACGTCAACCCGTCAGAGAGCTCCCTTCCCCCACCCGTTGGTGGAGAGGGGCTTCCATGCAAATGTAAAATAAGGGCTTCACCTGCCCAAGAAGAAACATCGTTACCCTTGACGCGTGCTTGGTGGCGGTGCTGGGAGCTGCGGCGGTGGCCGATCTCCACTCCAGACCGAGCTCTTCCTCTCAATGGCTGAGCCCTTGCTATGTATTTTTGGTGGTCGAGCCCCTACTGGCCGATGAAAGAAGTGAAAGCTCTTCTTCCCGCTCCATGTCACCGATGGCTGAGCCCCTACCGGCGGTGGTGGTGAAGAAAGCTAGGGCTCGGGCTTGACTCCAAGTAGCGGATTTGGACTGCAGGTGGCAGATCTGTGCTCCAGGCCGAGAGAGGGAGAGGAGCCGAGCTAGGGCCTTTTGGAGGCAGTGACGGGAAGAGGGGGCCGAGAGGAGCTCGGCCCCGCTGGAGACGACCTGGAAGAGGGGGCCGAGAGGAGCTCGGCCCCGCTGGAGGCGGTGACAGAAAAGGGGGGCCGGGAGGAGCTCGGCCTGCTGCTTCCCGGCGGCGGCTGGACTGGAAAAAATCGGGCAGCCCTCTCGGCGGCGGCCTGGATCGGGAGAAATGGAGGGGAGGAGCACGGGCTGGCGTCGGGAAGGGGTGGAGGAGGAGGTGTGCAGGGCCCGGCGTGCTCCTTGCCGAGAGAGAGTGAGAGAGAGAGAAGGGGCGGCGGTTGCGTGCTGCTCCCTGTGACCGAGAGAGGGAGAGGGGGAGGCCGGCCGTGCTGATCCGGTTGGCCGACGGGAGAGAGAGAGAGGAGGGCGGCGTCGGGCTTGCTCTTCCTAGCCGGCGACGGGAGAGGAGAGGGGCTGGCTTTGCCCTAGGCGGCGGCGATGAGGAGAGGAGGGCCGGCTGTACTCCTTCTCCTCCTCTTTTTCTCTTCTTTTTTCTCCACCCGCCTGCCCCCTTTCCCCACTTTTCTTCCTTTTGCTTTTTTTCTGCCCCATGCCTGTACCGAGCTCCCCTTTCTTCTTTTCCCTCTCTTTATTTTTTGTTTCTCTCTCTTTTTGTCTCCCCACGAGCCCCCTCTCTCCCCTCCTATCTTATTCTCCTTTTTTATTTTATCTTTTGATTTTTCTGCTGCCTGCACCCGTACCCCCCCACCTGCTATCCCCTTCTTATTTCTTAAAATCAAAACTTATCTATATATATATATTATATAATAATAATATATAATATAATATATATATAATATAATATATATATATATAATACAAATTATATATAAAAGCCTATGCACCCAAGGCATCCGCAAGCACGCACGAGAACCCGCACGCCCCCGAACGGGGCTACATCAAAGCGGCGCTCGTAGCTCCCCCCAAGTCTGCCACTTGGGGAGGATCCCGCTCGGCCGGATATGGGGTTGTACATGGGCCATGATAGTGAATATCAATAAACATTGGTATCTATCAGGATCTTGTGACTTAGGTGTTAGCCTATTCAGTCAGTCAACCTGGCTCTGATACCAATTGAAAGTGAAGGGATAGATACTACTCTAGAGGGGGGGTGAATAGAGTTATCAAATTTTGCACTAGACAAAAACTTAATAGTCTACCCAACTACCTTGGAGTGAAATGCGGAATTAAAAGATTATAGATAAGGAGATAACCCTAAAGCCTAACACAAGTGTTGTGCACAAACACAAGCTAACTGGAATTACAGTTAAGGCTTGGAAAACCTAATCAGCAACTAGCAAACCTAGTTATATCTAATCACAGCCACAATGCAGGAATTAAATTAAGCAAGCCAGACGACACAAGGAATTTATAATGGTTCCCCAAACAACTTGGGTACGTCCACTCTTCTACCAACAAGGTAGGAATCCACTACAGGTTTTTGATCAGGTGCCCTGCCACCAACAGGATCTGCTTCAGGTAGATCCAGAAACCCTTTAGACTTTTGATCAGGTGTCTAAAAACCAAACACAGGTTTTTGATCAGGTGCCCTGCCACCAAGGGATACTTTTGAAGGGAGTAATAACCCTGTACAGGAGGGGGAAAGAAGGTTAAGATGTCTTCTCTATTTTACAATAGATTAGAGAAGCACAAAGACTTGCACTGAGCTAGAAAGCTCAAGAGAATCAAGGCTCCCCCTGGCTCAAAGAATGTCCAGGTGAAGTCTTGCTTCAGTGCAAAAACTCTTCAGTAAAAACTGAAGGGAAAACTACAAGAAGATATAAAATATAAAATAGGACTCTTCTAGCAGCTATCTTCTTCTTCTTCTTCTTCAAAAGAACTCTGAGTTTGAACTTCCTGGAAGCAGGAGAACTCAGGTTGAAGAAGAGCAGAAGAGCTTAACACTTCTCAGTTGAATGAATATTGCTGAGAGCAGTGAACCTGGTCTTGATGAATGCTTGAAATGCTTTTTTTTGAATAACTGGTTAGCTAGCTGAAATCCTTCTCCAAAGGATTCCTTTTATAGCAGTAACAAGCAACGGCTCTTTTCATTTTGAACTGTTTGTCTTCTTCTGAAACTTGAAACCTGGGCTGCAAATATCACAAAAGACAAACAAACTCTGCAGCAAAATATTCTATAAAAGGGATAAACCTTTTTCAAGGAAGCTGCAGGAAGCAATCTGATAATACAGGTACTAAATAAAATCACATCAGAGACAAAACTCTTTATAGCAAAAGGAAGACTTTTCAGTCTAACGGCTATAAAGGACTGACAGCAGATAAAGTAAAATACACTGTCAACTAATAAGACAAACAACTTTATCTGAAAAGATTTGACTCAGGCAAAAGAGATGAAGCAGATATTGCCTGGAAATATTATCATAAAACAACTGAAATAAAATGCCAGATAATGTATTAATTAATTAAATAGAATAAATAAATACAAAATAAAAAGGCAAACAGAAAACGTCGAACGACCCTCGGAGATCGTTGACCGACGCACGGAGATAGTCGACCTATCGGGCAGATAGTCGAACGATCTAGATAGTCGAACTATCAAAGGAGATAGTCGAACTATCACAACAGATAGTCGAGCTATCAGATAGTCGACCTATCAACAGATAGTCGAACTATCAAAGCAGAACCGATAGTCGACCTATCAACAGATAGTCGAACTATTAGAAGAGAAACAGATAGTCGAACTATCAACAGATAGTCGAGCTATCAGATAGTTGAACTATCAAAGCAGATAGTCGAACTACCAAGGGAAAATAGATAGTCGACCTATCAACAGATAGTCGAACTATCAGAACAAAGCAGATAGTCGACCTATCAACTGATAGTCGAGCTATCAAACAATGCAGATAGTCGACCTATCAAACAGATAGTCGAGCTATCAGATAGTTGAACTATCCAAGCAGATAGTCGAACTATCAAACAAACAGATAGTCGAACTATCAACAGATAGTCGAACTATCACAGCACACAGATAGTCGAACTATCAACAGATAGTCGAACTATCCTCGCAGACAGAACGTCGAGCAACTGATAGACGATCGTCAAACAGTTAGTCGACGATAGTCGAGTGGCGTTCGACCATAGTCGAACGAACAAACTACTTAACCAAATTCTTCATCTGGAAAAGTGGGGACTCTACAGCTAGACCACTAACCATTGACCATAGATATTTCTTGGGTCAAGGGACAAAAGGAGAAGACTAAACTCAAATCAAACTAGGGTACCAACACATATTAACCTTTACATTGCACTGAATAAGAGTGAACACATATTTTATCAGCAAAATTAATTTAAGAGATGCAAAAAGTTAGAGCATCGTCCAATCATAAAAGTATTTGTGATTAATTTAAGAGATTTAAATAATTCATGGTTAAATATTCGTGATTGAATATTTTTCTTACACAGAAAAACTGTATACCCTAAACCTTTTCTTAGACTAGTCCTATTTGTCTTACAGATAGAGAGAAACACGAGAAAGAGATGAAGAGAAGGATTTGAAAATGAGATTGTGCTCTGTCTTGCTCATGTTTGAAGTTAGGATAATACAATCTCAATTGCCTCTAGCTCCCCCTTGATTTTTCCACCTTTTCTGTAACAACAACTAAAAGAATCGGTAAGAAAAGAGACTTGACCATGCTCTTCATGCATTTTCAGAGTTATTTTCGCCTTCGTCAGCAATAATCTCTTGTTGAGAAGCAGTCTCTTGTGGACTAGGCTCTAACAACCTGCCAGCACCCCCAGCACACGGCTCGAAAGGACTACCGTCGGCACCATCAGCACATGGATCGAAAGGTCATATACCATCACAGAGCGGATTGAGGATGAGAAGTGAAAGAACTTTATAGTTAAGCATGATCAGATAGGAGTAGTTCTAGGATTGGTGACCTCCTGGGAAGTCCATGTAGGGGAGTTTAACTAAATTACTTCTCATCAAAGGGAGGTTGTGGCCTCCAACAACCCGCTGGTAGGCTTGGAGAGGGGTTTGGGTGTACAGTCTGAAGACCTGTCAAGGCTGAACCCTTTCTAATTGGATGTTAGGGGTACCGATGATCATCCTTTTGAGGTGTGTGTTGGGGAGGTCATTACAAAAATGTGCACTTTTTTGTAACAAACTCCCCAACACACAGCTCGCAAGGATGGTCACAGGGACCCCCCAACATCCATCTTAAAAGGGTTCAGCCTCAATAGGTTTGCAGACCATGCACCCCAACCCCTCTCCATCCATAGGAGGGTTGTTTAAAGTTGTAGCCTCCCTTCGATTAGAAGGGACCCAGTTAAGCGCCCCTATAGGGACTTCTCAGGAGGTCACCCATCTCAGAACTACTTCCATCCGAGCATAATTAACTATAAAGTTTGTTCACTTCTTATCACCAATTGAGCTCAAATGGTGATAAGTGAAAGAACTTTATAGTTAAGAGTGTACAGATAGGAATTGTTTTGGGATGGGTGACCTCCTGGGAAGTACCCATAGGGGCACTTAACTAGATAACTTCTCATAGATGGGAACCTGTGGCTTCCAACAACTCGCCCGTGGATGGCAAGGGGTTGGGGTGCATGGTCTATAAACCTATTAAGGCTGAACCCTTTCGAGCTGGATACCGGGGGTACCGCTAATCATCCTTACGAGCTGTGTGCTGCGGAGGTCATTGCAAAAAAGTGCTTTTTTTTATAACGGTCTCCCCAACATGCAGTTTGAAAGGATGACCGTCAGTATCCCAACATCTAGCTCTAAAGGGTTCAGTCTTTATAGATTTGCAGACCATACACCCTAACCCCTATCCAAGCCCACTGACGGGTTGTTGGAGGCTATAACCTCTCTCTAACGAGAAGTGATAGAGTTAAGCACCCCTACAGTGAACTTCCCAGGAGGTCACCCATCTCAGAACTACTCCCATCCGATCACGCTTAACTATAAATTTCTTTCACTTCTCATCACCAATTGAGTTGCAAACGACGAGATTCATAAATCCAATACGGAGGGTTTTTGATCATGTAGCCGTTACATGGGGCTATATACCATCACAAAGAGGATTGGTGAAGTGGCGTACATACTAGAGCTACTCCTAGAGTTATAGGAGTTGCATGACGCGTTCCATGTCTCTTCATTGAGGCATGCACTACTACGCCCCGAACACGTAATTCAGGAGCCTTCCGGATCGGTAGAATCCGATCGATCTGTATCCCTCAAGCCAGTGCATATCATAGATACTAAGATAAAGGGCTTGCAATAGAAAAGAGTCCCCCTTTTCCAAGTGCAATGGGACAACTTCGGGACTAAGGAATCTACCCAAGAACCCGAAGATTAGATGCGAACTCTACCTTGATCTTTTTACGTCAGGTAACACAAAAGTTTTATACCTCTTATTTAAAGCATGTTAATTATACCTTTTCGGAAAGACTACGACCCAATTGAATTTTCAAGGATGAAAATTTTGTAGACTTTTTGGATTTGTAACATCCTAAATCGAGCTTCTAGACCCCCTTTGTGTTATTTGACCCACTATGGTTTAGTGGGCTTGGTTGAACCCAAATGTTCCAGAGGGAAAAAATGATTCAGATTTATAAAAATCAACACATACGATCTACCATTGCACGATAAGTAGTTTGCGGGTAAACTATACAACAGAAGCATGGTAGACCGCATCATAATCATGATGAAATAGCACACAAATTTTTGCAAATAAAACCCATCTAGGTAGAGTCTTTAACTTTGTACCTACCCTTTAACATAGATACAGAGTTTGATATCACAGTGTGCTGAAGATCATAGTTTTTGATCAGGATGGTTGATTCACATTCAATTAGTGGCAAAGTGTTCAAACATATTTGGGAACCAAACTCGCATTCAACATGACATTTCACCATCAGATAGATGGGCAAACAGAGTGCTCAAACAAGACCTTAGAGGATCTTCTCTGGTTATGCCTGGTGGATAAAAAGGAGCTATGGGAGCGGCTCCTACCTCTAGTTAAATTCTCCTACAACAATGCATATTAGATGGGTATTGGCATGGCCCTGTACAAATATTTGCACGTTCGGAAGTGCCGAACTCCACTTTCTTGGACCCATTATGAGAATCCACGAGCCCTGGGGCCGATTTTTATTGAAAATATCACATAGATTATTTAGATGGTGCATGAGAGGCTATGTGAAGCTCAAAGACATCAAGCCAAATACTATGACGCCCATCATCGATATCTTGAGTTCAAAATGAGTGATAATATATATTTAAAGATTCGCCCTCGCCACGGAGTATCCCGACTCCGTCATCAGCAGAAGTTGAGCCCAAGATACATGGGGCCATATATCATCATAGAGCGGATTGGTGAAGTGGCGTACATGCTAGCGCTATCCACAGAGTTACTGGAGCTGTAAGATGTGTTCCACATCTCTTTATTGAGACGTGCACTACTACGCCCTAAGCATGTAATTTAGGAGCCTCCCGAACTTGTAGAACCCGATCAATCTGTATCCCTCAAGCCGGTGTGGATCATAGATACTGATACAATGGTCTTGCAGTGAAAAAGAGTCCCCCTTGTCCGAGTGTAGTGGGACAAGCGCGGGACTGAGGAATCTACCTCGGAACTCGAAGATCAGATGCGAGAACTCTACCCCGATCATTTTACGTCAGGTAACACATAAAATTTTTATACCTCTTATTTAAAGCATGTTATTTTTACCTTTTTGAAAAGACTACGACCCAATTGAATTTTCAAGGATGAAAATTTTGTTAGACTTTTTGAATTTGTATCATCCCAATTCGGCCTTATAGACCCCTTTGTGTTATTTAACCCACTATGGTTTAGTGGGCTTGATTAAACCCAAATGGTAGGATGAGGCCCTATTAAGTGTTATTTACTCAATAAGTCAATCAATCTACCCACCGAGTCATATGGGCACTTCCTGACTTAAATGGATACTAGACTCCAATGTGTGTGAATTGTCTCATTAGGTTTTAGTAAGCTGATTTAACAAATTAATAGTGCACTAACACTCTAAAGGAGTCAAATTGACCCATTATGACCTATGTTTACCTAGTCGATCAACTTAAAATATGAAAAACTTGAAATTACCCTAATTAGGCTAAACGCACACCAAGTCAGTAGACTCGATCAGCTCATCAACGTGATATGCACTTGAGCCGCCAGCCCATTTGAGTGGCTGCATAATGCCACATGAATAGGGGAATGATCTCTAAAAAAATTATTTAGATAATTTAATTATTTAAATAATTGATAAATTAAATGAATAAAAGGGGAAATAGTAAAAATGCCAAATCTTCTCTGAAAAATCCTAAATTTTTACCTAGACACACTAAAAATAGTAAAAGAAAAATTATGAATTAAAATATTTTATTTAACGTAAAATATATTATTTTATTTTAATCAAGTTAGATACATTAATAAAATAAAATAAAATATTAAAATACCTCCAAAATTATAAAATAACCTTTAAAATACAAGAAGATACCAGGAGGCTGTGATAAAAATTTGAATTCAAATTGATTTATAATTAATTACTTATAACACTTTTAAAGCTAATTAGATAATAAAACCCACCATAATTGATTTTCTTTATTCCAAAATGTAAGAGCCAGCTAATGAGAGAATATTTCCAACAATTTTTGGTTGAGGGAGAAGGTTTGGGAAACAAGAAATAAGGGGGAGGCGTTTCTCTTCAAGGAAAATGGAGTTATTCCCTTCCTAAAATCCTAAATCATCCCCACCCATACATAAACCCCAAGGGAGGTTGGATTTCGTTTCCCTACCTCCTTGCTCCCCTAACCAGCCAAAAAAACTAGTCCCAGTGACAACCCATGGCCAGCCATCGATCCCCTAACCTAAACGACATGCATGTAAGTTCTTACAACTCCTCTCTGCCCTTTGATCCTTTTTTTCGTCAATCTCCACCAACTCCGACCACCGGAGATGGTGATCCTGTCCTTGGAAGCTTCGGACAACCCCCATAATATCTGCGACCTTTGCGGGTTTCGGCCTTACAAGGGGCGTGTGAAGGGGAGGGAGGGCCTCCACGACCCTCCCTCATGGCCCTTGATGCAGGGAAATGCAGCCGGAAGCAGTCTACGACAACTTCCCAATCCAAAATGAATAAAACTACAAGTTGGCAGTTTTCGACCATCGCTGGTGGCGGCTAGACGCCAACCTGTGGTCCACCAGAGAGTCTACCCCGGGTGTTGAAACCGAGAATCGGCATTTCCGAAGTTCGTACCCTTAGAGAAGGGGTGACCACACACTTACTTCTCCTAGTGAGCTTGACTGATTGAAGACTTAGAACTCAAAACAGACCCAAGTCTCCAGCACGGAGGTCCCACCACACACCCGGAAGATCTTAGAGCACTTCCCCTCTTTAGCCAGTGCTGAGCTAAGGGCACCTCAGAAAGCACTAGAAGATCAGTGAAACTCCGCTGTTCTAAACAACTATATGCAGCCCAAAAGATGTCTGCCAACAGTGAAACTCCACTGTTCAGTGAAGATATTGGCAGACCAAATCACATTAATCATAGGATATTTGCACCCTACTCATGGGGAGAATGCGAGCCAACTCGCCAATCATCCGGACGGGTGCGGCCCGCCTCCCGCAGCTCGCCTGCCTCTTAGGCAAATCCTGATTCTTGCGGCTCACTTGCCTCTTATATGGAGATGGGCCGAATTAACTGGCTCGCTCGCTCGCTTGGCGGATGTGGGTTGGCTCGCCCGCCTGCCCGGCAAATACAGGCTGATTGCCCCTTGGGTTTGCTCTTCCTCTTGGCGAATGCCGGTTGGCTCGCCCGCCTAGCTCGCCCACCTAGAAAATTGGCGTGGTCCAGCTGCCCCGGCTCACTCATCTGTCCGGCAGATACGGGTCTGTCTATATAGAGGTCCCCCCTTTTGCCTTGTTAGACCTATTCGGCGAACTCTGGGTTGTACACAATCCCCGCTAATTTTGAGCTTCTGCAAAGCTCGAAAAAAATCATCTAACCCCACGTGTTCAGTGAGTGCCTGCTGAGCTGGAGAGAATCTTTTGGTGGGTCCCACCTTTGTGTTATATATATGCCTCCATACTCAAAGAAAATCCCCGAACTTCTGCTTATCTTTTTCTTCGCAAACTACTGTTGATGAGTGATGCCCGTATCAGAAGAGATACATGCTCACCTAGCGGCCGCGTGGGAGGGCACGTGGGCACAAGTCATCGATGCCTCCCCCCGGTTGGCTCGAGAGTCGCTCATCCCTGTCTTTAGATCAAAGAAGGCCAAGATGGTCAGGCAGTCTACTCCGAATGGCACCCCTCCCAATCCAATAGCCGGTCTGGAGGTTCCCCACCCGGTATATGAGCTGCTTATTTTATTTTATGTCACTCTGATTCTGACACTTTTTCTCCCGTAGGAGGTACAACGCGAGGAATGAGATGGGGGAACGGAGCTGAGACACTCTTCCCCTCGTGTAACCGAGCATATCTCCTGCCCCTCGGTTGTGGGATCCACTCTTCTTGCAATCTTGAACATTCCTCTAACCACTGGTGAGTTCTTGACACCTTGCCTTCACCTTCCATCTTATTTCTCCTCACCTTCCGATTGTTTGTCATTGCAGCCTCCACCCCAGGAGCCGTCGACCGGCCTCCGCTAGTTCCGTGATCGCCAACCTGCCCTGGGTTGGGAAAATCCTTTGCGACTCTTGAATGCGAGCTCTTCTAGGGCCAGCTAGGTAGTTTCTGCCCGCATACTAGTGCAGGGGAAATGCCGACCCCGGGTGAGTTTATGCATTCGCTCGCTTGTGATCGTCCGCCTGACTTTTTTGACCTTTCCTTTGTTTCTATAGTTTCAATGCAATCTCGTCATCCGATGTTTACATCAGCGAGGGTTACTCGCCTCCTCCTTCCCCGGACTGAATCTCCAATACCTGGGCGACCCTCAGGATATTGAGGAAATGAAGAGGCGGGTGACCTGGTTGTTCTAGAAGAACTCCCTGGTACTGCGGTAGGTTTGCGACACGGTGGATGAGGACAAGGAGGAGGCGGAGGAGTGCTTCACAGTCCTGAAGGGCGTGAGGCACCCAAAAGATGGTGATGGTACGAATTTACCAGGAATACACATCACACGGGCAGAGGAGCGACTCAGGCATGCCACAGAACAGTCGAACTGGCCCAGCGGGAGGTGCTGGCAGTTCGCGAGTACTTCTATCCTCGCCTACCACCTCGTTTCGGGGTACGAGGGCGGGGCAGGTGGAAGTGGATTCAATACTGAGCCCACCGCCTCCCCACTGTTGGCCCGCAAGCTTTGGTTGTACCTATTTTTCAGTTTAATGAACCAATTATAAACTTTATTATTTATGACTCTCTTTCGGAGTGCTGAAATTCCCCTATTATTATTTGGAACTGCTCGCCCGCTAATGGGTCTATGTATATTAATTCTTTTCATTTGCTGCTTCCTATGACTTAACTTTTCTTAGGCAGGTGTGGGCAAGCTACCATGCTTGCCTATCTTCTTAGGCGGATACGAGCCAGCGTGGCTCACTCGTCTCTCGGGCAGATGCGAGCTAGTGTGGCTCACTCGCCCCTTATCCCATTATCGCATAACTCTTATAGGACTGTGATGAGTAAGTAGAAGGAACTAGTCGACGAGCTCGAATATCGAAGCGTCGAACCACATTTTTTCTATCCGCACACCTCTCGCCAAAAAAGAGCTTTCTCGTCTTTTTTCTCTCTATAAATACCCCCCTTTTTCCCTTCACCTACTACATTAACTCCACTCCGAA
Organism: Platanthera zijinensis; assembly: GCA_039513925.1. Lineage (NCBI taxonomy): Eukaryota > Viridiplantae > Streptophyta > Magnoliopsida > Asparagales > Orchidaceae > Platanthera > Platanthera zijinensis. The sequence continues at coordinate 61,038,323 of CM077079.1, read as the reverse complement.
CCTTCTTCGCTCCTGCATTCGATTCTCAGCTAGCCACTTTCCACGAGAACTCCAGCGTCCAGCCCGCCTACTAGATCGCGAGATTGGAGGAGGTGGTGGCGACGCTGAGGGGAGAAGAAAATGTGCATGGACTTTCTCCGATTATCCCTTCTTCTCCGCGACCCTCACCGAGGATGAGCTCATCTTGGTGGTCGCCAATTTAATTCTGCTTGGGTTTGAGGTGAGGCCACCAGAAGAGGAGGAGAAGATGAACGATCTCTCTGATGTGGAACTCGCAATCCCCATCGCCCACTTTGATGCGGGCATACGACTTCCCTTATGGCCCGAGGTTCAACAGATATTGAAGTACTTTGGGTCCGTCCTTGGCCAGCTGACACCAATCTCTGTAGCTGTCTTGGTCGCGTTCGCCTTCTTCTTGCGAGAAGAGTGGATCGAGTTCGAACTCGCAGTCTTCCGCAAACTGTTCTCCTTCCGGGAGAACAAAGATGGCATCGCCTACTCCTCGGAATGGACTTCTTCCCTCCGGATTATTGCTCCCTGAATGAATCTCATACTCCTCGGAATGGAATTCTTCCAAAATTTTTGGGACTTCCTCCTCGACCACGCAGCGCGCTAGCAAGCCTGAGAGGGTCTTCATGTACAACTTCCCATCGCACATCAGGTAGTAGGCTGACATATGCTTGAAGCTTTTTTTGTCCATACCTTCCGGGAACTCCCTTGTGGATAGGAAGGTTATGAAGGGATCCATCCAGGAGGGGCACCGATCAACTTCCATCAGCTCCCCTTCTTCAATGGAAGGGCGAAATAGGTCGGTGAGGGTTCCTCCCACACGGGGTCCGAACTTGGCCAATTGATCTACTTGCTCATTTTCCTCCCGCGACACATATCAGATGTAAAAATTTTGGAACATACCAATGACTCCCTTCACCTTTGCTAGGTACAGATGGAGGGTAGGCTCCCTCACCTCAAATTATCTATTGATCTGGCATGATACCACCATGGAGTCTGTTAGTACCTCCATATCTTGTACTCCCAGCTCCCTAGCCAGACGCAGCTCGAAGATCAGCGCCTCATACTTTGCTTGGTTATTGGTAACGGTAAAAAGGATGACCACCATTTGCTCTATCCTCGTCCCTTGAGGGATCTCCAAGATCACTCCTCTTCCCAAGGAGTGTCTTCCCAACGCACCATCCACCTTAACCTTCCAAGGGACCGGATGAGTGAGCTCGGTCTCCGCCACCTCGACCACATAGTTGTTGGAGTTACCATGGTGATCTATAAGTGGTCAAACATGTAATCTCACTGCCTGTTGGGTACATTGGAAAATGTGTACCTGATTTGAAGAAGCCTAACTTAGCTTAATGATATACATCAAGGTGTATTTGATGTTGTTTTAAGTTGACATGTGCAGGTGAAGAAGTATTAAAGAATACAGGAAATTATTCTAAGTCCATATGTCGATACCTGAAGAAATTGTGTCGACACTTCAGAATAATTGTGTCGACACTTGAAGGAAGCTGTGTCGACACAGAGAAAGATTGTCGACCATATTTGTGTCGACACTGGGAAGCAGTGTCGGCTCACAGAAAGATAGTCGACCACATTTGTGTCGACATTGGGAAGCAGTGTCGACTCACAGAAAGATAGTCGACCTCAACTATGTCGACACCTGAAGGCAGAGTCGACACATACTGAGTTCTGAATCTACAACAACTGTGTCGACACACAGGACTTGTGTCGACACACTGCAAAGTCAAGACCAAGTTATTTTCTGAACAAAGATGAAGTGTTGAGTCGACACAAATTCTCTGTGTCGACTCATTCTCAAGATGAAGTTCTGAAGAAGCAGTGTCGACTTAAAGGCATACTAGTTGACATCATCAAAGGCTGTGTCGACACCAAAGTCACTTGTGTCGACACATATAGACAGTTGGTCTCGACATTTTCTGACAGTCTGTCTCAACACTTTGCTGTCCAAGACTAAGGCACAGGATCTGTTTGAAGACTTGACAGCTGTGGGTTATGATAGGTTAACTGAAGCTGTCAGACTTGTTAGAAGTCAGTTAGAAACTGGATCAGCCGGTTACCATGAAGAAGATCTATAAATAGACAGATTAAGAAGAAGAGAAAAACAACATAACAGAGGAAATTAATTCTTAATCAACACATCAGTTAAGAGACAATTCCTCTCTTCAAGAAAGTGCAAGGCATTAAAGAAGATCTTCATCAGAAGATCTAAGAAGACGATCTCAAGATCAGTCTAAGTAGAGTTCTTTCAAGAATTCAGAAGTATCATCAAAGGTGTTGGATAGAGAGGGATCCAGCCACTTGAAGAAGAAGAAGGAAGTCATCATTGGTTTCTCAAGAAGCTGTTTGGAAATCAACTCAGCTAAGTTCAGATTCAAGAAGCTTTGAAGAAAGCTCAGATTCAGTTGATTTCATCAGCTGATCAAGAATTGTCTTGTTCTTTTCTCTCTCAACAAAGGCAAGACATTAAAAACTTCTTTTCTAATTTCTGTAGGATCTGTCAATACAGATCTGAGTTGTAAGCCTGTGTTATAAAGGCTGAGTATAGGAGAGTTGATCTCTGAGTGGTAGGGCTGTTTGCCTGAGTGTAGGAGAAGGTTCTTCTCTGAGTTGTAGGCTTTGTGATAAGGCTGAGGTAGGGCTGTTGAGCCTGAGTTGTAGGAACCTTTTCAGGTTCTGAGCTGTAGGATCTGTGGATTTGAGTAAAGAGGAAGTTTGGCCGAATCTAGCATACTACTAGATAGGTGAAGGGGGAAAGTGGATGTACCCAGACCTTGGGGAACCACTATAAAATAGTGTGCAATCTGTGATGGTTAAATTTCTGTGACTGCTGTGCTGTGTGTTTTAATTCTGTAATTGAATTCTGCCAAAAAGTGTTAACAAGCATTAGAACCTATTCACCCCCCCTCTAGGTGTTTAGGTTGTCTTGAAAGTAAAACTATCAAGTGGTATCAGGGGCAGGTTCCTCAAAAAGGACTTAACAGTCTGAGGTAGATCTGAAAGGCAGAATCAAGATTCAAGAAGATGGGTTCTGGAGAAAATCACAAGGAGTTAGGGTCAATGAAGTTACCCATCTACAGGAAGGAAATCTTTGGAATTTGGAAAGAAAGAGTCAGATTGTTCATGGAAGCATCTGACCCAAGGATATACATCACAGTTCAGGAAGGACCCTTCATTCCAATGAAGGTATCAGTTCTTGATGCTAATATTCAAACTCCAAAGAGTTATTCTGAAATGACCAAGGATGAAATCATTTTGGCAACCATGGACAAGAGAGCTCAGAATATTATTGTAAGTGCCATAGATGATTCTACATTTCAGAATCTGATTCACTGCAAGACCTCCAAAGAAATGTGGGACACCTTTATTGTCTACATGGAGGGATCTGAAGAAGTAAGACAGGATAGGAAGTCTATGCTTAACCAGGAATATGAAAGTTTTAGACAAGGAAAAACTGATAGCATAACTGAATGCTATAAGAAATTCTATAGAATTGTGAATGAGTTAAAGTCCTATGGAAGAGTCTTCAGTACCTATGAACTGAATGACAAATTCTTAAGATCCTTGACAAAGGATTGGGACACAAAGATCTGTGCCATAAGAGAAGTGACTAAACTGGCAGAGATTTCTCCTCTAACCTTGTTTGGAAAGTTGCTATCCTATGAAATATAACTTATGGTGAGGAAGGAGGAGGAAAAGAATTCAAAAGGAGAGCATAGAGAGAAGACAGTGGCCTTCAAGGCAGAAGCCACTAAAAAGAATAGGAGGATATCATCATCTCCTCCTAAGAAAGTTGCAGAAGTTAGTTTTGAAAATTCAGATAATCAGGGTTCAGAAAGCTGTGGGTCAGATGCAGATTTTGCTGCATTTACAAGGCAATTCCAGAGATTCTTAAAGAAGAAGCAGTGGAAGTCTAGGCCCTCCTCATCACAGTAAGTTGATGACTATTATCAGAAGAAAAAGTCATCAAGGAAAGAGAAGAGCAGAACAAAGCCCAGCAAGGTCACTACTTCAAAGATTGTCTGCTATTATTGTAGTAGGCCGGGACATGTAGTGGCTGACTGTCCTGATAAGAGAAAGGAGTCATCAGACAAGAAGAAGACTTATCAAAAGGGCAAGAAGGAAAAATCCTTTGTTGCAAAGAAGGAAAAGAGCCTAACAGATCAATCAACTTCAGAATCAGAATCTGAAGCTGAAGCATATATTTGACTGTATGCTGCTACTGAAGAAGAGGAGTTCATGTAATTGCTAGACTCCATATATGAACAAGAAGATCATCAGTGCATGGGACTGATGGCAGGATTATAAGAAGACATGTGCCAGAATCAGTCTGGTCCTAGTAAGGTACTATGTCCTTCAATAAAATCTGTTTGTAGTACAAGTGCAGAATCAGCTACATCTGCATCAAGTGATGTAGATGCATCTGAATCTGAAGGAGATGTCTATCAATTGATAGATAAGTATGGGGACTTATTGCATGCCCTTAAGAAAAGCAAGAACCTGGTTAAATCTCAGGCTCAGGAAATTGCTGATCTAAAGGTAGCTGCAACTGAGTTTGAAAAAGTAATTTGAAAGTTCACCTAGTGTCAGCTACCTTCACCTAGGGGGGGATAGGTGTCTTTGCAGCGTATTTGCGGAATTAAGATTTACCTGCACAAGAAAACAAAACAACCAAGCACAGAAAATACACAGGCAATTTATAGTGGTTCCCCGATTTGGGTATGTCCACTTTCCCCCTTCGACCTATCTCCCAACAAGGGACGACTCGGTCACTTCACCAACAGGATTGAAATCCAATCCTTGTACTAACGGAAGGAACCCTTCCACACGTAGGAGTCAACACTCCCACAACCCGGGTTGCACCCAACCCTTACAACTAAAGACCAATCGGTCCGATACAAAGAAATTGAAAATGCTTGTAAGAAATACAAACGACGTTTGGAGAGTAAGGTGTCCCTCTTCGTTCGACGACGTGTTCTTGAAGTCAACGAAGAGTCCACAACCCTAGATCTCACTTGGAAAGAATCTTCCCGAAACCGGCGGCGGCTTAAAGCGACGGCAAGGTTCTCGGAATCGGCGGCGGCGACGGAGAGCAGCAGCAGTGCCAACTTGATTCAAACTTCGTAACGAAGGAAGCAAGGTCTTCCAACGGTCACACTAGGATCGATCGTCTCGATCGATTCAGAAGGGGAAGGATTTTCCCGATCAACGAATCAAAAGACAAGGGATCTCTGGTTAGACGCGTGAGACGCTATGCTAGCCTAAGCTTCAGTCGCCGGAGATCTGGAAGAACCTGAGATCAGCAGCGGTGACAAGTGTACGAGCGGCGGAGAGATCGGCGGAGCAAGATCGGAGCGTTAGGTCTTATCGGCGGCTCGTGCTTTTTGAAATCTCGTTTATTTTTTTTACTGTTCATACATACGGAGTATATATACATTAGGTCAAGTATATGACCGTTGTGGGTCCCACCGATAAGAAGACTTGAGCCCGGTTCGAAACAGTTTAAATAATTTGAACCGGTCCAGAGAACAACAGGAAATCGCCTAAGTCAAATTCGTCGAGAATCGTAGGTGATTCTCGACGGATCGGCGAGAATCACTTATGATTCTTGCCGACTTCTACTTAGCCGAATTTTGGCTGTGCAGATACAGAAGCCGGGGAGAATTGGTGGGAATCACTTTTGATTCTCACCGAATCGTCGAGAATGCAAGGTCATTCTCGACGAATCGGCGAGAATCATAAGTGATTCTCGACGATTCTGCCTTAGAAAATTTCCCTGTCTGTGTCAAGATAGCCGGCCCAACCCGGCGAGAATCATTTAGTGATTCTCGACGACTCGTCGAGAATCACTCATGATTCTCGACGAATCGGCGAGAATCACTTAGTGATTCTCGACGATTTTCACTTAGACGAATTTCGTCTTTCTGCTCGAGAGCTGGTCTTTGGCCCATCCTTGCTCCTTGTCTGCTCTTGCTTTATCATAGCCCTGTACTTGAAATTAAGTACACCCCAATAGAGAGAGTACACGTAGGCCAACACACTGATCTGCTCAACGAGGGATTACGTTGCACAGACCCGTGTATATTGACCCACTGCACCCTGACATTGGTGTGTACTTAGCATAGAATATCTGCAAGTACAACTAGAAAATAATTCATCAAATACATTGTGGATTCATCTTAGCTTGACAGGTGGCTTCCTCAAATCCAGGTAATTGTGGATACAGTACCCAACAATCTCCCCCTATTTGACGAAGCCAAAATCCTACTAGCTAAGATGAATACCACCACCCAAAGAATAATTAAAACTTTAAGAAAATAAGAACAGACAAAATAATACTTGAGTCAAAACATGTCATCACATATATATATATATAAAACCACAATACTTGTTCGTAAGAATCTATGAAAACATAGATGTGCAGTGAGGGACAACAAGGTCCTAAACCTATGTTTCCTTAGCAAGATCATCCTTGAGCTTCTGAGCCAGGAATTTCTTGCTCTGTCTTTCGAAATATTCCTTTGGCTTAGGATGATATCTGGGAGGAGGAACATTATCTGTCACTGTATTATTTCTGAAAAATATGTTGCGTTTGGCTTCAAATTCTTTGTGCCTCTTGATGACTACTTTTTAGTCATCCTTTTTTGGGTAATTTAGTAGCTTAAATTTCTAAGTATTATTATAATTTTATGTTGTTGTATGCTGATAGTCCGTTTCGTAATGGTATTTTCTAGCTTTCAATTTACGAAGCATGTCTTGTATGCTTATATTTTGGCCCTTTTTTGTATATATTATTGTCACTAACATCTTCCCTTATTTTTGCAGGATTTTACAAGTTTTGCTGTTACACGCCCCATGGTCACGCCCTCCTAGGGCGTGTACCAAGGGCGTGTAACCTAGTGGAATGAAGCCGCCGGTCCGAAGTCAATCTCCACCAGAAACTAGCTGTCACGCCCAATGACACGCCCACTGACACGCCCTCCAGGGGCGTGTCTGACAAGCGTGACCCGCCAAGTCCCGAGAAGTCAGTACCGAGCTCAATTTCAATGCACCGAATCCGACACGCCCCATGGTCACGCCCTCCAGGGGCGTGTTCGATGGGCGTGTAACTCAACAACCACGCCAGAATTAAATGCAACCGCTCCAGATGTCGCACCGAATCAGACACGCCCTATGGTCACGCCCTCCATGGGCGTGTCATAGGGCGTGACCCAGCCCGAAAAAACTATATAAATAGGGATCATCTTCTAGTGTTTTGGGGTTGGTGGAGAGAGATTAGAGAAGAAGAAGTGTTGCTATTTTAATTTTTATGTCTTGAGCTTGTCTCTTCCTTTTTACTTCAAGTAATTGAGTTTCTTTTCATGCAAGCCTTTTTCGCATTTCTGTACTTCCTTTTTACAACATTTGTAATCATTGTAGAATGTGTTCTTATAGTATCTGTGTGCCCTACTTGTGATTCCTCCACATTACGAAATAAAATAGTTCGCTATTCTCTTTCCCTTCTACTCGGTGTTATTTTCCATACTATTAATATGATCTTCATTTTCTATACCATGAATAACTAAATCCTCCTTGTACTCGATCTTGATGATCTGAGGTTGAGTGATTAAGTTATGATGCTTTAATTTTACCTTTCCTTTTTAGGGGTTTAACCTTGAATTGCTCTTGAATTCTTTTGGGTTGGAGATATATCATCGATGTATACTCTCCGCCTTAGCTTTCATGCTTGGCTAGCCGAAAGGCCGATAGTTTGAAGTGAGCACTCAAGAGGAAAGGGATTGGTATGCACCCCTCGAGAGAGGCAGACATTCAAATCCCCTGGATTGGAGTAAAATCTAATAGTGGGGTTCACCGCGTAAAGCGAGCTTTAGGCCTCTGATTCAGACGAAAGTCGGTCGGACCTTCCTAAACTCAGTCGGACACGACTTCGAGAGAAGCGTGTTTAAGCTTTAGGAACCTCCACGGTCAAGAAACTCTTCCCTATTAAGTTTAGGCTTTTATCGCATTTCTTTATTACTCTGGCCGAGGTGATTCTTGATCGAGTACATTTCCATCCCTTTGTCATAGTTCTTTAACACTTTATCGTAATCGCCTCTAATAGTTCTTTAACTTAATGCAGTGGTTCTCTTTCTAGCGATTAACTATATTTCCTTTCTTAATTGCAATTTCCTTTTTAGCCCTCAAGATTCTCCTTTGATAAAATAATAGTCTTCGTGTGAGTAAGTGTATTCAGCAGTACCCGGATTTCAATACGACACTTGTGTCCCCTAGCTACAATTCGATAGGTATACTTGCCTAGATGGATTGCTAGTTCGGTTGCTTTTATTTTCTTCACGATTAGTAGACACCAAGTTTTTGGCGCCGTTGCCGGGGAATCAGCTCTTGTTGATATATTGAAAACACGAATCTATTACTTTTATCTTCCTTATTGCAAACCAAAAAGAAAAAAAATCACTTTAAAAAATAATAATAATAATAATAAATATAATCATTTTCAATAGATACCCACATCACAAGTTTCCTACACCAACAAAATCCTCTCAAAAAGGGCAATGTGGTTTTAAGTGCCGCTATCTTGTCTAGTACCTTGCGAACCCTTCATCGGGTAGTCCTTGGGAAGTTTGGGAGCTAAAACAAAAAAATATATATATACTTAAAAAAAACAACAAAATAATAATAATAATAAACAATACTTCTCTCTTTCTTCTTCCAGTGCATGACCCGGGGAAGTCCGTCGGTTATTTTGGACCTGGACCACGAAATCGAGCGTACTCTTCGGAGAAGATTGCGATTTCAAGGCCCGACTCTTCAAATACCGGTCGAACATTCCGATTCATATTCTACCTTAAGAATGGACAATCCCAACCAAGAGGAAGTCTTGCAAAGACCCAACCAAGAGGAAGTCGTGCAAAGGACTATGTCCCATTATGCAAGACCAAACCTGGAGGGTACAGAATCTAGCATAGTTCGTCCCGCTATTGCGAACAATAACTTCGAGCTTAAGCCTAGCATCATTCAAATGGTGCAGCAATATGTACAGTTCGACGGATCGCAAGATGAAGATCCGAACTTGCATATTGCTAATTTTCTTGAAATCTGTGACACCTTCAAGATTAATGGTGTCTCGGACGATGCGATAAGGCTAAGACTCTTCCCATTCTCCTTAAGGACTAAAGCCAAACAGTGGTTGAGTTCTCTTCCAAGAGGATCAATCACTACTTGGAACATTTTAACTGAAAAATTTCTTTCTCGTTATTTTCCCCCCGCCAAAACTGCTAAGTTTCGAAATGATATAACTTCATATTCTCAAATTGATTCTGAGACCCTCTATGAAACTTGGGAGAGGTTCAAAGAACTTTTGAGAAGATGCCCACATCATGCTCTGCCTGTATGGTTGCAGGTTCAGACATTCTATAATGGGCTAAACCAAGTGACTAAGCAAATGATAGATGCCGCTTCCGCTGGTTCTTTAGACCGCAAAACTCCGGAAGCCGCTCTTGAGCTTATCGATGACATGGCGATGAACACTTATCAGTGGAATTCGTCCAGGTCTCGCCCATCTAAACCTGCAGGTATCTATGAAGTGGATTCGGTGACGCAACTGGCGATGCAAGTGGAAATGCTCAACAAGAAGATCTCGGAGATGACTGCTCCCTCCACCGCTAAGGTATAGGAAAATGCTGCTGCTGCCGAGCAGGTGGATTATCTGGGGAACATACCCAGGCCTGCTCAAAATATCTCTGCGAATAATTTTTCTGCTTTTTCGAATTTTTCTTCTCCTCCTGGTTTTTCTGCTTCGTCGAACACTTATCATCCCGGATGACGTAACCATCCTAATTTTTCTTGGAGTAATAATGCTAACGTAATACGCCCACCGCACGATTTTACACCGCCACCACCACCGCAAAAAATTTTCAAAAACCTTCCCCTTTGGAAGAGATCCTCGCTAAATATATAAGCTCGAACGATGCCACTATTAGAAATTTAACAGGATCCATGAAAAACTTAGAAAATCAAGTTGGCCAACTCGCCAAGGCCTTTTCCGAGAGACCACCTGGAACTCTTCCCTCAAACACCGAGCCTAACCCTAGGGAGCACGCAAATGCGATTTCCCTTCGGAGCGGTAAAGTTGTTAACGAGCCCACCACAAGGGAAGAGCCAAGGGTGATTGCTCCTCCAGTTTTTACCCCCACGGAAAATGACAACTTAGATTCTGAAAAAGAAAAATCTACATTTGAAAAAGAAAACGATGGCTCTATTGTTTCTGATTCTCAAAAAGAAAAAGCTGATTTTCAAAATGATGCTCCTGTTTTCCTAAAAGAATTCCCGCCACCTCCTTATCCGGCTAGACTTAGGAAAGACAAACTAGATGATTAGTACCAACGCTTTCTTGAAATGTTCAAACAAATTCACATTAATTTTCCATTTCATGAAGCGATTAGTCAAATGCCGAAGTACGCAAAATATCTTAAGGACTTATTAACAAACAAGACGAAATTGGAGAACTTATCACATGTAACATTGAATGAAGAATGCTCGGCAGTCGTTAAAAATTCTAATCTGCCTAAAAAGATAAATGATCCGGGTAGTTTTTCCATTCCTTGTGTCTTTGGTGATTTATTTGTTAAACATGCGTTGGCAGATCTAGGAGCGAGCATAAACTTGATGCCTTTTTCACTATTTAAGAAGTTAGGATTGGGCACTCTGAGCCCTACAAGGATGAGTATCCAATTAGCTGATAGGTCTATCAAGTATCCACTAGGTATCGTTGAGGACGTGCTAGTAAAGGTCGACAAATTCATCTTCCCGGTGGATTTTGTCATTCTTGATATTGAAGAAGACGTCGAGGTTCCTCTTATCCTAGGACGACCAATTCTAGCCACCTCTCGAGCAGTTATAGACGTTAGTAACAGACAGTTGTTCTTGCGTGTGGGAGATGATGAGGTCATATTTTCTATAAATCAATCCATGAAAAACTCCTTAAAAAATGATGACTCTTGTTTTTTTGTTGACGTTCTAAATGAAGACTCTTCCCTTTCCCTTTCCAACATTTCTCCCAATGAATTTTCATCTTCGTTTTCTGAAATTTCTTCACATAATTTTGACAACCCGGTAATGTCGATCCAAGAAAATGTTGAAAATAATTTTGCATGCAGTAGGAAAAAGTATGAAAATCTTGTTTTTGAAAAAGAGAAAAATTTAAAAAATTCTTATGACGAACCACCCCAGCTTGATTTAAAACCACTGCCTGAGCACCTCAAATATGCCTTTCTTGCAAAAGATTCAAAATTGCCCGTTATAATCTCGGCTTTTCTTTCCCAATCCGAAAACGATCAATTGATCGAACTACTACAAAAGCATCGCCGAGCTATAGCGTGGCAAATTTGTGATATTCCTGGCATAAGTCCCTCTTTCTGCACACACAACATATTTTTTGAAAATAATCCTAAGGGTGTAGTTCAACCACAACGTCGACTTAATCCAAATATGAAAGAGGTTGTGAAGGGAGAGGTGCTTAAGTTATTAGATGCAGGGATAATTTATCCTATTTCCGATAGTCAGTGGGTAAGTCCAGTTCAGGTTGTTCCTAAGAAGGGTGGGATCACGGTAGTACCAAACGAAAACAACGATTTAGTTCCAACTAGGATGATAACGGGATGGAGGATGTGCATCGATTACCGTAAACTAAACGATGCCACTCGAAAAGATCACTTCCCCCTCCCCTTTATCGATCAAATTTTAGAACGTTTGTCCGGGCACAATTTTTATTGCTTCCTCGACGGTCTCTCGGGATATTTTCAAATCCCTATCTCACCCGAGGATCAAGAGAAGACGACGTTCACTTGCCCGTTCAGAACTTTTGCCTACCGTAGAATGCCTTTCGGATTATGCAACGCACCCGCCACCTTTCAGCGGTGTATGCTTGCTATTTTTGATAAATATGTAGAAAATATTATGGAAGTTTTTATGGACGACTTTTCCGTTTTTGGCGACTCATTCAATCTATGTTTAGAAAATTTAGGAAAAGTTTTAAAGCGCTGCGAGGAGACAAATTTAGTTTTAAATTGGGAGAAGTGCCACTTTATGGTACGTGAGGGTTTAGTCCTTGGCCACAACATTTCCGCTAGGGGAATTGAAGTGGACAAGGCAAAAATTGAAGTAATTGAAAAGTTACCGCCCCCTCTAACCGTTAAAGCGATTAGAAGTTTTTTAGGTCATGCGGGTTTTTATCGTAGATTTATTAAGGACTTTTCAAAAATCACTAAACCTCTCACCCACTTGCTCGAAAAAGACATTCCTTTTGTTTTTGATAAATCTTGTCTCGAGGCCTTTGAATTAATAAAATCGAAACTTATAAATGCTCCTATTATGATCGCCCCAGTTTGGGATTTACCTTTCGAAATTATGTGTGATGCGAGTAATCATGCGGTAGGTGCGGTTTTAGGTCAACGAATCGCTAAGAACTTTCATCCAATTTTCTACGCTAGTAAAACTCTCACTTCTGCGCAAGAAAATTACACCACGACGGAGAAAGAGCTCTTAGCAGTTATTTTTGCCTTTGATAAATTCCGACCATATGTTACTCTATCTAAGGTTATTGTTTTCACGGATCATTCCGCTTTGAAGTACCTCCTTTCTAAACCGGATGCCAAGCCGCGTCTCATCCGTTGGATCCTCTTACTTCAAGAATTCGACTTGGAAATTCGGGATAAGAAAGGAGCGGAAAACCTAGCGGCAGATCATCTATCTCGCCTTGAAAATCCCAAACTTGATTTTTTAAATGAAACTTTTATTAATGACTCTTTTCCGGATGAGCGTCTTTTGAATATTTCTTCATCTTCTACCCCCTGGTTTGCCGATCTGGCCAATTATCTTGTGGCCCGGGTCCTTCCAAAAGCATACTCCACTCACCAAAAGAAGAAATTCTTTTCGGAGTTGAAATATTATTTTTGGGAAGACCCATTTCTATTTCGCATTTGTGCAGACCAAGTAGTAAGGAGATGCGTTTCGCAGGAAGAGGGTCACCAAATTTTAAAACATGTTCATGAAGGTCCGACTGGCGGGCATTATCAAGCAAACCGCACCGCCCACAAAGTGCTTAGTGCTGGCTTCTATTAGCCAAGCATATTTAAAGATGCACAAATCTTTGTGGGCGGGTGCGATCGATGCCAGCGGACTGGAAATATTTCTAACAAAAATGAAATGGAGCAAAATTACTTTCTCGAGTGCGAAGTTTTTGATCTATGGGGTATAGACTTTGTCGGCCCATTTCCCTCCAGCTTAGGAAACAAATATATTCTAGTCGCAGTTGATTATGTTTCTAGGTGGGCAGAAGCCCAAGCTCTACCAAATAATGATGCTCGCGTAGTTATCAATTTTTTTAAAAAATTATTTTCTCGCTTTGGGTTTCCTCGAGCGATCGTTAGTGATAGGGGAAGTCATTTTTGCAACGCTCAGCTCACTAAGGCTTTAGCCAAATATGGCGTTACGCATAAATTGTCCACCGCTTATCACCCCCAAACGAACGGTCAGGTCGAGGTAGTCAATCGCGAGCTTAAACGAATTTTGGAAAAAAGCGTTTCTACTTCTCGTAAGGATTGGTCTTTAAAATTGGACGATGCTTTGTGGGCATATCGGACAGCGTACAAAACCGCCATCGGTTGTACTCCTTTCCGATTAGTCTATGGAAAATCGTGTCATCTTCCGGTAGAAGTAGAACACCGTGCGTATTGGGCGTTGAAGTTTTTTAATTTCGATCTGCACTCGGTCGGTGAGCATAGAAAAAACCAACTAAATGAGCTTGACGAGTGGCGAGCGTACGCCTATGAAAATAATAAAATTTATAAAGAACGCACGAAATTGTATCATGATAAGAACCTGCGCCACCCTAAAACTTTTAAACCAGGCGATCAGGTTCTTCTTTTTAATTCGCGTTTACGTCTCTTCCCGGGAAAGCTTAAATCTAGATGGTCCGGACCATTCACGGTCAAGGATGTTTTTCCTTACGGCACTGTGCTACTTTCACACCCCGATAAAGGGGACTTTAAAGTTAATGGCCATAGACTTAAACTCTATTTCTTTAATGATTCTGTGACTCCTGCAAAGGAGAATCTTCTTTTTGATGCTTAGTTTCTTATTGTCTGATGGACATTATTTTTTTATTTATTTTTGGACTACTATATTTTTATGAAACTCTTTTATTTGCACTGTTGTAATAAAAAAAAAACATTATCGGGCATCTGCCCATGGACTCTATCTTTTTGCTGTTATCTTGCACTTTCTACCGGAGGCCAATCAAGCCCATGATCGTGGTCGCCGCTCCGTCGCTGCTGATATCAGATGGATCAAGTCAGACCTGCTGACGATCAAGTACTCTAAAAAACAAGCATGGGGGAGCGACATCCGCCTTCATCTCACGAACCCGGGGAAGTCCTGTTCTTTTTATTTCTTTATTTTTCCTGTATTTTCTTTTTCTCTTCTTCTCAAGTCCCCTTCTCTTTTTCTTTTTGTTTCCTTCATTGAGGGCAATGAAGAGCTTAAGCATGGGGGGGTCTAGTTTCTTTTGGTCTTTTCTTTCTGTTATTCTTCTTTCAAAAAAATATATTATGTTTTATATTAGTATAATATCTTATGCTATGTCATCAAAACCCAAAAAAAAAAAATTAGAAAAAAAAAACAAAATCAAAAATTATTTCTATCTTCATTTTTATGTTGCTTCTAGTGATGTGTAGGCCCATGCGGTTTCTTAGTTCTATATAGATTACTTTGGAAATGTTTTTCTAAACAGATCATTTTAACATAGTCTAGTTCTACTGGTTGCTCTTTCTTAAATATAGGCATCCGGTTTTTAAGTTATAAGCTAGCAATGCGTAGTTGTGTCTTTTTATTCGGGTAGTTACTTACGAATGGTTGCTAGGTATCATTAATCCTTTTTCATTTGCGGGGTAGTCTTTCTTGGTGTCTAGAACTTGTACCAAGCTACTCTCGAAGCATTTGCACCGTTTTTACGTTCTTTAGAAATGATTTAGGCCACTATTTGAATAGTTTGAGCTTTTCTTGCCCACCAAAAACAAAACCCTTGCAAAACAATTTTTGGCCTTTTCCTTATTTTCTTTGTTTTTAGCTCCACCTTTCATTTCATTATGTTCACCAAAGCCAAATATCTTTCCTATTTTTGCACTATAAATTTGAGCTTAAAAATTATTTTTATGGGAAAGGTATTATTTTGGAAATAAATAGGAAATTCTCAAGCTTATTTTTCGAGCTTTCTTTTCAAATGTTATTCAAAATTTTTTTTTTGAGAAAAAATATATCATTACAAAATCAAAAGAAAAAAAAAATGAATGCAAAACGTTTATGTTTGGCCAAGTTTATAAAAGAAAAAATTCATGGCCTTGTTTTTTTTTTAGTTTCATATTGGAGAAATGACATAGTTGTTATTTCTCAATTTTTTTATGCTTTGGTTATTTTTGAGCTCATCTTGGTTTAGTGCCTAAAACCTTCATGTTTACCTTTGAATCCACTTCCTAATTATTTACCTACGCCAAGTTTAATGCCTAGTAGAAGTCCTAATGATCTTAGAACTTAATTTCGCGTAGTGGAGAAAGTGTGAACGTACAAGCCTATGGCCACCATCATTGATGGATTTCTTTGGAGGTTATCTTGGAGTGTTTTAGGGTTAATGTTTATCTAGCAACCTAGTAGTTTGTTAATGCGCCGTTTATTTAGAACTTCTACTTTTGTTTTCCTTATTTTCATTTATTTTGGATGCCTTGTTTTTAAGATTTAGAAATTAGTAGACTTCTCTTATGTTTTAATGAGATTTTTAGGCTTTCCCTTTCAAATCTTCTATTGTGCACTTCTCACCCCACTAGTTGATAATATGAATACTAGGATAGTTTAATTTTCCATGTTTTGTTTTTCTTAATTATGAAACCTAAATTAGCTTTGTTTATTTTCTATTTCCTTCCCTAGTTTTCATTTTTTATTTGCTTGAGGGCAAGCAAATGTCTAAGCATGGGGGTGTTTGATGACTACTTTTTAGTCATCCTTTTTTGGGTAATTTAGTAGCTTAAATTTCTAAGTATTATTATAATTTTATGTTGTTGTATGCTGATAGTCCGTTTCGTAATGGTATTTTCTAGCTTTCAATTTACGAAGCATGTCTTGAATGCTTATATTTTGGCCCTTTTTTGTATATATTATTGTCACTAACATCTTCCCTTATTTTTGCAGGATTTTACAAGTTTTGCTGTTACACGCCCCATGGTCACGCCCTCCTAGGGCGTGTACCAAGGGCATGTAACCTAGTGGAATGAAGCCGCCGGTCCGAAGTCAATCTCCACCAGAAACTAGCTGTCACGCCCAATGACACGCCCACTGACACGCCCTCCAGGGGCGTGTCTGACAAGCGTGACCCGCCAAGTCCCGAGAAGTCAGCACCGAGCTCAATTTCAACGCACCGAATCCGACACGCCCCATGGTCACGCCCTCCAGGGGCTTGTTCGATGGGCGTGTAACTCAACAACCACGCCAGAATTAAATGCCAACGCTCCAGATGTCGCACCGAATCAGACACGCCCTATGGTCACGCCCTCCATGGGCGTGTCATAGGGCGTGACCCAGCCCGAAAAAACTTTATAAATAGGGATCATCTTCTAGTGTTTTGGGGGGTGGTGGAGAGAGATTAGAGAAGAAGAAGTGTTGCTATTTTAATTTTTATGTCTTGAGCTTGTCTCTTCCTTTTTACTTCAAGTAATTGAGTTTCTTTTCATGCAAGCCTTTTTCGCATTTCTGTACTTCCTTTTTACAACATTTGTAATCATTGTAGAATGTGTTCTTATAGTATCTGTGTGCCCTACTTGTGATTCCTCCACATTACGAAATAAAATAGTTCGCTATTCTCTTTCCCTTCTACTCGGTGTTATTTTCCATACTATTAATATGATCTTCATTTTCTATACCATGAATAACTAAATCCTCCTTGTACTCGATCTTGATGATCTGAGATTGAGTGATTAAGTTATGATGCTTTAATTTTACCTTTCCTTTTTAGGGGTTTAACCTTGAATTGCTCTTGAATTCTTTTGGGTTGGAGATATATCATCGATGTATACTCTCCGCCTTAGCTTTCATGCTTGGCTAGCCGAAAGGCCGATAGTTTGAAGTGAGCACTCAAGAGGAAAGGGATTGGTATGTACCCCTCGAGAGAGGCAGACATTCAAATCCCCCGGATTGGAGTAAAATCTAATAGTGGGGTTCACCGTGTAAAGCGAGCTTTAGGCCTCTGATTCAGACGAAAGTCGGTCGGACCTTCCTAAACTCAGTCGGACACGACTTCGAGAGAAGCGTGTTTAAGCTTTAGGAACCTCCACGGTCAAGAAACTCTTCCCTATTAAGTTTAGGCTTTTATCGCATTTCTTTATTACTCTGGCCGAGGTGATTCTTGATCGAGTACATTTCCATCCCTTTGTCATAGTTCTTTAACACTTTATCGTAATCGCCTCTAATAGTTCTTTAACTTAATGTAGTGGTTCTCTTTCTAGCGATTAACTATATTTCCTTTCTTAATTGCAATTTCCTTTTTAGCCCTCAAGATTTTCCTTTGATAAAATAATAGTCTTCGTGTGAGTAAGTGTATTCAGCAGTACCCGGATTTCAATACGACACTTGTGTCCCCTAGTTACAATTCGATAGGTATACTTGCCTAGATGGATTGCTAGTTCGGTTGCTTTTATTTTCTTCACGATTAGTAGACACCACCTCTCCCATTCGTATTGACTATATACCTCACTTCGATTTATGTGCCCCTTCTGCTGTAACAAGAATGTGTCCAAGATGATACTTTTTGATACAGGACTCCATTTTTCATTTCTCACATCCTCCTCCGTCAATCGGATCCTCTTTTCAGCTTGTGTTTCCCTTGAAGTTCCTTCTTGAATTTGCCTTTTTCCTTTGGCTTTAGCTAAGGCATCTTGATCAAACCAATTTCATCGTTCAGCCCTTTCAGCAGCTTTCTTCATCTCAGCTTCGCTTAACAGAACAGCCTCTGCACTTGCCCCTTCGTCATCCACAGTATTGTGCTCAGTGGTTTCATGTACAGGATTAACCTCAGGATTATTGCCTAATGCTTGATTGAGCAACCACTGGCAACTGTCATATACATAAACATTAGACTGATCGAAGTTTTCAATGATGATGTGCTGAAGCCCTGCCATTTTATCAGTATATTCTTTCTCCCCCTTTTTGGCTTCGAGGGCAATGGAGTTTGCATATGAGTGCAGGGACTCATCTATATGCTTTAGAGATTTAGAAAACTCAGTCAGCAGGTCTTGTTGATTTTTATTAAGGAGCACCATGTGGGCATCAAATTTCTGTATGTTAGTCGCCACAACATGTGCATTATGATTTACCACGCCCAGGTCATCAGTATTCTTTTTCAGTCCTTTCATGAGAAGAGTTACAGCTGTGCCTGCCTCTGTATACTTTTCATCAAATTTCTTCTCCATCTCATCTAGTTTATGGTTGATCTGAACTATGTTCTTGAGCATGAGATCCTCAGATTCCTTCAGTCTTTTTAGCACCGTTTTGTGGGATTTCTTAAACGTACTCTTGAGCTCATCCAGTATCCCTTGGACAACATTAACAGTGAGATTTGCCAGGTTTGCTTGGAGGGAAGGAGCTGCAGGCAGATCCTGGTCGGGCTCCCCAGCAGATGTACTGGGAGAGCTGGACACTAGAATAGAGTCTACCGGGGGGACAGCGGGTTGCTGAGAGGGCTCCCCCTGTATTCCTGGATCCGACCTCTCAGGAGCGTGTTCCTCTGATGAACCAGCAGCATCCTCCTGAGGGTCTACCACTTTCCTCTGCTCAATTACTTCTTCCTCCACCTCAGTCTCCATGTACTCAGCCTGATCTGCAGAATTATGCATGTCTTCTTCCACTGCATCCACCTCCTCTTCATCAGCCACCTCATCGCCCAGGTAATTTATATCTTCCTCACCGTCCTCTTCCTCTTCCACATTTGCCACTTCCTCCTCACGGTCTTCTTGCACGGCCTCCACAACATCTTTTGCTATCTGAGAAATATCAGATATGGTGTTTGCAGAAGAGAGTACAGGCTCCCCCTCAGTTCCTGCAATCAGTGCATCAGGAACTTCACTGGTGGCTGCCACGAAATCTGCTGAAGTTCTGTTGTCCTCGGCAGGAGATTCTTCTTGTTCAACTACCACTGCAGCTTGCCCTATGAGTCGCTCCCATCTGTCAAAGATGTTGGAGTCCATTTTCTTCAAATAATGCAAAGGAACTCCTTTGCTCATGTCGAACCTATCTCCGTTCAACTGATTGAGAAATAGGCTGATGATTCGTCCAAAGCTTGGAGATCTGAGGGTGTCCTTAATCTTCTCAAAAAGCATGGCCCCCCAGTTGAATCTCTTTCGGCAGACTATCACCACAAGAATCTTGAACATGTTGGCTGAGATGTGGTCGTGTGAGCCTGCTTTGCATATCAGTACTTTCCCAATGATGTCGGACAAGAGTTTCCCCTCCTCATTCATTTCTTTTCTCTTTATCGATCTGGTGCCCCTAGCTAGCCCACAGAATAATAGGGTCCTGGCTCTATCATGTTCCTCCAGATAATCCTCGTGCTCAGAACTGGAAAGCTGCAAGCATTGAGTCAGTTTCCTGGCAGACATCTTGATCCTTGCACCTGCAACCTTACTCTTGATGATAGAGTCTTCATTCCGAAGTTTGGCAGTTGCGAAGAACTCCATCACTTCTTTATCCAGAATTTTGCAGGGGTGCTCTAGTACAAACGTGAGTCCAGCCTCCTCCAGCATGATGATGATGTTTCTGAACTCATCCGAGGCATGTGAGAACCCGGTTCGAACTAACTCACAGCCAGTGACCAGCCCGGCGGTGGTCCTTGGAGCCATAGCAAACTAGGAAGAAAGGGAATACCAATTTCCAAGTCTAAGGATCGTCGAAACTAAGAGGTTGAGAGTAATATCTATACTAATGCTCAAAGCACGGTTAGGGATAAGAGAGGCATTACCTTAGGAGGAGACGCAGTAAAGGTTCCGGCACCACGTTGCGTGAGGTGCGGCGAGCCGATCCGAGGCTAAGCGTGGGCGTGTCTCCGACTGCAAGAGGGAGTCTTCCGGAGGGTTGTTAGGTCACGATGAAGCTGAAGTCGAAGATGAAGACGAAGAATCGGAAAGAAGCTTGGAATCGGGAAGTGATGAGCTTCGGCGAGTATTGGCGAGTATTGGGAAGTGCTGGGACAATGTTTCGGGAGAGCTTTGAAACCAGTAGCGGGAGGTGACTTGGACAGGGTATTGGTGACAATCGGAAGTAGAAGGGACGACGGGAAGTCGAAGGGTCGGCGGGATTTACTGGGTCGGCGGGATTTACTGGGTCGGCGGGATTCGCTGGGTCGGCGGGAGTTAAGCTATAACCGGGTTTATACATATGGAAGAGCTTCGGTTCGATGAGAATTGCCGGAATTTCAATTTTATTTGTCCGGGGTTGTCAAGGATTCGAAAAGATCACTTAAGCCACGTGTGATGTAACCTACCACACCGCTTAGGAGGCACATCAACTCTGAGATTCCTAACTCACTAACATTGGCTAGCAGGTTTCATAAGTTATGTCGAGATTGACAAATGCAATATTCATGATGTTAGTTGTCATTCTCAGTGTCTTCTAATGTCGTGTCAGCTTTAATTTTCAGCTTGTAATGTATGACTTCTCGAATTTATCAGAGAATTTACTGACACATCATTAATAACGTATCTAAGGCGTATTTTTACCGTTTTGATCTGTCCTTAGAAGAACACACTTAGATGTGAGAATGTATATATATATACATAAGTAGATGTTGATATAATATGACTCAATTATTTAGTCTGATCAATGATACCTGGAATTGTTATATTCATCATTTAGCCCCTCTAATTAGAGCATACCAGGTGTTCAATTTGAGGATAGTACTTCTTGCGTTCCAGATACTTGTTCCAGATTATTCTCGGAACATCTTCTGTCTAGCTCCCATCATGACTCGGAAGTCTAGACTACCCCGCACCAAAGAATATTACCTTACCTTAGGAGCCCAATATGTATTGGGTCCTAGGTTCCTGTCAGCATAATAATTTGAATGCCTCCCCTCAGGAATCCTGGTGGGAAGACTAACATTGCCTCGAGGATGTGTAAGTCCCCTTGCCATTGATACAGATTGGTTGTGCCAACAGTCTATGGCAAAATGACCCACTTTGCCACAACACCAACACTCATGAATGTTGAATCGCCGTTTGTGACCTGAACAGATGACAGAGGTAGTCATAGTTCTAGGTCTAAACGGAATAGAGCCAGACATGCTTACAGAATGGTCTCTTCCACCGTGACTATTGGAAGGGCGGAAGGAATGCATATGGCAGGCGTCATGAAGCCTGGGAGGAGGTGCCTTCTTTTCAGTCAGCCCCCTCCCGAGGACCCCATGAGTCCTAACAACATTATTTCTATCCCCCCTGTCCAGAGTCCTAGGGAGGTGAGAGGCGCAATATGAGCTGATGCTGGTAGATTCATGAGGAGTTGGTGCTGTTGCTGAGAATACAAAGGGCTTGGTGGAAGCCTGAGGTATTTTCTTCTGGGTGGCCATGACAGCCCTTGCATTTTGGGTGCCTCCACATGAGGGAACATTAACCTTGCAGTGACCACGATTATTCCTGTGGTCATACCTGAAGGCATGATGAGTACCCTTCCTACTCGGGGTGGGGGGTCTGAACACAGTTTCCCCATTTCTCCATGATTTGACGATTTGGGAGATCCACCCATTTTCTGCTTTTCTTTTGATAGCATCTATCTTGGAAAAATTGGAAACAATCCTCTTCTCAGTCTCTAGACGACTCTCTAGATCCGAGATCTTTGAGTCCTTTACCTTGATGGATTCCAATTGGTGATTCATCAAGGTCTTTAGCTGAGCAATCTCCTTAGCTTGCTCCTCCACAAGTAAGTAGCTCTTCTGAAGAGCACTCTCAAGGGAATCAGGATTTTCAATCTTTTGATGGAAGCTATCCCTATCCCTTGCATCTCTGGAAGTAGTACCCTCTGAATTGTTCCTGTCTTCAGGAACTTCAACAGGAGAGGGGCATGAGGAAGAAGTTACCTGTTCCTGGCTTTACTGTTCAGGGTTACCGTTGATATCAGCAGATGCTGTTGAGTCACCTTCATCAGAACAGCATTCATCAACTTCTTCTTCAGTCTCTGATAGGGACACAGGAGCCCTGATACTGACAGATTGATCAAGCCCTTCATCGTCAGAAGTGATGACCCCTACATAGGCTTCATCCTCTAGTTGACAACTTGTCCCTGTTTTCTCTGATCCCTCCATGAGGTCTGAGATGGTTTGCCACATGGACATGACAGTCCTACACTTGCCCATTTTTGAGTGAGATGGTCCAGACCAGACATTGATGATGATCTGACGAATCACCTGGTCCAGGTTGAACAGAGAGAGTTCGGTCTCAGACATTTCTTTGGGATTTTTGGGGACTTGGAGATCCTTCCCAGAGCTGGAAGCCTTCATGGGAATGAAGGGACCCTCTTCCAAAATGAGTGACGCTCGAGGGTCTATAGCCTCCAGATGAAGCAACACTCTCATCTTCCATACAGGATAGTACTCCTTTGTACATGAGGGGAGTCTTAGAGGAGGGACATCATAACCCAACACCATGTTTAATTCTGATCTCCTTGTTGACACTGGTGGCAGGATTCTACTCAAGGTGTGAACCTTTTTGATGAGTAACCTCCCTCTGATACCACTTGAAAGTTCACCTAGTGTCAGCTACCTTCACCTAGGGGGGGGGGGATAGGTGTCTTTGCAGCGTATTTGCGGAATTAAGATTTACCTGCACAAGAAAACAAAACAACCAAGCACAGAAAATACACAGGCAATTTATAGTGGTTCCCCGATTTGGGTACGTCCACTTTCCCCCTTCGACCTATCTCCCAACAAGGGTTGACTCGGTCACTTCATCAACAGGATTGAAATCCAATCCTTGTACTAACGGAAGGAACCCTTCCACACGTAGGATTCAACACTCCCACAACCCGGGTTGCACCCAACCCTTACAACTAAAGACCAATCGGTCCGATACAAAGAAATTGAAAATGCTTGTAAGAAATACAAATGACGTTTGGAGAGTAAGGTGTCCCTATTCGTTCGACGACGTGTTCTTGAAGTCAACGAAGAGTCCACAACCCTAGATCTCACTTGGAAAGAATCTTCCCGAAACCGGCGGCGGCTTAAAGCGACGACAAGGTTCTCGGAATCGGTGGCGGCGACGGAGAGCAGCAGCAGTGCCAACTTGATTCAAACTTCGTAACGAAGGAAGCAAGGTCTTCCAACGGTCACACTAGGATCGATCGTCTCGATCGATTCGGAAGGGGAAGGATTTTCCCGATCAACGAATCAAAAGACAAGGGATCTCTGGTTAGACGCGTGAGACGCTATGCTAGCCTAAGCTTCGGTCGCCGGAGATCTGGAAGAACCTGAGATCAGCAGCGGCGACAAGTGCACGAGCGGCGGAGAGATCGGCGGAGCAAGATCGGAGCGTTAGGGCTTATCGGCGGCTCGTGCTTTTTGAAATCTCGTTTATTTTTTTTACTGTTCATACATACGGAGTATATATACATTAGGTCAAGTATATGACCGTTGTGGGTCCCACCGATAAGAAGACTTGAGCCCGGTTCGAAACAGTTTAAATAATTTGAACCGGTCCAGAGAACAACAGGAAATCGCCTAAGTCAAATTCGTCGAGAATCGTAGGTGATTCTCGACGAATCGGCGAGAATCACTTATGATTCTCGCCGACTTCTACTTAGCCAAATTTTGGCTGTGCAGATACAGAAGCCGGGGAGAATCGGTGGGAATCACTTTTGATTCTCACCGAATCGTCGAGAATGCAAGGTCATTCTCGACGAATCAGCGAGAATCATAAGTGATTCTCGACGATTCTGCCTTAGAAAATTTCCCTGTCTGTGTCAAGATAGCCGGCCCAACCCGGCGAGAATCATTTAGTGATTCTCGACAACTCGTCAAGAATCACTCATGATTCTCGACGAATCGGCGAGAATCACTTAGTGATTCTCGACGATTTTCACTTAGACGAATTTCGTCTTTCCGCTCGAGAGCTGGTCTTTGGCCCATACTTGCTCCTTGTCTGCTCTTGCTTTATCATAGCCCTGTACTTGAAATTAAGTACACCCCAATAGAGAGAGTACACGTAGGCCAACACATTGATCTGCTCAACGAGGGATTACGTTGCACAGACCCGTGTATATTGACCCACTACACCCTGACATTGGTGTGTACTTAGCATAGAATATCTGCAAGTACAACTAGAAAATAATTCATCAAATACATTGTGGATTCATCTTAGCTTGACAGGTGGCTTCCTCAAATCCAGGTAATTGTGGATACAGTACCCAACATAATTGATCAGAAGTTAAATGAAATTGCCAAACTGAAGAATATAACTATTATTCAGATGGGCACAATCAATTATACCAATGATCAAGTGAAGAGTCTAGAGGCCAGACTAAGAATAGAAAAGGAGTTAGTGGCTAGTTACTCTAAGCCAAAGTCTGTCTTACCCTTGATAGATGAATTTGTGACTCAAAAGGGTAAGGCAGGATTAGGATTCAAAGGTAACCCCAGGGCAGCCCAATTCAAGAGGAAAGGCAAAGCTCCTGTCAAGCCACTGAACCTTTCAGTCCCTATTAAGTTTAGAAAGGTGCAAGTGCCTTCTAACCAATATGATCATGAAGATATACATGGTCATTTTAAGACTAATGTTCTGATAAACAAGGGTGTAAATGCCAACAGGCCTATCCATGTTCATAAACCCAATGGTTATAAGAAATCAGTGGATGAAGCTGCTGCAGCACCAACAATGGACAGAAATTCTTCTGTCAAGGGTGTATCTAGATCTAGATATAATAAGTTTGAATGTTGGTGTTGTGGCAAGAGAGGCCATTTTGCATTAGACTGCTGGCATAACACAAGTGTTAGAAAGAATAATAGTCTACCTGTTAGAAGAGATAATGGTAGCTTTGTTAATGCTAACCTGAACCAAGGACCCAAGACTTACTTGGGTTCTAAGGGTAAGTAAATCTGTGTTGCAGGAAAGTCCAAGTGGCCATGCCCCTATATGGTACTTGGACAGTGGTTGTTCCAGGCACATGACTGGAACAAAGGGGCTGCTGAAGGAGTATACATCTGTCAAAGATGGACCCAAAGTGATCTTTGGTGGATCTGAAAAAGGAATCATCAAAGGGTTTGGTAATATTTCTACTAACCTAATTACTATCACCCAAGTGGCTTATGTAAAAGGTTTGAAACACAATCTAATAAGCATAAGCCAGGTGAGTGATTTAGGATATGACATTTCATTTGTTAAGAATGGATGTCATATCAAAAGGTCAAGTGATCAAAAGATCATATTAACTGGGTATAGGAAGAGAAATGTCTATTGTCTTAATTTTGTATGTGAGAACAAGGCTTCTTCCATCTGTCTTGTAGCTGATGATAATGCTTCTCATTGTGTCAAGTGGCACAAGAGATTGGCTCATCTTAACTACAAGACAATTGGCCAACTCTTTAGCAAAGAGTTAGTGAGGAATGGTCCTCAAGTTAAGTGTATAAAGGAAGAAATATGCTCAGCTTGTCAAAAGGGCAAGCAGACAAAATCCTCCTTTCAAAGCCTTGAAAACAAGGATTCTGTGAGGTGCCTATACCTCTTACATATGGATCTTTTTGGTCCTATGCCAGTTCATAGTCTAGGTAGGAAAGTCTATACTTTTGTGGTGGTAGATGACTATTCTAGATTTACATGGGTGTTCTTTCTGAGACAGAAATCAGAAACCCCAAGTGTCTTACTCAATTTTGTGAAGCAAATTCAGAATGAACTGAATAGTATAGTGGTCAAAATCAGAAGTGACCATGGTACTGAGTTTCAATCTGAAAGCATGACAAATTTATGTGAAGACTTTGGGATTTTCCAAGAGTTCTCCTCACCTAGAACACCACAGCAAAATGGCATTGCTGAAAGAAAGAATAGAACATTAATTGAAGCTGGTAGAACACTATTGAGTGACACCTCTCTTCCAGAATATTTCTGGGCTGAGGCAGTTAACACTGCATGTCATGTGATCAATAGGGCTTCTATCACCAAGAACCACAAAAAGACTCCCTATGAGATTATGAAAGGTAGAAAACCAAATCTATCCTACTTCAGGATCTTTGGTTGTAAATGCTATATACTTAACAATGGCAAGACATACCTAACTAAGTTTGCTGCCAAATCCCAAGATGGGATATTTGTTGGGTACAACATAAATAGTAAGGCCTATAAAATCTACAACTTGACTACTCAAGTTGTTGAAGAATCTGTACATGTTGTGTTTGATGAAACAAGATTAATCAACTGTGAGTTGTCTTGTAGATCAAATGATTCAACAGGTATAAGCAAAAGAATGGACAAGCTCTCCATTGCTGAAGCATCAAAGGAAGATGGAGCATTGGAAAATGAAGGCTACTGTCCAGGGGGAGTACAAGACTCAATAGATGCTGATGAAAACCAAGAGGTTCAGCATGAAGAAGGAGCTGGAGATGTTCAACCAGAAAGGAATCTTCCTCCAGCTACAAGACATTTAAGAGATCATCCAGCTGATCAGATTATAGGTGATCCAAGATAGGGAGTGCAGACTAGAAGCAGAAATCAAAGCACAGATCTGCATTCAAGTTTCCTATCTCAAATGGAGCCTAAGAAGTTTGAAGAAGCCATCCAAGACCAGCACTGGATTGATGCTATACAAGAGGAGCTGAATCAATTCAGAAGGTGCAATGTCTGGGAGCTTGTTCCTAAACCAAGAGGCCACAACATAATTGGCACAAAGTGGATTTATAGGAACAAATTGGATGAGAGTGGAATAATAGTGAAGAATAAAGCAAGATTGGTTGCAAAAGGATACAGGCAGGAAGAAGGGATTGACTTTGATCAAACCTTTGCCCCAGTAGCAAGGCTGGAGGCAATCAGAATGTTCCTTGTCTATGCAGCCTATCAAGACTTCAAAGTGTACCAGATGGATGTGAAATCAGCATTCCTGAATGATGATTTAAAAGAGGAAGTCTATGTAGAGCAGTCATCAGGTTTTGTAGATCCTCTTAAACTTGATTATGTCTATAAGCTTAGGAAAGCTTTGTATGGGTTAAAGCAAGCCCCAAGGGCTTGGTATGAAACCCTGTCTACTTTCCTTATTGAGAATAAATTCTCAAGAGGAAAAATAGACAAAACTCTATCCCTTAGGGAATCCAAAGGTAAGATCATCTTAGTTCAGATCTATGTTGATGACATAATCTTTGGATCTACTGAAAACAACCTTTGTAAAAAGTTTGCCAAACTTATGCAAGGGAAGTTTGAGATGAGCAGTATGGGCGAACTTAAGTTCTTCTTGGGACTCCAAGTAAGACAGACTGATGATGGCCTGTCCATATCCCAGTCTAAGTTCACCAAAGAATTAATTAAGAAGTATGGTATGGAGTCATGCTCCACTATGAGAACTCCTATGGGAACAAGTATGCCTATATGCAAAGATGATGCAGGTAAACCTGTTGATGAATCTTTGTATAGAGGAATAGTTGGCTCTCTACTATATCTCACTGCTAGTAGACCAGATATTATGTATGCTACATGTGTCTGTGCTAGGTACCAAGCCTGCCCTAAAGAATCTCATTATACTGCAGTCAAAAGGATTCTGAGATATCTTAAGGGCACACCTAATCTAGGCCTTTGGTACCCTAGGAATAGAGATTTTCTACTAACAGGTTATTCAGATGCAGACTTTGCAGGCTGTAGAGAGGATAGAAAGAGTACAACAGGTACTTGTCAATTCTTGGGAGGAAGATTGATATCATGGAGTAGTAAGAAGCAGACCAGTGTGGCAATATCCACAGCTGAGTCAGAATATGTTGCTGTTGGCAGCTGCTGTGCACAGCTATTGTGGATACAGCATCAGTTGAAAGACTATGGTAATCAAGTCAGTAGTACACCTTTATTGTGTGATTCTAAAAGTGCTATTTCTATTGCTAATAATCCTGTTTCTCACAGTAGAACTAAGTATATAGAAATTAAATACCATTTTCTTAGAGAGCATGTAGAAAGAGAAGACATCTCATTGGAATTTGTTAAAACAGATTATCAAATAGCAGATGTATTTACTAAGCCACTGAATGAAACAAAATTCAATAAATTTAAAATTGAATTAGGCATGCTAACCATTGATTAGTTTATCAACAAACTTACAAGTGATATTAGATTATCAAGTGGTATTGACAAAAACAGAAATTGGCTAAGTAAAATAGTGTCGACACATTCAGTGATAATGTGTCGACTCAGTGAAGTCATGTCGACTAGTCAGAGAATGTGTGTCGACACAGAGAATTTGTGTCGACACTTAAGAATCAAATAGTCGACTCATCCAGGAATGTAGTGTCGACTTCACCAGAATAGTGGTGTCGACACTTACAGATTTTGTGTCGACACTTATCCTAAGAGTCGACACAGAATTTCTGATGCTCTACTATATCTCTCAGGTGTCGACATATCCACAATTGGTGTCGACACATAGTAGACAGACTTGCTGTCAAGACAATAGAAGTTTGTGTCGACACACTCCATCTGTGTCGACACATATAGACTGTTTTTGCCTGACTTTTGATCTTCTTTCCCTAGAAGGTATAAATAGGTCAAGAACTTATTCTGTCGACACGCTTACAGGGTTTTGGAGACTGAAACCCTGTGTCGACAATCTCTCTCTCTTCTCTCTCAAGATTTCTCGTCTGCTCAATGGCGCTAAAGGTTGAAGATAACGTCAACGAAGGATATGAGTTGGTACGCAATGCCTTTGCGAATGCCCCGACAGATGTTCAAAGGGTTATCACTCTAATCTCCGAATCTGGATTAGAGTTTCTAGTTTCTGAACCTTCAAAGATATGGAAGAAGGAGGTGCTTGAATTCTTTACCTCTGCATCAGTGGATTCAGCTGGTCTCAAGATAAAATCCACAGTTCATGGGACAAAGGTGAAAATCACACCAAGAAGTTTAAGAAAGATTCTACAATTGCCTATCGTTGAGAATGAAGAAGAGGTCCCAGCCTCTAAGTCTAGGGAGGCTCTCCAATGGTGTGGATTGGATCCAACCTTAAAGATTGGAGCTACTTTTAACAGAAAAGGGATGAACCAACAAGGCAAGTTTCTGTCAGAAGTAGTTTGGAAAGTAATTTTGTGCAAACCAGGTGGAAATGATAGGATTTCAGCCTATATGTTCAGCCTAATGACCAGAATTGTGTTTACAATTCCAACTGACTGGTCAGCTGTAGTATTTGATAAGATCAAGGAAGGAATCAAGAAGCCAAATCTGGCTAGAATTGTGAGTTTATACCTGACTGGAGTGATCCCTGAGGTTATGCAACAACTGCCTGGGTCCAAGATTAATCACATGAGGAAGATGGATATGAGATTATTTTCAAGATGGGATAGGGTGCTATCTAAAGATGTGCCTGATGAGAGCAGGCAGGACACCCCTGTGAGATCCCCTACACATGATCTAGGCACTGCCCAGCATCAAGAAGAGCAAGTGAGAGAGCAGGTTGAAGATCAGCCTGAGTCTACTCAAGTTCAGAAAGAAACCATTCCTGCACAGATGTAACATCCCATTTCCGGCTAGACCCCTAGGAGTCGGTTGGTTGTGGTAGAACCCTAGGGAGCCCAAAACTTGAAATAAACCGACCAAGAAATCGGTTCACGGGTTGGTCACGCCCGTGACCGACCCGTCACGCCCGTGACATAGGGCGTGACCACATTCGACGATCGTCGATTTCAGTTCGACGATCGTCGAACCCAGAATTAGTCACCAGACCTGTCACGCCCGTGACCCGCCATGTCACGCCCGTGACATAGGGCGTGACATGCTCGACGATCGTCGATTCCAGTTCGACGTCGTCGAACCAGAATTAGTCACCAGACCTGTCACGCCCGTGACCCGCCATGTCACGCCCGTGACATAGGGCGTGACACGCTCGACGATCGTCGATTCCAGTTCCACGTCGTCGAACCAGAATTAGTCACCAGGCATGTCACGCCCGTGATCCACAATGTCACGCCTGTGACATAGGGCGTGACACGCTCGACGATCGTCCATCCCAATTCAACGATCGTCGAACCAGATTTGGCCACACGGGCCTGTCACGCCCGTGACCCAGGTGTCACGCCCGTGACCACCCTTCGACGATCGTCGATCTCAGTTCGACGATCGTCGAACCCAGAATTGGCTAACCGGGCCTGTCACGCCCGTGACCTATGTGTCACGCCCGTGACCAAGGCCGAAATGATAGCCAGGTTGGAAATTTTGGTAACCGACGCCATAATAAATTCTGACTATGAGAATGAAAATCAAGAGTATTTATGGGTCGTTCCCTACTTTAATTATGTTAATAATTAAGGAAAAGTGGGTCCAATAGGAAATTGCCACCTGGCAAACACCTCTTCATCTCCAACGTTTCAACTGCCATTCGTCATAACCGAAACGTCATTAAGGGGATTAGTAATGGCCGCGAACGTTTCATCTCCAACGTTTCATCCTTTCCCCTCCCCATTTGCTGATCTATAAAAGACTCCTAAGAGCAAGAGGAAAAGGTTACACTCCCTCAAACTGTTTCAGACTTCCCCCTTGCTGTTGAAGAATTTCCGGCGACGCCACCAGCACGCAAATGGCTTCCCGACGCTCTGCACGCCTTCAACCCGCGAACAAGGTCCTCCCCTCCCTCTTCTTCTGCGGATAGATCTTAGGAATCATTAGGAGAGATATCGGGCTCAAAAGAGCCAGATCGGGTGAGCGTATTCGTGGTTTTCCGAAAATTTCATGGTGGCGGGTTCGCCGGAAACCGCCTCTCCGGCGGCCGTGCCGCCGCCCGACGATAGCCCTCGCCTCAACGGAGGTGGTGGTGGTGGTGGCCGGCCAGGGAGATGGCTGGATGGCCGGGAAATAGCTTGGAAAAGCTACAGGAAATTAGGTTTTTAGGCCTCTGGTTCGGGCTCTGAAGAAGATGAACAGTGCCATGAAAATTGGATTCTATTTTTAAAACAATTTCTGAATGAATTTATCTGTCATGTTAAATAATTTGGGAAAAATACCTAGAGGCTCCTACAGGAAAAGTGGTCAACATAGAAACTGTAGCCCTTGAAGTCTTGTTTTATTCAAAATTAATTTCACTCAATTTGGAATCCTGGTTAGACCACATCACCCTTTTTGGTGAGGTCTATCCAGAGAGCTGTCTTGACCTTAGAAAAATTCCCCACTCCAATCCAGTCATCAAAAAGACTTGAAATTTGGGGTGTGGCCTAATCTTACCTATATCTAGGTGCTATCCAAAAATGAGAATTTTTGGAGAATATGTTTCTATAGTTTTTAGGAAAATTCAATAATCCTAGCCGAATTTAATTAGATAGTTAAATAATTTCCAAACCCTCCCAAATTCTGGTGAGTGGTCCCTGGGGTCACCATAAGGTTCTGTATAATTTTTCATCTCATTTGTAGAGGGTTTGGACTAGAAATGATCAACCCTAAGTTTTGCCCTAATAAGGGGTCTTAGGTTAAAAGTGCACTTTTGAAGTTTGAGTGGTGAGATCACCTCAACAGAGGCTGAGATTTTTACCACTGGCTAGTAATATTTTCTAGCACCCCCTCATGGAGTTTGAGGTGGATCGGGGTAAGTTTACCCTAAGGACCAAGGCCAAACCCTAAGGATGGATCTTGGTGGTTGTGAAGGTCATGTGGTCAAATGACCTTGGATTGACCTGAAATTGGGTGAAGGGAACCATAGGGCCAATATAGTTCTCTGGATGAAATTTTAGTAAATTTGGAGACCGTTGGGATACCTGAAAATCTAACCCTAGTTTAGGGCGCAAAACTTGTAGAGATAGGAAATGACACTAAATCACATTGAAAAGTGGTGAGATTTGGGGAGAGTGAATTATAGGAATGGTACAAGCTCTGGATATTTTTCTATGAATTTTATGTTCATTATTTTGGATACTTCCTTTAATGATTTAGTAGTTGTATGATTTGCTTAGAAAATTTATTAGGGAATACACACTCTCTGGAAAGTGATGAAATTTAAGCAGAGAACGTTTATTATGACTTTAAATCTCTGTGAATTTTTATGGGATTTTTGGAAGATTAATTCTAAGGCTTGCTTCATTAAGTATGTTTTACCTTGATTATTTTATTAAATCTTTAGTGGTGTTTAGCAAGCTAGTAAAATTATGATTCTCTGCACAAAAATCTTTTGTATATCATACTACTGACTAGTGATTTTTCTATAATTTTTAGATGAATAATTTCAGTACTTCCTTCACTACGTAGAATTAACGTGATTATACTGAATAAATTATTTAGAGGTTAAATACTTTCTATAAAATTCTGAGAATTTGTATTTTAAGTTATTTTGCTGTTATTTAATAATCATGATTTTTGAGTAGCCATTACTTAGGAAGATCATGTAGTTCATGTTTAAAATGACCCGTGGCACGTCCTTTGGGAAAATTAAATAAATATTAGATTAATTAGGAAAATTATAAGTTTCTTGTTTTAGGCAAAGTATGATATGGTAGACCACCAGTAAATATTATAGGAGATTTGGAAGACAACTTGGTGTACCTCCCCTTGGGTACCTCATATAGTTTAGGATGGTCTGCATATAGTAAAGCCACGGAATTCTGGTAATTGATGGTTGGTAGGGAAAGTTAAGATTGAGTTCATCATTAGAAGTCAGGAGAAGTAGAGTGTGGGACTGGTTAGGATAAGGGAGTACGGGAACGACGAAAGATCGTCGATTCCGGGAAGAAGAGGAAGAGTCTTAATACTCTAGGGTTAGAACTAAAGTAACTAAAGAGGATCGGGTTAAGGGAGATTAACCAATAATAATAAGTGCCTTGCGAAAGGGAACTTCGGGCCGTAATGCCGCCGTCTTGGTTCCTAGTGCCCCTTGAGAGCCCTTCACGGGGTATACCGGGGGCAGTCCTGGGCTAACGTAAACCATAGGAATAATAAATTAAAAGAGCAACTAGTATAACTAGGGTTGCACACACTCACTCCCTGATAGCTAGGAAGGTAGAATGATAGGACTTGTTGCCATTCAGACAGTAGCTCTGAAGGTAGATGCACAGACAGGACTGTCCGGGGGGCCGAGGGCTCGAGGGTTGGAGTACAGAATAAAGGTGGTGGGTCTTCGGTACCTGATCGTCGTTCACACCGATATCGGTACGCTGACTCGGCGGTGTGGGACACTTAGCCAAAGAAAGTCTGGAGGGTACATCCAGCCGAAGTACGCGGATACTCTAGGTTGTGTTCTTCTAGGGGCGTACGGGAGGGCTAGGCCTGGTAGTGTGGATGCCCGCCTAGGAGTGGGGGGGGGGGGGCCCGACCCACTGTCTCCGTTTGCCACTACAGAGGTTCCTGGGAGTGAAGCCAGCTGCCCGAACAGGGGGAACTAAAGGTCTGTGCGCATAGAGTCGTGTGCGTGTGTTGCACTTGCATGAATTATGGCATAGCATATCACTACACTCATATTTGCATACAACCAACACCCCAACGTATAAATCGGTATGGGACTTTTTATACGATGGGAGCTTTGCAGAAGATCCCTTAACTTATAAGTTTGTATGGGCATTCATATAAGTTAAGGTTACATACTTACTTACTTGTTGCTTACTTACTATTCTCTAGCTGCCTTTTATACAATTTGCTATTTATTAATTGTTCTACCTATTACAACATTTATACTGTTCACCTATTATAACTTGCTAGTTAGGTCTACTGTCACCTGCTTGACTATTCTCCACTTTTGTAGCTTCCCTTTCCTCCTGTCCGCCCGATGCTTAGGAGCCGTGGTGGGAGGGGTAGGGGATGATAGGGCTTAGTCTTTATGACTAATGGTTTTCGAACCAAACATTACAGGAGCTCCGGATGGGAGACAGGGACCAGCACCAGAGGAGTACGGTGCGCATGGAGGTGGGACAGTCTAGCACCGGTGCACCTGCGACCAGCTCCGTGAGTGATTAGTATTTTCTTAGCTTCCGCGATGAGTGACTTGTAGTGAGGACTCTGATGTACTGGGCTCGAGCCCATTTATCTATTTTCCTATTATATGTATTGATGGACTGGATATGATTCACTTTTATTTACATGTTTCTGTGGACTTGTTTACATTTTTTGTATAAATACTTCTCTCTCTTGTGATCGAAAAGGGCCGACAGAATTGGCGTTTTGTAGTGGTTGCCTTCCCGAGATGTCGGTGCCACCGCAAAGCGGCAATTCTGGGCTAAGACCCCGGTGGTTGAAAAAGAAAAAAAAGGGGTCTTACAAGTGGTATCAGAGGGGATCTCGATCGAAAGAGAAGTAGTCCACAAAAACCTTGGGCCGCACCCGTGCGAGCTTAGTTTGCGGACAAACTAGCAGCGAAAGCAGTGGTGTGCCCATAAGGGAAATCACATGTGAAAGTCCATTATAACTCTTCTTAAATTCCATTCATTCGCTCTCTAACAAATGGAATTTTTGCTTGTAGCCTGCGACGAACCCTACATCACAGCAGGGGACACCTCAGGCTCCGAATGTGGCCCCGACTCCGCCAGCACCCGTTCCGTTCCAGCAGTCGGAGATGGGGCAAACACTTACGGCCATCCTGGAGGCCTTCAGAGCTCAGTAAGCCCCGGCCCCACAGCCAAACCCCGGAGCCAATTGGATGACGGTCTTCCGAGGACTTTCCCCTCCATCCTACCAGGGGATGGAGTCTGCAATACGTACGGAGGAGTGGTTGGACACCATTTACGAGATGCTGGCAGGGATTCGATGCCCCACGGAGGAGGCAGTCGCTTTGACAGTCTCCTGCTTAGAGTCACACGGAAAGAGATGGTGGAAATCTCAGCTGGACACCACCTTTGCAGGGATGGATTGTGCTGATATTACTTGGGAGGAGTTCAGAGCAGTGCTCTTGGGACATTTTGTACCTCAGTCGGCGAGAGATGACCTGGAGGATAGATTCCTGCGGTTGAGGCAGGGGAACAGGACTGTGGTGGAGTACTATCAGGAGTTCACTCACCTGGCCCGTTATACGGACGCTTACCAGTTAGACGATGCTGGCTACGCCCGGAGGTTTTATAAGGGGCTGCAGGATGACATGAGGCAGGCCCTCCTTTTCGTTTCAGAGGGGAGTCTGGCCAGGATTCTGGAGATGGCTAAGAAGAGAGAGGCGGATCAGCTTACAGTGAAGAATCGGAAGAGACCGGCTGATGATTCAGTGATTGGAGGTCGTAGAGACCGTCCTCGGGGCCAGGTTATCGGGGAGAGAAGGAACGGGGATCAGCCTCGTCAGGAGTTTGGGCAGGAGCAGAGGACTCAGGGGGTATTGGCTCCCCAGCCTATACAGATGCTGGAAATGCCAAGGACGGCAGGGCAGCCACCGGTATGCTATCAGTGCAACCAGCCGGGGAATATCAAGCGAAACTGCCCTGTGGGGCGAGCACCCCCACCAACACATCAGGGCGCTCCACCTCCCCGACGGTTTGGCGGACGAGGACAGGACCAAGGACGAGGATTTCAGGATCGAGGTCGTAGGCCAGAGAGAGAGCAGGTGTATGCTCTAGACCTGACACAGCCCCGAGACCCGGAGCAGGTTATCACAGGTATGGCAGTACTTTTCAGATTTTCTTCATATAAACTACTATTTTAAACATAACCTGGTTAGAAATTAAGAGAAGATAAACTACAATAAGAATACTAAGACATTTAATTACCCCAGGCATAGTATTCGTGAGCGGCAAGCCAGCTCACACCCTCTTCGACACTGGTGCGTCGCAATCATTCGTGTCGGAGGATTTCGTGAAAGGACTGGCAGGAGTGGAGCTAAGCACCGGGAAGATGCTGAGGGTGTGCCTACCCGATGGATCAGAGATATTGACCTCTACTCATTGTGATATGGAAGCGAGGATCGGCGGAAAGGCGTTTGAGGCACCAGCGACGGTTTTGAGGATGCCAGATTACGATCTGATTCTGGGCATGACCTGGCTGTATTGGAACCATGCCCAGATCGATTGCGTGGCGAAGAGGATCACCGTGAGGCACGGCGACTCCTTCATTGTTATCGAAGGTATTATATCAGCACCCCGTACTTTACTATCGCTTGTGCAGGCCGTTAAGGCCCACCTGTAGGGGGAAGAGGTTTATCAGGTCCTCTTTGAGGCGGTCGTAGCCAAGGATTCCATTGCAGATATTCCGGTAGTGCGGGACTTCGCCGACGTGTTTCAGAGAAGCTACCAGGGTTACCCCCGCACCGAGAGAAGGACTTTCAGATTCAGCTCGTACCGGGGGCTAAGCCGGTATCCAGAGCTCCCTATCGAATGGCCCCAAAGGAGTTGGTGGAATTCCGAAGTCAGCTTCAGGAGTTAGTGGAGGCCGGGTTCGTTCGGCCTGGCTCATCACCGTGGGGAGCTCCGGTGCTATTCGTTAAGAAGAAGGACGGGACCCTTCGACTGTGCATCGATTACCGGGCTCTGAACAGGTTGACAGTCCGGAATACTTATCCTTTACCACGGATAGACGAGCTTTTTGATCAGCTGGAGGGAGCTCATTGGTTCTCAAAGCTGGATCTGAGGTCAGGATACTACCAGCTCCGTATTCGGGAGGAGGACATCCCGAAGACGGCCTTCAGTAGCAGATACGGCTTGTACGAGTTTACCGTGATGCCGTTCGGGCTCACGAATGCACCCTCCGCATTCATGACTTTGATGAATCGGGTGTTCGAGGAGTATCTGGACGTCTTTGTCATTGTATTCATCGACAACATTCTCATCTATTCAAGGACGGAGGAGGAGCACGCGAGACATCTAGCCTTGACCTTGGAGAAGCTGCGTGAGCACGAGATGTATGCCAAGTACAGCAAGTGCCAGTTCTGGCTAAAGGAGGTGGCCTTTCTGGGCCATGTCATCAGTGGAGCAGGTCTGGCAGTGGATCCGGCAAAGATCCAGGCAGTACGGGATTGGCCACCACTAAAGTCGGCCACGGATGTTCGAAGTTTCTTGGGACTTGCCGGTTACTACCGGAAGTTCGTAAAGGGGTTCTCTCAGATTGCCCTCCCTCTTACGTCTCTGACGAAGAAGGAGTCCCCTTTTATTTGGACGCCGCGATGCGAATCTGCCTTCCAGGAGCTGAAGGATCGTCTCACCTCGGCTCCCATCCTTGCTCTTCCATCAGGGAAGGAGGGATTCCAGGTGTATGCAGATGCTTCCTATCAGGGGATGGGTGCTGTCCTTATGCAGAATGGGCACGTAATAGCCTATGCCTCCCGTTAGTTGAAGCAGCACGAGCAGAACTACCCCGTGCACGATTTGGAGATGGGGGCAGTCATTTTTGCTCTTAAGATCTGGCGGCACTATCTCTACGGGGTACATTGTGATATCTTCTCCGACCACAAGAATCTGAAGTACGTCGACACCCAAAAGGAGTTAAACATCAGGTAGAGACGCTGGGTGGAGTTTCTTTCGGACTACCAGTATACCATGCACTACCATCCGGGGAAGGCGAACGTGGTTGCGGATGCTCTGAGCCGGAGAGCGAGTACGACTGGAGTAGGCCCGCAGCTGATGGCTTTGGAGTTGATTAGATCATTCGAGGTGATGCAGATTTCGCTAGTGTCTGAGGATGACCCGGAGCTGTACATGGAGTACCTGGGGTCGATGGCTACTACTGATGACATTCGAGACCGCATCAGAGATGGGCAGATGCTGGACGAGAGAGCTAAGCCGATATTCCGAGCCTTGGAGGAAGGCATGACAGGAGATTACTCTTTGAGGGATGGGCTCCTGTGTTTCCGGGGCAGAGTCTACATACCAGCAGGAGGACAGATCCGGGAGGATATTTTGACGGAGGCTCACTGCAGCCGGTATTCGGTACACCCGGGGATCACCAAGATGGTAAGGGATTTAAAGAGGACGATTTATTGGCCAGGTATGAAGAAAGATATTACGTATTTTGTGATGCATTGTGAGGCCTGCCAGCTCGTGAAGGCGGAGTGTAGGAACCCGGCAGGCTTGCTGCAGCCGCTTCCAGTGCCGGAGTGGAAGTTTGAAGATATAGCCATGGACTTCATACATGGGCTACCTAGATCCCGTGCGGGGAACGACTCGATCTGGGTGATAGTGGACAGGCTGACAAAGGTGGCCAGATTCATCCCAGTGGCAAAGGACACACCGGTCAGTGTATTAGTACGGAGGTTCATTGAGCAGTTCGTGCGTTATCATGGGGTGCCCAAGACTATCGTTTCGGATCGGGATGGGCGGTTTACATCCAGGGAATGGAGGTCAGTCCAGGCCCATCTGGGTTCTCGGTTGACATTCAGCACCGCCTTTCACCCTCAGACCGACGGACAGACAGAGCGCACTAACTGTACACT
This sequence comes from Platanthera zijinensis, assembly GCA_039513925.1. Taxonomy (NCBI): domain Eukaryota; kingdom Viridiplantae; phylum Streptophyta; class Magnoliopsida; order Asparagales; family Orchidaceae; genus Platanthera; species Platanthera zijinensis. The sequence goes on along the minus strand of CM077079.1, from coordinate 60,999,734 downwards.
GGAGGATCTGTTGCGACTATGTATTTTGGACCGTGGCGAGCCTTGGGAGAGATTGTTACCACTGGTCGAGTTTTCATACAACAACGCTCATCAGTCCAGCATAGGCATGGCTCCATACGAAGTGTTGTACGGAAGGAGGTGCAGAACCCTACTATCATGGGTTCAGGACGAGGATCCGCAGGCACTGGGCTTTGAGTTTGTGGGAGATACAGATGCTCAGATTAGATTGATCCGAGACAGGATGTTGGAAGCCCAGAGCAGACAGGCGAAATACTACGATGCGAGGCATCGCCAAGTAGAGTTCCAGGTAGGAGACCGGGTTTTCTTGAAGATACGGCTGATGCACGGAGTCTCGCGGGTTCGCGGGCGGAAGAAGCTCAGTCCGAGATATATGGGGCCCTATAGGATCCTGGAGCGGATCGGCCCCTTAGCCTATAGACTGGAGCTACCACCGGAGTTGGCGGGATTGCATGACGTCTTCCACGTCTCCTCACTTCGGAGGGCTCTGCTACGCCCTGAGCAGCTGATTTCCTCGGCAGATGGCCCAGTGGCCTCAGATCGGTCAGTCGATTTGGAGCCTATCAGGATTGACGATACAACAGTGCGGGTCTTGCGACGGAAGAAGGTCCCGTTAGTCAAGGTTCTGTGGAACAATCATGGGCAGGAGGAGCATACATGGGAGCCACAGGACTTGATGCGGCAAAAATACCCGGAACTTTTTCGTCAGGTATACCTCACAACCCCTCTGGACAATCAATTTGCCTTCCTGTTTTAAACCAATGGAACTGAAATTTCAAGAATAGGGGCTAATCTTTTGTTTATTGGGGTGAATATACCTAGTTAGGTGGGCAAATTAATCTTAGATTCGAAACCGCACAAAGAAACATAACGTAGAGAGGTAATCTTTCAGTTCTCATGGGATGTTACAAGCTTATTTTTCCCGATTAGAGTCCCGTAGGCTTAACCTTGATTTCGGGGACGAAATCTTTGTTTTGTTTATTGGGATTTGTAACATCCCATTTCCGGCTAGACCCCTAGGAGTCGGTTGGTTGTGGTAGAACCCTAGGGAGCCCAAAACTTGAAATAAACCGACCAAGAAATCGGGTCACGGGTTGGTCACGCCCGTGACCGACCCGTCACGCCCGTGACATAGGGCGTGACTACATTCGACGATCGTCGATTTCAGTTCGACGATCGTCGAACCCAGAATTAGTCACCAGACCTGTCACGCCCGTGACCCTCCATGTCACGCCCGTGACATAGGGCGTGACACGCTCGACGATCGTCGATTCCAGTTCGACGTCGTCGAACCAGAATTAGTCACCAGACCTGTCACGCCCGTGACCCGCCATGTCACGCCCGTGACATAGGGCGTGACACACTCGATGATCGTCGATTCCAGTTCGACGTCGTCGAACCAGAATTAGTCACCAGGCATGTCACGCCCGTGATCCACAATGTCACGCCCGTGACATAGGGCGTGACACGCTCGACGATCGTCGATCCCAATTCGACGATCGTCGAACCAGATTTGGCCACACGGGCCTGTCACGCCCGTGACCCAGGTGTGTAAACCATAGGAATAATAAATTAAAAGAGCAACTAGTATAACTAGGGTTGCACACACTCACTCCCCGATAGCTAGGAAGGTAGAATGATAGGACTTGTTGCCATTCAGACAGTAGCTCTGAAGGTAGATGCACGGACAGGACTGTCCGGGGGGCCGAGGGCTCGAGGGTTGGAGTACAGAATAAAGGTGGTGGGTCTTCGGTACCTGATCGTCGTTCACACCGACATCGGTACGCTGACTCGGCGGTGTGGGACACTTAGCCAAAGAAAGTCTGGAGGGTACATCCAGCAGAAGTACGCGGATACTCTAGGTTGTGTTCTTCTAGGGGCGTACGGGAGGGCTAGGCCTGGTAGTGTGGATGCCCGCCTAGGAGTGGGGGGGGGGGGGGGGCGACCCACTGTCTCCGTTTGCCACTACGGAGGTTCCTGGGAGTGAAGCTAGCTGCCCGAACAGGGGGAACTAAAGGTCTATGCGCATAGAGTCGTGTGTGTGTGTTGCAATTGCATGAATCATGGCATAGCATATCACTACACTCATATTTGCATACAACCGACACCCCAACGTATAAATCGGTATGAGACTTTTTATATGATGGGAGCTTTGCAGAAGATCCCTTAACTTATAAGTTTGTATGGGCATTCATATAAGTTAAGGTTACATACTTACTTACTTGTTGCTTACTTACTATTCTCTAGCTGCCTTTTATACAATTTGCTATTTATTAATTGTTCTACCTATTACAACATTTATACTGTTCACCTGTTATAACTTGCTAGTTAGGTCTACCGTCACCTGCTTGACTATTCTCCACTTTTGTAGCTTCCCTTTCCTCCTCTCCGCCCGGTGCTTAGGAGCCGTGGTGGGAGGGGTAGGGGATGATAGGGCTTAGTCTTTATGACTAATGGTTTTCGAACCAAACATTACAGGAGCTCCGGATGGGAGACAGGGACCAACACCAGCGGAGTATGGTGCGCATGGAGGTGGGACAGTCTAGCACCGGTGCACCTGCGACCAGCTCCGTGAGTGATTAGTATTTTCTTAGCTTCCGCGATGAGTGACTTGTAGTGAGGACTCTGATGTACTGGGCTCGAGCCCATTTATCTATTTTCCTATTATATGTATTGATGGACTGGATATGATTCACTTTTATTTACATGTTTCTGTGGACTTGTTTACATTTTTTGTATAAATACTTCTCTCTCTTGTGATCGAAAAGGGCCGGCAGAATTGGCGTTTTGTAGTGGTTGCCTTCCCGAGATGTCGGTGCCACCGCAAAGCGGCAATTCTGGGCTAAGACCCCGGTGGTTGAAAAAGAAAAAAAGGGGTCTTACACAGATACAGGGGGAGCAAGCTCACTCTCCTGCCCAGAATGTATCTACTTCTGAACAGGTAAAGGGAGAGCAAGTAAGTTTTTCCTATCTAGGACATTACTAATATTTCTATTCCTGCACAGGTGCAGGGGGAACACGTGTATTCACCTGCCCAGGATATTCCAAATACTGATCATGTGCAGGGGGAGAAGATGTCTGTACAAGTGCAAGAGGAAGAACAAATTAATTTATCAAAAGATTTGAATATTGTAGATCAGGATGATTCAACATCTGTTCAAGCTCAGAAGGAATACACTCTAGATGAGTTATTTCCTAATATTGAAATTGCTACTGGTAGAGTAGAGGAGGAGCAAGACAATGAAAAGGCACTAGACATGGAGATAGAGCAAGAAGCTGAGAAGGAACAAGAAGTTGAGGGGGAGCTTATGAATATTGAGGCTGAGCAACATGTCACTGAAACTAATATTCCTCCTACTCCTCCTGAAAGAGTTCAAATAGAAAGTTCATCAGACTCTGAGACTGAAGAAGCCAGAATGGCTAAGAAGAGAAAGCTCATAGTCTTCAAGAGAAGGACCCAAAGTTATAAGCAGGCACTCCAAACTTCAACTCACCAATCTACATCTGAATTTAACTACAACAAGTTCATGGTAGATTTGCAAGTTAAGTTGGATGAGCAGAGATTAGCAATGGAGAAGTATGTTGATGAGAGCAATAAATCCCTTCAATTTGACTTGGCTCAAGATATTAAGTCTATTAGATTTGAAGTAAATATGAATAAGAAGGAGATGACAGATTGCTTCCATAAGGGAGGTAATGCTGTAGTGTTTTTGGCTAAACAACAGCAGTCTATCCTCACTAAAGTGGATGATATTGCTTTGAAGCAAGGTTATGTTTTGGAGTATCAGCTGAGGATGAATGATAATTTGGCTGAATCTCACCATGAAATTCTTGAAGAGTTCCAAAAGACTACTGCAGGGATGACTACAACAAGAGCAAAAGAGATGGAAGCTTTTGATAACAAACTAAAGGAGGCTATAACTTCAGTTCAATCTGCCATCACTATATCTCAGAAGGAAATATCTGACAAACTTCAAAAATTGAAACCATATTTTAAAGAAGGTGTGAATTATCTAGATGGCCAGATCAGATTTCAGAAGGATGATCTAAGAGATCATATTACCAGAGAAGTCATAAAGGGGGAGAGGTTGTTAGTTCATGCTGGCTCAGAGCACACCAAATAGGTGACAAATAGTATTCGAGCCACATTGGGATATCCACCTTTGTGTGATGATGCTATGGTGGCTGAGTCAGGAATTCAAACAGGTCTACTTGAAGGCAATCAACCTGAGATTGCCCAAGTCATTTACCCTCCTCCTGATTTTGATATGATTGATCAGCAAGTTAAGGATATGTATAGTCCTCCAAAGGAGGTTACCAAGGTTGTTATTGAAAAAGTTGATAAGCCTGATGCCAACTTGAAAGAATAGCAAGATGCTCTACTATCAAAGAAAAGATTTAGAGAGCAGGCTGAACTTAAGCCAGATTTTGAGCAGTGGAGCCCTACTTCAAGAAATATTATACTAACTGCATGGAAGGCTGTAAAGGACAAAGTACATGAAAGAGGAAAGTGGTATAATGAAATGGAATGGCAAAAATATGAAGCTAGGCAGGAAGCCATAATACAGTTCAGGAGAAAAGCCAAGCTGGGAAGGCTGCCACTAGATGCTCAGGAGCCGAGCAAGTACTTTCCAAAGCCCTTTCATTACTTTGAAAGGCAAAGGCTCAAGGAAGAAGCACAGAAGAAAGCTGAGCTAAAAGGCAAGAAGCCAGCTGAAGTTGCTGAAGCTCCTGTGAAGGCTCAAAACCAATCTGGCAAAGGAATTGTCATAAAAGAGCTTGATCAGTCTTAGTTCTAAGTTCTTTCAAAAGCGTTTTGAAATGTTTTGTTTAATCATTCAATGTAAACATCTGTAATCAAACATTACCAAGTTATAAACAAAATTTTGTTTGGAATCATATATTCATGTTCACTCTGTGATGAATTGTTAATATTTTGTTTATATTAAGTATTCCTGTAATATCATACATCATCATATTATATTTGTTATAAATGGTGTATATCATTAACTAAAAGGGTTATGATTTCTCCAAATAGGGGGAGATTGTTGGGTACATTGGAAAATGTGTACCTGATTTGAAGAAGCCTAACTTAGCTTAATGATATACATCAAGGTGTATTTGATGTTGTTTTAAGTTGACATGTGCAGGTGAAGAAGTATTAAAGAATACAGGAAATTATTCTAAGTCCATATGTCGACACCTGAAGAAATTGTGTCGACACTTCAGAATAATTGTGTCGACACTTGAAGGAAGCTGTGTCGACACAGAGAAAGATAGTCGACCACATTTGTGTCGACACTGGGAAGCAGTGTCGACTCACAGAAAGATAGTCGACCACATTTGTGTCGACACTGGGAAGCAGTGTCGACTCACAGAAAGATAGTCGACCTCAACTATGTCGACACCTGAAGGCAGAGTCGACACATACTGAGTTCTGAATCTACAACAACTGTGTCGACACACAGGACTTGTGTCGACACACTACAAAGTCAAGACCAAGTTATTTTCTGAACAAAGATGAAGTGTTGAGTCGACACAAATTCTCTGTGTCGACTAATTCTCAAGATGAAGTTCTGAAGAAGCAGTGTCGACTTAAAGGCAAACTAGTTGACATCATCAAAGGCTGTGTCGACACCAAAGTCACTTGTGTCGACACATATAGACAGTTGGTCTCGACATTTTCTGACAGTCTGTCTCAACACTTTGCTGTCCAAGACTAAGGCACATGATCTATTTGAAGACTTGACAGCTGTGGGTTATGACAGGTTAACTGAAGCTGTCAGACTTGTCAGAAGTCAGTTAGAAACCGGATCAGCCGGTTACCATGAAGAAGATATATAAATAGACAGATTCAGAAGAAGAAAAAAACAACATAACAGAGGAAATTAATTCTTAATCAACACATCAGTTAAGAGACAAGTCCTCTCTTCAAGAAAGTGCAAGGCATTAAAGAAAATCTTCATCAGAAGATCTAAGAAGACGATCTCAGGATCAGTCTAAGTAGAGTTCTTTCAAGAATTCAGAAGTATCATCAAAGGTGTTGGATAGAGAGGGATCCAGCCACTTGAAGAAGAAGAAGGAAGTCATCATTGGTTTCTCAAGAAGCTGTTTGGAAATCAACTCAGCTAAGTTCAGATTCAAGAAGCTTTGAAGAAAGCTCAGATTCAGTTGATTTCATCAGCTGATCAAGAATTGTCTTGTTCTTTTCTCTCTCAACAAAGGCAAGACATTAAAAACTTCTTTTCTAATTTCTGTAGGATCTGTCAATACAGATCTGAGTTGTAAGCCTGTGTTATAAAGGCTGAGTGTAGGAGAGTTGATCTCTGAGTGGTAGGGTTGTTTGCCTGAGTGTAGGAGAAGGTTCTTCTCTGAGTTGTAGGCTTTGTGATAAGGCTGAGGTAGGGCTGTTGAGCCTGAGTTGTAGGAACCTTTTCAGGTTCTGAGCTGTAGGATCTGTGGATCTGAGTAAAGTGGAAGTTTGGCCGAATCTAGCATACTGCTAGATAGGTGAAGGGGGAAAGTGGATGTACCCAGACCTTGGGGAACCACTATAAAACAGTGTGCAATCTGTGATGGTTAAATTTCTGTGACTACTGTGCTGTGTGTTTAATTCTGTAATTGAATTCTGCCAAAAAGTGTTAACAAGCATTAGAACCTATTCACCCCCCCTCTAGGTGTTTAGGTTGTCTTGAAAGTAAAACTATCACTGCCAACGCGATATGAGCCTGCAGGGTCGCACATAAGAGCATGTGGAGAAATTGGAAGATTAACTGTGTTGGTAAGGGTTACCAATCACCCTACAGTATGGGGAGTCAGGCAAATGTTGCCAAGGGAAAATCATCGAGAGTCGACGGGAGTCGTCGAGTATGACTCGTCGACTATGGCAAAATCGACGAGAATCGACGGGAGTCGTCGTGTATGTCTCGCCGACTAAGGCATAATCGTCAAAAATCGAACAGTTCGATTCTCGCCGATTCTGCGTCTGATTCTCGCTGATTGATTCTCGTCGACTGATTCTCGTCGACTGATTCTCGCTGACTGATTCTTGCCGAATCTGGAGGTGATTCTCCCCAAACGGTCCAAAAACCCGAACTTGGGTGCTCTGCGGATAGCGATTCCAATGAACTGTTTATGTCTTTGGTTTAAATAGGACACTTAGGGTTTTGGGGAAATCATTGACCAACATCGGGATTTCTGTAGCCGAACGGAAGCCGACGGAAAGAGTTCCGCCGATCTCCCGATCCGCCGAATCCCGATTCCGCCGGACGGAAAGGTTCCGCCACCGCATGTATGCTCCGCCGACAACCTCATCTCCGGCGACCTTCGCTGGTCTTGCTTTCCCTGGCGCGGACCTAGCAGTCCGTGGGAAGTTCAAAGGTGCGACTGATCTTCTTCCCGACCCTTCGTGCGACGAAGCTTGGGGTTCTCCCGCTCGTATGGATTTCTGCAGAGACGTGGACGTTATTCCACGTAGAACTCGCCACCGACAAGGACACGAAGCTTGGAGCATCTTCGTTGAGTTGTGACTCAACGCCGCTAAGGTAATTTTTGCCTAGTTATGTATTAACTTCTTGATTCAATTTTCATGGCCCAATCCCATCACTTTTGGGTTGTCTTGATGTTTTATTCCTTCCGCTGCGTGCACAAGCATTGTGCCATTCTCATAGAGAAACCCAACAGTGGTATCAGAGGGAGGTTCGACCATGATTGTTGTTTTGGAAGTTAGGTTATTCCAGTACGTGTAAAACTAGGGAGTTAGAAGTGTTCTAAATGTCTAGATTTAATCTTGGCACCCCGCCGGGAACGTCTGGAATCTTGTGGTAATTTCTAATCGTTTGAAATTACTGTCTCCTTAGCAGTAACCATCCCTCAATTTTGTTTTGGATTTTGAATCCAACAAGGAGAGATGAGCTTGTCTACTACTTTAAGTTGAGTTGCCTTTGTCCCTTGTCCAATGCATGTAAACCTAAAGATTTGGAAGTGTCCAGATATTCAAATTTATCCCTTTTCTCTATCAAATGTTGATAGTGTTCTGTTGTGCACATAAGAGATGCATGGGAATTTTAGTGAAGTGTTTTTCTTTGGATGTGCACATTGATCAAATGTTGATCATGGTTAATTGTTAACCTATAATCAAAATCTCTTCCTCTAATATTAAGTGTTCGGATGCCTTCCGATGGATGACACTCTTCCTACCTCGATCGATGAAGTGTGGGCTTGCCAAAGCAAGGTGCATTAATCTATCTTGGTAAGGGTGCGAGCGGATAATTGTGATATCCCACTGTCGACATCGGGTCTAACTTAACTAGGTGACGTCAAAAGTTGAGTGTCTAGAGGCATAGGGTTGGCATGCATCATATGATGGATGCGAATAAGGAGTTATTCACCAACCATACAAGAATTGCATGAGGATGCAATTGGCAAGCGTTGCCTACCTGAATAACCACATCGTGAGAGGAAAGCCAAAGCTGACTCATTGTGTTGGTGAAATACGGATCTTGTCCACTAAGAGAGTAGCTCGCATGAAATCTCTGAATTGATAGTGAGGGCTATAATTTCGAATAAAATAGTGGGGTTTTAATTGAAGTCCAAATTAAAATAAATTGTATTTTGAAATTTTGGTACTGATATTATTCTGCATGAATTCTTGTAGAATTCCATGGCAAGTGGTTCACACTCCACACTGTCTCTCAGAGCCATCCTTGAGAAGGACAAGCTCAATGGGACTAACTACATGGACTGGTACAGAAACCTGAGAATTATTCTCAGGCAAGAGAGAAAGCTCTATGTCTTGGAAGAAGAAGCCCCCGAGGTGCCGACCGGGAATTCTTCCCATGCTGATAAAGATACTTATAAGAAGTATACTGATGATGAGAGAACTAATTTGTCAACCTAAATCACCTAGAGGGGGGTGAATAGGTGAAATACGTGCCAAATTCGGAATAAAAAATTAACACAACACAGATAAGTAATCAAGCAATCACACAGACGACAAGAGAATTACAGTGGTTCCCCAATCTTGGGTACGTCCACTTTCCTCACCGATCTAGCAAATCATTAGACTCGACTACTCCACTATCTCGGATTACAAACCAATCCTACACCTCGGAACGACGTTCTTATAAAACTCGATCCCAAACGGATCTACACTCGGAAGATAAAACTTCCTACCTCTCGGAGATAAATCTCCTACAATGAAATTGTTTGAAGAAAAATACAAACAAAATAATACAGATCTGGATCTTTGGCTTTGTCTTCTTCATTGAGAGCTTGCGGCTTGGACAGAAAAAGGTTGAGGAAGACTTGACCGAAATCCGGAGATCTGAAATCTGGAATCACCACAATCGAATAGAAATATCAGAGATCGATGAAGCGCGATGTGATCGGATGATTCTTCTTGAGTCTGGATCGCTGGAGAAACTGAGATCGATAGCAACAGTGTGAGAACGACGATCCAGAGCTTCTTCCGAAAACACTAATGGCGGCGGACAGAAAGATTAGGGTTTTCGGGATTTTCTTTTTCTTAAAAAGTAATCTCTGTAAACTCGTGTTTAGTCAAGTCTGAAAAGACATATTTATAGGTGGTTTCCAACGGTCATAAACATAATTAAGGATGACATGTGGACCAATCAGAAAGGACTATTTGAAAATACACAAAGAAACTTGACTTAGAGAAATTTAGGAAATTCGAACAGACATACTCGAGAGACAGAGACATACTCGAGTAAGAGGTTACATACTCGAGTGGGTATGAGGAATATACTCGAGTATCAAGATAGAAACTACTCGAGTGCTTCAGGGATCAATACTCGAGTGAATTAGAGAGCCTACTCGAGTATGAGCAAATATACTCGAGTATAAGCATTTAGAAAAATTTCTCAGATAAGTCTTGAAGAACTACTCGAGTATAAGAGTTTGAGATACTCGAGTATGGAGAAGATAGACTACTCGAGTATTTAAGGAAAACTACTCGAGTGACCATTAACCTACTCGAGTATGAAAAACAATCTACTAGAGTACAGAGTTACTTACTCGAGTATTTCAAAGAACTACTCGAGTATGAGGACTTAGAAACTTTCTAGGATAAGAAGTCCAGATCTACTCGAGTACAACCAGAATGCTTACTCGAGTAACTAACCATCTACTCGAGTATAAGGTATCACTTACTCGAGTGAAGGAAAGTCTACTCGAGTATAAGCTTTCATACTTGAGTAAATAGAGAATCCACTCGAGTAAGTAGTCCAACCTACTCGAGTACAGACTCACTTACTCGAGTATACTATAGAAGTACTCGAGTATGTGGACTTAGAAAATTCTTCTGAGATAGACTTCAAAACTCTATAGTCCAAGTGCATGTTGATGAAGTATATCCCAATAGAGAGGCTATACATGAGCCAACACATTGGATCACACAATGAGGAATTACATTGTATGGTCCTATGTTTGGTGACCCATTATAGACTGACATTGGTCTACACTTGACAATAAGAACCTGCACACATACAACTCAAACACAATATCAAATACACCTTAATTCATCTTAGTTCAAGGTCTGACTTCCTACAAATCTGAGGTATTGTGGAGACAAATCCCAACAATCTCCCCCTATTTGTAGATGTCAGCATCCTCTACACTAAGGTGAATTACTTAGAGTAAAAAGAACAACAAAACATATACTGATGAAAAATAAAAATGAAGCAGGAGAAATGATAAAGATAGCCATAATTAGAATCAAATATATATATATATATATATAAATGTTTTCAAAAGATTAAATGTCCATTTCCACATCCTCAATCACTCAAGAAGGGGCTCCTCTATGCAGTCTTTCTCTTTTAAGCTCTTGCCTCTCCAGGTAGCTGAAAGGTTTAGGAAAATAGGTCTTGGGCCTTGGAGGAGCAGCTGGATTGTTATATCCCCAGTTTCTATCATGCAGTCTGATTTTGATTTGGGATGCATCATATGCTTTCCATTCAGAGTAGCTGTAGTACTGATCTCTATTTTCACCAAAATCTGTTACCAGCTTCAAGGTATCAAGGATAAGAGACTTGGAGGTAGGACTCCAAACCTCTGCATGAATAACTTCTGGTCTACCTTCTGGAGCTGGGGCAGGCTCTCTCCTTGGTGTAGAACGGCTAGCAGAAGTGCCGTCACCATATTTTCTTTTCTTTTTAGGGGCACCCTGAGAGCTTGGAGGAAAATCATCTTGCCACACATCATCATAAGAAAGAGGAGGCTCAGTCATGTCACCAGTAGGTCTAGGTGAGAAGACTGGCACATACTCTGGAAAGTTGGCCTGATCTGGAGCACTTGAGGGAGGATGATCTTCAAGAGGATCTAGGGACTTTGGAATTATGGCAGGGTTAAGCTGGGAGTTGGGAAAATTCTGATTATGCAACCATACTGCAGTATCATAGGTATAGAATTTTACAGATTGTAGTTGAGTTAGAATGTCTGCTTTCATTTCTTTGACTCGATTATCCATAGATGCTTTGGATTGTTTAGATATTTTTTCAACTTGTTCTTTGACAATATTCTCCCCCTTGCTGATATCTACTGATAGTTGGGCAATTGTTTCATCTCTGAATGTTCCAACTTCTTCACAAACTTTCATGACATTGGAGACAGCATTCTTTTCCAATTGAACCTGATTATTTGCAACTGTTTCAGCTTGATCCTTGAGTAGACCTATACTGGTAATGGTATGATCAATGGCTTTGCCACCCAACTGAAACAGTCTCTTGAGCTCATCAGTGTTTGCTTGAATTTCAGCAAATCCTCTACTCATCTCAGTTTCAAGAGTAGAGATCTTGTTGTTCACTGATGCCAGAGAATCATCAAAGTATTTTCTCTATTCACGGAGCATTTGCTCAATCTTGCTTACAAAGTTTGAGGAGCTAGGGAGATCTGAGGCTGGGGCTGAGGCTAAAGGAACAGGAGAAACCCAGGGGGGATTTCAGTAATCTCAACTGAGCTTGCAGCTTTCTTGAAAGGCAGTACCACAACTGAATCTTCTGTAGGGATGAAAGAGGGAAGAGAGAAGTCTAGTGTCCTCAGAGGAGCATCCACTGGTTCTGGAGACATGTCCTCATCATCAGATAGTAGATTAATCTCTGGCTGACCTTGCTGTTTATCAGGGGACTGATCAGGAGAGGTAGGGGGTACCTTTACAGGGGAGGGAGAAGGATCCTTAACAGGGGAAGAATCTGCTTGAGAGTGATCTTCAGAAGATAGCATAACTGAATCATCTTGAAATACTTGATCATCTATCCTGAGTTCATCAATTAGTCTGTTAATGTCTTCTGCAGTAGTGAGAAGCTTTTCTTGAGCTTGAATTTCTGAGGTGAGATCTTCTGGAGGTGGTGAAGGAGGAGGAGTAGGATCTTGGAGAAGAGCTTGCTGAGCAGAGTATTCTGATGCTTTGTGCTGAGGATTAGATGAGGCAGGCTCCCCCTCAACTATTGCACCCGAGGTGGTAATAGTGTGATGTAAAGGAGGAGATGGAATCCTGTCATCTGAGACAAGGGGCTCTCTGGGCTCATCTTCTGAGGTGACAGCTGCTTTGGAGGCTTGAGCAGTGTTGAGGAGTTTGATTTCATATCTTTGGATTGAGAAGAAGGATACTTTCTTCATATGATGGAGGGGAGTGCCTTTAGATAAATCAAACACTGTAGGATTGATCTTATGGAGGAGTGAGATAATCCTGGCATAGCTTGGTTTTTCACACTTTCTTTGATCTTGTCCAGTAACATCATTCCAAATTGGAATTTCTTCTGGCATACTATGGCTTGCATCACATCAAAAAAGTTTTGGGAAATTTCTCTGAGGGAATAGGTTTTGCATAGAAGAACTTTGGCAATCACATCCATATGGAATTTGCCCTCTGAATTGTAATCTGCACGGCGGAACGAATATGCTTCATACGGGTTTATTCCACAGAAGAAACTAGTTCTCTCGGAATCTTCAGGAGTCAGATCATCTTCTTCATCCACCACTGGCAATTTTAACAAAGTAGCTAAGGAAGTTTTGTCCAGACGGATTTTGATTCCACTGACCTTGGATTTGAGAACTGTACCATTGCGCTTGACCTTCAGATTCTTGTAGAACTCCTCGACTGCAGGGAAAATCACTTTGCACGGTGTTTGGAGGATGAACGAGAGACTGGCAGTGTCGAACAGGATTAGCAGGTTTTGGAAATCATCGAAGAGGTCGGCTATACCTTCAGGGTCGAGCTCTGAGCCGATTCCGATCTTGGAGGAGGGAGCCATCGACAATTCTGGAGTACGGAGGAGACGAAGCGACAGAGCTCTGCGGGTTCCGGAATGTGAAGCGACGACGGCAACTCGGGAGAATGAGGAGTGGAAAGGATTTCCGATTTTTCTAAATATATATGATTCTTATTAGGTTTAAGTAGGAGTGATAAAATCATACCTGTTGTGGAGCGGCAAACGCTTTGGCGCGAATAGAAAAAAAATGAGAGATTAAAATTTCTGATTTTCGTATACTCGAGTAGATTTTGCCATACACGAGTATGAGATGGAACATAACCGAGTAGATCTAGTATATACACGAGTAGGTTACCAACTACTCGAGTATGCAGATTCTGTTACTCGAGTATTTCCGTTTACTCGTGTATAAGTCTCTATATACTCGAGTATATCACTTTGAAATACAATTTACTTGGGAGAAATTTTACTGCCATAGATATCTTCAACTCTGAGCCTGTCTTTGAATCCACTATCACTATTCCTCTTTGTTGAGCTGCTCGAGTTCCATTTTGAAGAATGAAAACTTGGACTCCTCCAGCGGTTTGGTGAATATATCGGTAACTTGCCTGTCTGTGGAGACATATTGTAGATCTATGTCTCCGTTTTCCACATGCTCCCGGATGAAGTGATATCGAAGCTCTATGTGCTTTGTCCGGCTGTGGGAGACTGGGTTGTTGGCGATTGCTATTGCGCTGGATGAGTCGCAGAACAGAGGAACGTTCTGGAACTTCATGTTATAGTCTTCAAATTGATTCTTGATCCATAGAAGCTGTGCACAACAGCTGCCTGCAGAGATATACTCTGATTCAGCCATTGAGATGGCTACACAGTTCTGCTTCTTACTGCTCCAGGAAATAAGTCTCCTTCCGAGAAATTGGCAAGTCCCGGAAGTACTTTTCCTGTCGTCTTTGCTTCCTGCAAAATCTGCATTTGAAAATCCAATTAGTTCACTATCATTACTCCTTGGGTACCATAAGCCAAGATTTGGTGTACCTTTGAGGTATCTCAAGATTCGCTTTGCAGCAATGTAGTGAGATTCCTTAGAGTTCACCTGAAATCTAGCACATACACATGTTGAAAACATTATGTCTGGTCTACTTGCGGTAAGGTAGAGCAAGGACCCAATTATGCTTCTGTACTTGGTTTCATCAAAAGGTTTCCCTTTCTCATCCTTATCCAGAGACATAGCTGAGGCCATTGGAGTCCTCATAGAGGTTGCATTCTCCATTCCGAATTTCTTAAGTAGCTCTTTGGTGAATTTGGTCTGTGAGATGAAAATTTCATCCTCAGATTGTTTCACTTGAAGCCCTAAGAAATACTTCAGCTCTCCCATACTGCTCATTTCAAACTTCCCTTGCATAAGTTTTGAAAACTTCTTGCAAAGGTTGTTGTCTGTAGAGCCAAAAATAATGTCATCGACATAGATTTGCACTAGCAAAATCTTGCCTTTTATTTCCCTAAGAAATAATGTCTTGTCAATCTTTCCTCTTGTGAACTTGTTCTCAAGAAGAAAGGTAGACAGCGTCTCATACCAAGCTCGAGGAGCTTGTTTAAGACCATATAAAGATTTTTGCAGTAAATAAACATGATTAGGAAAAGTTGAGTCAACAAAACCTGGCGGTTGCTCTACATACACTTCTTCTTTTATGTCACCATTCAGGAAGGCGGACTTGATGTCCATCTGATAGACAGTAAAGCCCTTAAGTGCAGCGTAGGCAAGAAATAACCTGATCGCCTCCAGTCTTGCCACTGGAGCATATGTTTGGTCAATGTTGATTCCTTCTTCTTGACGATAGCCCTTGGCGACAAGTCTGGCTTTATTCTTTATAATTGTTCCATCTTCGTCCATCTTATTCCGGTAGACCCATTTTGTCCCAATGACGTTCTTCCTCTTGGGTCTAGGAACAAGTGTCCAAACTTTGCATCGTTTGAACTGATTCAGCTCATCTTCCATGGCTAGAATCCAGGATGTGTCGGAGTTGGCTTCCTCAAATTTCTTTGGTTCAACCTGTGAAAGAAAACTTAGGTGTAAATTTTCGTTAGTTGTACCTCGACGAGTTCTGACGCCATCCTGAGGATCTCCTATGATTTGGTCTAAGGGATGATCCTTCACGTGTCTGAACTCTAGAGTCCTTGTATCTGGGATCTCTTTAGCCACTAGAGTTGCATCTTCAGCTGGGATGTGTTCTTCATCTTGATCATCTACCTCTCCAACAGGGGTTGTAGAGGTGATCTTGATGAATGTCTCATCTTTACCTTCAGTAGGTTCATCCAAGCTGAGTTCCTTCATCTTTGTACCTGCATCTTCAATAGGCACACTAGAAGAGTTGCTTTGCAGCAGACTCGTCTCATCAAATACAAGGTGTATCTACTCTTCTACCACCAGAGTTTTTCTATTAAATACTCTATAGGCCTTACTATGGCTACTATAACCTACAAAAATACCTTCAAAGCTTTTCTCGCTAAACTTGGTAGTGCGATACTTGCCGTTGTTAAGTACGAAGCAATTACAGCCAAAGATTCTAAAATATGAAATGGTTGGTTTCCTGCCTTTTAGAAGTTCGTAAGGAGTCTTATCATGGTTCTTGTTGATGAGAGCTCGATTTTGCACGTGACAAGCGGTATTGACGGCTTCAGCCCAGAAATACTCTGGAAGTGAGGCATCACTCAACATAGTCCGGCAAGCCTCTATGAGTGTTCTATTCCTTCTCTCAGCTACTCCATTTTGCTGTGGAGTGTGAGGAGAGGAAAACTCATGAAAGATACCTTGACTTTTGCAGAATTCTATTATGGCTCCAGACTTGAGTTCCGTTCCATTGTCACTTCTGATTTTGACTACGGAACAGTTGTATTCATTATGGAATTGCCTAACAAAACTAGTGAAAGTACTGAAGGTATTGGACTTGTGTTTCAGAAAGAACACCCATGCAAAGCACGAGTAATCATCCACAATAACCAACGTATATTCCTTACCTCCCAAACTTCTAACTTGCAGTGGACCAAACAAGTCCATATGGAGAAGCTGTAAGCTTCTATTGGAATCCTTGCCTATTATGCTTTTAAATGAACTCCTTGTTTGCTTGCCTTTAATACAGGCATGACAAAGACTGTCCATAACGCACTTGACATTAGGTGCATCACTTACTAAGTTTTGAGAGAATAGTTTATTAATAGTTTTGAGATTAATATGTGCTAGTTTCTTGTGCCATTTGTCAGCAAGAGATGCACTACTTTTTACTAAAAGACACACTGGTGTAGATGAATCTATACAAATGAAGTTTAAACAGAAAATATTTCTGCTTCGAGTGCCTGATAAAACAGTTTCCATGTTGTCAACCGATTTTATCAAACACTTGTTAGCATGAAATTCAACCACGTATCCTTTGTCGCATAGTTGGCTTATGCTGATGAGATTGTGTTCCAATCCTTCAACATAGGGTACATCCGATAAGGATACGCTACCGTTAGTAATCATACCGTAGCCTTTAGTTATTCCTCGATCTGAACCTCCAAAAATGACCTTTGGTCTGTTGCAGACTGAGGTGAAATTCTGGAGTAGGCTTCTTGTCCCGGTCATATGCCGAGAGCATCCACTATCCAAGTACCAGATTGGCATTTTGGTGATCTTTGGACATACCTGCAATTACAATCACTTAGCCTTAGGAACCCAAACAAGTTTGGGTCCTTGGTCTCGAGTTAGAATACCCCCCCTACGAGCATTAGCCTCATGAGTGGTCATTCTCACGTTGCTAACTTGAGGGGTTGCAACATTTCTAGGATTGAACCAACAATCGATGCCAAAATGACCAATTTTGCCACAGCACCAACAGTCGAACCTGTTGTATCTTTGCCTAGTGTATTCCTGCTTGATTTTCTTAAGTGATGGTCTAGCAGGAACTTCACTCTTGGAGGAGGAAGCTTCATGATTATGGCAGCTACATGAAGTCTTCTCCTTCATAGGCTTTTCCACAATAGGTTTTACCTTTGGTGTCTTCTTGATGTTATGACCATGAGCATAAGGTCCATAGCTTTGAAGTTGAATCTCTTCATAAGGGGCCTTAAAGATACTCTCTCCAAAGTTACGAGGACGAGTCCAACCTTGGTATCTTGACTTAGGCTTCTCGGGGATCGGCCTAGAGAAGTGTCCATAGGTGGACTCATAGTCGTATTCGTTCGTAGGAAAGATAACTTTCTTGAACAAAACTGGTTCCAAGGGAGCTTTCCCTTTTTCTTCAGCTAGAGCCTTCTAGGCAGCCTTATTCTTTCTCTTGGCCTTGTTTCTCCTAGAAGATTTACTAGAAGCACCAATGTGGCCTAAACCAGCACCCTTGGCCTTAGCTGAGAACTCAACAACTAGTGGAAGAACTGTCTTAGGCTAGGAGAAACTCTCAACAAGTTTCTTCTCAGCCTCGAGTAGTTGTTCCAATTCTTTGATGATTTCATCTTTAAGGTCGAGGTTCTTGAGAGCTTGATTGTATTCCTCCATAGCAACATTGAAGTTCTCTTGAAGAGAATTAGTACTAGTGACTTCTTCTCTCAAGCTGCTCTCAATAGCCTGTAGAGATTTTATCTCTTTGGCTTGAGTTTTCACGACTCTGCGACATTTTTTGTAAGCCGTGAGTAACTCCTTATACTGTCCCATGAGTTCAGATTCATCCTCAGAGGAATGGCCCTCTTGCTAATTATCATCATCAGATTCAGAGAGAGGAGTGTGAGATTTTATCTCCCTAGTGAACTGGGGGACTTGTTCATCATCAGAGTGAGCCATGAGTCCGAAGTAAGCTTCCTCTACTTCACTCGACTCGGATGAGTCGGATTCGCTGAGAGTTTTGCTCTTCTTGGCTAATAAGCTCTTCTCTGTCCTCTTCTTGTGGTATGAGGGTTTCTTTTCCTCTCTTCTTCCACCCTCTTTCTTCTTGTGAGGGCAGTCCGCGATGACGTGACCTGGCTGATTACAACAATAACAAATGATGTCAGATTAAATCTGTTTGTTCTGTTTAGAGTTATACCTGTCATGGCTACTTGAGCCTTTCTTTCACTGATCACCGTCATGTCGTGATCTTCTATATGAGGTATCTTTGCCTCTCCATTGCTTCTTCTTATTCAAGAACTTCTTGAACTGCCGCGAGAGCAATGAGAACTCTCCTTCAGATAGTTCTGAGCCTGAGGTGCTTGGCTCGGAGCCTTCTTCTTCACTTACTTCTTGAGGAGGTGCTGGTGAGGCAGCTTTGCCCTTCCTTGAACTGTCAGCCTTTAAAGCAACCGACTTCTCTTTTGAGGAGAAGCGACTATTCTCTTCTTCAGCTTTTCTGGAGTTGATCTGCAGTTCATAGGACATTAGCTTGCCAAATAGATTCTGTGGATCAGTCTCTGCTAGTCTGCCAAACTCTCGGATTACACAGACTTTGTTATCCCATTCCTTGGTGAGAGATCTCAGAAACTTATCATTCAGCTCCCCATTAGTAAAGACTCGGCCATACACTCTTAGTCCATTGACTATCTTAAAGAAGTTTTCAAATGTGTCAGCTATGGGTTCCTTGTGACCTTGTCAGAAGGCTTCATACTTCTGATTTAAGAGGGATCTCCGATCATCCCTAACTTCCTCAGTCCCTTCCATCAGAGTCACCAGGGATTGCCACATCTCCTTGGCAGATTGGCAATGTATAAGATTTTGCAGCATTGAGTCATCGACTGCACTTGCGATAATATTTTTAGCTTTCTTGTTTAGGGAGACAAGTGCAATCTCGTCCTTATCCAAGTACATCAACTTCTTTGGAACCTTTTTGGTTGGGTCTATTGTTGATGCTGTCATAGGAACATGCGGACCTTCTTCCACAATCATGAAGATCCGGGGATCTACTGCTTCCATTAAGAGCTTAACTCTTTCCTTCCACATAGGAAAATTGTTCTTGGTGCAGATATGGAGCTTAGCAAAATCCTTGGTCTTACTCATGCTTGATACTTCTCTTGAGACAACTTGGTGAGGATTAGATCAAGGTGTTAACCTTTTAACGATCAACCTCCCTCTGATACCAATTGAGAGAACTAAGTTGTCAACCTAAATCACTTAGAGGGGGGTGAATAGGTGAAATACGTGCCAAATGCGGAATAAAAAATTAACACAGCACAGATAAGTAATCAAGCAATCACACAGACGACAAGAGATTTACAGTGGTTCCCCAATCTTGGGTACGCCCACTTTCCTCACCGATCTAGCAAATCACTAGACTCGGCTACTCCACTATCTCGGATTGCAAACCAATCCTACACCTCGGAACGACATTCCTACAAAACTCGATCCCAAACGGATCTACACTCGGAAGATAAAACTTCCTACCACTCGGAGATAAATCTCCTACAATGAAATTGTTTGAAGAAAAATACAAACAAAATAATACAGATCTGGATCTTTGGCTTTGTCTTCTTCGTTGAGAGCTTTCGGCTTGGACAGAAAAAGGTTGAGGAAGACTTGACCGAAATCCGGAGATCTGAAATCTGGAATCACCACGATCGAATAGAAATATCAGAGATCGATGAAGCACGACGTGATCGGATGATTCTTCTTGAGTCTAGATCGCTGGAGAAACTGAGATCTATAGCAACGGTGTGAGAACGACGATCCAGAGCTTCTTCCAAAAATAGTAATGGCGGAGGACAGAAAGATTAGGGTTTTCGGGATTTTCTCTTTCTTAAAAAGTAATCTCTGTAAACTCGTGTTTAGTCAAGTCTGAAAAGACATATTTATAGGTGGTTTCCAACGGTCATAAACATAATTAAGGATGACACGCGGACCAATCAGAAAGGACTATTTGAAAATACATAAAGAAACTTGACTTAGAGAAATTTAGGAAATTCGAACAGACATACTCGAGAGACAGAGACATACTCGAGTAAGAGGTTACATACTCGAGTGGGTATGAGGAATATACTCGAGTATCAAGATAGAAACTACTCGAGTGCTTCAGGGATCAATACTCGGGTGACTTAGAGAGCCTACTCGAGTATGAGCAAATATACTCGAGTATAAGCACTTAGAAAAATTTCTCAGATAAGTCTTGAAGAACTACTCAAGTATAAGAGTTTGAGATACTCGAGTATGGAGAAGATAGACTACTCGAGTATTTAAGGAAAACTACTCAAGTGACCACTAACCTACTCGAGTATGAAAAACAATCTACTCGAGTACAGAGTTACTTACTCAAGTATTTCAGAGAACTACTCGAGTATGCGGACTTAGAAACTTTCTAGGATAAGAAGTCCAGATCTACTCGAGTACAACCAGAACGCTTAATCGAGTAACTAACCATCTACTCAATTATAAGGTATCACTTACTCGAGTGAAGGAAAGTCTACTCGAGAATAAGCTTTCATACTTGAGTAAATAGAGAATCCACTCGAGTAAGTAGTCCAACCTACTCGAGTACAGACTCACTTACTAGAGTGTACTATAGAAGTACTCGAGTATGTGGACTTAGAAAATTCTTCTGAGATAGACTTCAAAACTCCATAGTCCAAGTGCATGTTGATGAAGTGTATCCCAATAGAAAGGCTATACATGAGCCAACACCTTGGATCACACAATGAGGAATTACATTGTATGGTCCTGTGTTTGGTGACCCATTATAGAATGACATTGGTCTACACTTGGCAATAAGAACCTGCACGCATACAACTCAAACACAATATCAAATACACCTTAATTCATCTTAGTTCAAGGTCTAACTTCCTACAAATCTGAGGTATTATGAAGACAAATTCCAACAGATGACACCTTAGACGTCGAATGCCTTATGCTTGCCACCATGAACTCTGAGCTTCAAAGGCAACATGAGAACAAGGGGTGCAAGGAGATTGACGAGCATCTCAAGAAAATATTTTAAGGGCAGGCTCGCCAAGAGAGGTTCGACGTCACCAAAGCATTGTTTCAGTGCAAGATGGGAATTCGAGACTCAGTAGGGACTCACGTACTCAAGATGATTGGGTATATAGAGAACCTTGAAAGACTGGGTTTTCCTCTGGGTCAAGAGTTGGCCACAGATCTGATCCTGCAATCGTTGCCGGACAGTTATGAGCAGTTCGTCTTTAACTACAACATGAATGAAATAGACAAGACACTGCCCGAGCTCCTAGGCATGTTGAGAACTGCCGAGATCAATATGAAGAAGGCCAAGCCTGCCTGCCCCATACTGATGGTACATAAGGGCAAGGGCAAGGCCAAGGGATCTAAGAAGATAAAGGTGGGACCTAAGTCACATCTCGAGCCCAAGTCTTCCGCACTGATGAAAAAGAAGAGCACGGTGAAGGAAGGGAAATGCCACCACTGTGGCAAGGCTGGTCATTGGAGGAGGAACTGTCTTTCTTATATTGAGGGTCTAGAGAAAATGAAGGGAGGTATGAATTCCGCTTCAAATATTTACATTATAGAG
Source organism: Platanthera zijinensis (assembly GCA_039513925.1). Classification (NCBI taxonomy): domain Eukaryota; kingdom Viridiplantae; phylum Streptophyta; class Magnoliopsida; order Asparagales; family Orchidaceae; genus Platanthera; species Platanthera zijinensis. Next base: position 60,978,019 of record CM077079.1, on the reverse strand, counting down.
ATAAACCTTTCTGCTCCTTCATCTTGGGTATTGGATACCGGATGTGGTTCTCACATTTGTACAAATGTGCAGGAATTGGAAACGAGAAGATTGCTGAGTAAAGGGGAGGTGGACCTGCGCATCGGCAATGGAGCAAGAGTTGCTGTTGTAGCCGTAGGATTTTACCGTCTTTCTTTGCCCAGTGGGCTTGTTATAGAACTAGATAACTATTATTTTGTTCCGGTAATAACTAGAAACATTATATCCATTTCATGCTTGGACATGATTGGATTTTCTTTTATAATTAAGAACAACTATTATTCTATATTTAAGAATGATGTTTGTTATGCTGTAGCCCAATTGTTTAATGATCTTTACGTTTTGAACTTGGACCATCAGATCTATAATGTAGAAAATAATAAAAGACTAAGAACAAATGACTCAAACCCTACATATCTCTGGCATTGTCGTTTGGGCCATATAAACGAGAAGCGCATATCCAAGATCCATAAAGATGGACTTTTGGACTCATTTGATTATGAATCATTTGAGCGATGCGAATTTTGTTTGTTAGGCAAAGTGACTAAAGCCCCTTTCACTGGTTATACTGAGAGGGCTGAGGATCTCTTGGGTGTTATACATAGTGATGTATGTGGACCCATGAGCTCCATGGCTAGAGGTGGGTATTTCTACTTCGTTACATTTACTGATGATTTCAGTAGATACGGATATGTGTATCTTATGAAGTGCAAATCCGAGACCTTTGAAAAGTTCAAAGAGTTCAAAAATGAAGTAGAAAACAAGTTAGGAAAAAGGGTTAAAGCACTCCGATCTGATCGAGGTGGTGAATACCTGAGTCATGAGTTCCGTGATCATCTGAAAGAGTGTGGTATTGTATCACAGCTCACTCCACCTAGAACACCACAGCATAATGGTTTGTCTGAGAGGAGAAATCGTACTTTGTTAGACATGGTACATTCGATGATGAGTCATGCAAACTTGCCTGTTTCCATTTGGGGTTTTGCTTTAGAGACTGCTGCAATGACACTGAATCGCGCTCTGACGAAAACGGTTCTGAAGACACCATATGAGATATGGACTAGGAAGCGTCCTAGTATGTCGTTCATTAAAATTTGGGGCTGTGAGGCATACGTGCGACGTCAAATGCCTGACAAGCTGGAACCCAAATCGGATAAATGTTATCTGGTGGGATATCCTAAGGAAACGAAAGGGTATTACTTTTACCTACCGTCTGAGGGCAAAGTGTTTGTCGCAAGGACTGGTGTCTTCTTGGAGAAAGAGTTTTTATCAAGAAAGACTGAAAAGGTAGAACTTGAAGAAGTTGAAGAACCACCAATAGTGAATGAACCGGAATTGGATTCTGAGACAGGACTACAAGATGTTGTAGCTAGAGAACCTACTCAAGAAACACAGGTCCTGCATAGATCTGGTAGACCAAGATTTGAACCTGAGAGATATGGATTTCTCGTGTCTCAAATAGGTAATGTGTTGCTTATGGATCATGATGATGAACCAGCAACCTACCAAGAGGCTATGAATGGATCGGACTCCGACAAATGGCTTGAGACTATGAAATCCGAAATGGACTCCATGTATGCAAACCAAGTTTGGAACTTGGTGGAACCACCTAAAGGGGTACGACCCATAGGGTGCAAATGGGTCTTCAAGAAGAAGACCGACATGGATGGGAATGTATAGACATTCAAAGGGCGACTGGTGGCTAAGGGTTTCAAGAAAATTCATGCTATTAACTATGATGAGACCTTTTCCCCTGTTGCCATGGTAAAGTCCATAAGGATATTGCTTGCTATTGCTGCATATTATGACTACGAGAGCTGGCAGATGGATGTCAAAACGGCTTTCCTTAATGGAAACCTCCTTGAGGAAGTGTACATGACACAACCCGAGGGTTTTATATCCCCAAATGAAGCCACTAAAATATGCAAGCTGAATAAGTCCATTTATGGACTGAAACAGGCCTCTCGAAGCTGGAATCTTCGTTTTGATGAGAAAATCAAAGTGTTTGGTTTCATCAAGAATGAAGATGAGCCTTGTGTTTACAAGCAAATCAGTGGGAGCATTGTTGTATTCCTGATATTGTATGTAAATGACATACTTTTGATTGGGAATGACATTCCTACCATGAAAGTTGTTAAGAACAACCTAGGGAACTGATTTTCTATGAAGGACTTGGGTAAAGCGACTTATATACTCGGTATTAAGATCTATAGAGATAGATCAAAGAAGTTGCTGGGTTTGACCCAGAGTACATACATTGAGAAGGTGTTGAAGCGGTTGACCATGCTTGAGTCCAAGAAAGGATTTTTACCCATGTATCATGGTGTGAATCTCTCTAAGGACCAGTGTCCAAAATCTTGTGAAGATAAAGACCGCATGAAGTTGATTCCATATGCTTTGGCAATTGGATCAATCATGTAAGCAATGTTGTGTACTCGACCCGATGTCTCCTTTGCTTTGAACATGACTAGCAGGTATCAGTCAGACCCCGGTGAGTGTCACTGGATTGCAGTCAAGAATATCATGAAGTACTTGAGAAGGACTAAGGATGTTTTCTTGGTGTATGGTGGATAGGAAGAGCTCGTTGTAAGTGGTTACACGGATTCTAGCTTCCAAACTGATAGGGACGATTCAAAGTCTCAGTCAGGGTTTGAGTTTTGCCTTAATGGAGGAGCTGTGAGCTGGAAGAGTTCCAAGCAAAAGACAGTTGCTGATTCTACAACGGAAGCCGAGTATATCGCTGCAGCTAATGCAGCAAAAGAGGCTGTATGGATTAGGAAATTCATCAGCAAGCTTGATGTAGTTCCTAGCATTGTTGGTCCCGTAGTTCTCTACTGTGATAACAATGGTGCAATTACACAATCTATGGAACCTAGATCCCATCAGCGCTCCAAGCACATACTTCGGCGGTTCCATCTTATTCGTGAGATTGTCGAACGAGGAGATGTGAACATTTGTAGAGTGCAAACTGAGGAGAATATTACGGATCCACTGACAAAGCCTCTCGCACAGAGAAAGCATGATGGTCATACTAGATCAATGGGTATGCGATACCTAAGTGATCAACTCTAGTGGGAGTTTTGTGGGTTTCATGTAAACATATATTTTGTTGGCTGTTTATTGTTTATTCATATGATGAATTGTGTACCAAATGTTTCTTTTCAAAATTAATGACAAGTTCTTTTATTATGATTTTCCTATGTGATAGTTAAATTGTAACATAATAAATACCCTTAGAGTGTTCGCTTCCATAGGACATAAGGTACGTGACTTGAATGTGAGAGCCTATGATTTATTTGAAGCTTCATTCTTAAAAGGTCCCTAGTCGTTGTCTCATCATAGAAGCTAAGGGTGATGATGATACCTTAAGACTAACACGTGCGTTGACTGATGATAAGTTCTCACAGGTCATGATATTGTGATATCAAGTCATCACGTGGGTACTTGTTAATGAACAAGTTGTACTGGACAGACCCAACCTGAGACTACTTTGTGGATTGTTATCTAATCGTGTCATGAGTAGGTCTTAATTGACAATGGTGTTGTGGTCCTTTGACCTGAAGTCACAACATTCATTAAGTGATGAAGAGCGTGCTTTGATGCCATCTAAAGTCTTCCTTGAGAAAGATTGATGATAAGGGTAGTTATTGGGCACATTACGAATCTTTTGGGTGTTTGTGTGTGAGTAGAAATGGGATTTGTCCTCCTATATGACAGGAGTTGCATCCATGGGCCCCTTGATGGAACTGGACTGAGAAATGCATGACCATGCTTGGTTGAGTCAATATATGATATTGGACTCACCATTCTTTGGAAGTCCGTTCTAGATCAAGAAACTTGGATTGAGCTATTATGCGGGTGACACGGTCCATACCTCTAGTTCTTTCCGAATGTATGGGACAAAGGGAAAAAGACAATGCTGGGACATTGTTCATAAGGGCTTATGAGTTATGAACTCTTATTGCTTGGGGAGAAATGATGCATTGCTAGATGCCGCTCATTGTTTGTGAGGTTTTTGGTTTGATACTTTCAAGATCAAGTGGGAGACTGTTGGAGTTACCATGGTGATCTAGAAGTGGTCAAATATGTAATCTCACTGCCAACGCGATATGAGCCTGCAGGGTCGCACATAAGAGCATGTGGAGAAATTGGAAGATTAACTGTATTGGTAAGGGTTACCAATCACCCTACAGTATGGGGAGTCAGGCAAATGTTTCCAAGGGAAAATCGTCGAGAGTCGACGGGAGTCATCGAGTATGACTCATCGACTATGGCAAAATCAACGAGAATCGACGGGAGTCGTCGTGTATGTCTCGCCGACTAAGGCATAATCGTCGAGAATCGAACTGTCCGATTCTCGCCGATTCTGCGTCTGATTCTCGTCGACTGATTCTCGCCGATTCTGGAGGTGATTCTCGCCGACTGATTCTCGCCGAATCTGGAGGTGATTCTCGCCAAACGGTCCATAAACCCCAACTTGGGTGGTCTGCGGATAGCGATTCCTATGAACTGTTTATGCCTTTGGTATAAATAGGACACTTAGTGTTTTGGGGAAATCATCGACCAACATCGGGATTTCTGTAGCCGAACGGAAGCCGACGGAAAGAGTTCCGCCGATCTCCCGATCCGCCGAATCCCGATTCCGCCGAACGGAAACATTCCACCGCCGCCTGTTTGCTCTGCCGACGACCTCATCTACTGCGACCATCGCTGGTCTTGCTTTCCCTGGCGTGGACCTAGCAGTCCGTGGGAAGTGCAAAGGTACGGCTGATCTTCTTCCCGACCCTTCATACGACGAAGCTCGGGGTTCTCCCGCTCGTGTGGATTTCTGCAGAGACGTGGACGTTATTCCACGTAGAACTCGCCACCGACAAGGACATGAAGCTTGGAGCATCTCCGTTGAGTTGTGACTCAACGCCGCTAAGGTAATTTTTGCCTAGTTATGTATTAACTTCTTGATTCAATTTTCATGGCCCGATCCCATCTCTTTTGGGTTGTCTTGATGTTTTATTCCTTCCGCTGCATGCACAAGCGTTGTGCCATCCTCATAGAGAAACCCAACAATAGTCGGCCAAGAAGTCGGTCATTTCTTGGGCCTTGATCGAGAGGCGGGGAACAAAAGAAATATCAAACTCGCTCAGCTCTATCGACCATTTTGCAAGTCTTCCCGAATGCTCCACCCACTCAAAGATGTTGCGAAGGGGGTGGTCAGTCACCACCTGGATTGAATGCGCTTGGAAGTAAGGTCGGAGCCCTCGAGCTGAGATGATCAAATATGGTTGTGTTCGTACTTCTGCTCCTTGTCATTACTACATGACTTGCCTCACCAATGATCTTGTGTGCTGGATGATTTCTCATGTCTGATTGCAGGTGGCAGTCTTCTTTCAGCAACATGGGCATATTCTTGTTGATCTTCATCCACTCCCAGTATGCCAGGTAGATCTTCTGGAGTATCCATATCATCTTGGATGACTGGTGTTATTTCCTTTATGGTCAGCTTGTCCATTATCTGTTCTGTACCTGCAGTACTATAAGAGGAACTAGGCAGTCCATTGTTAATCATGGTAGACTCATCAAAGACTACATGAACTAATTCTTCTACAACTTTGCTTTTCAAGTTGTAGATCATATAGGCTTTGCTATAATTGTTGTACCCAACAAATATTCCATCATAGGATTTGGCAGCAAATTTAGTCACATAGGACTTGCCATTGTGAAGAACAAAGCATTTACTATCAAAGAATCTGAGATAGACCAGATTTTGTTTTCTGCCCTTCAAGATCTCATAGGGAGTCTTCTTGTGGCCTTTGGTGATAGAGGCTCTATTGAGGACATGACATGTAGTATTTACTACCTTAACCTAGAAATATTCTGGGAGAGATGTGTCACTCAACAGTGTTCTACAATCCTCTATGAGATTCCTATTTTTTCTCTCAACTATCCCATTTTGCTGGGGTGTTCTAGGAGAAGAGAATTCTTGATGAATCACATGCTCTTCACAGAACTTTGTCATACTATCAGATTGGAATTCTGTCCCATGGTCACTTCTGATTTTGACTACAGAACAGCAAAGCTCATTCTGAATTTGCTTGACAAACCTCATGAAGACATTAAGGCTTTCATCCTTCTTCTTAAGAAAGAACACCCAAGTAAACTTGGAATAGTCATCAACTACCACAAAGGTGTAGACTTTCTTACCAAAACTGTGAATTGGCATTGGACCAAATAGGTCCAAGTGCAAGAGGTGTAAGCACTTCACAAAGTCTTTGGTCCCAATACCCTTGAAGGAGACTTTTGTCAGATTACCCTTTTGGCAAGCATATCAAATTCCCTTCTTAGAGCATTTCACATTAGGGCCATTCCTAACTAGCTCTTGACTGAAGAGCTTGCCAATAGTCTTGTAATTCAAATGGGCTAGTATCTTGTGCCACTGGATACAGTAAGAGACTTTCTCATTTGCCACCAAACAGATAGGAGAATCTGTATCTAGATATAGAAAGTTCAAGCAATAAATATTTCTACTCCTAGTGCCTGTCAAGATGACCTCTTGGTCACTTGACCTCCTGATTAGGCACTCCTCCTTGTGGAAGACAATTACATAGCCAAGATCAGAAAGCTAGCTTATGCTTATAAGGTTGTGCTGCAACCCTTCAACATAAGCCACCTTTGTGATGGTGACTATGTCTTTGGTGATCTTACCATACCCTCTGGTTACACCTCTATCTGAACCTCCAAAGATGACTTTGGGTCCATCTTTTACTGGAGTAAACTCCTTCAAGTTGCTCCTTGTTCCAGTCATATGCCTGGAAAAACCATTGTTCAAGTACTATATAGGGGTATGACACATTGAACTATCCTGCAATATAAAAATTACTTAACCTTAGGACCCCAATATCTATTGGGTCATAGGTGCATGTTAGCATGAAACTGAACATATGCACCAACAAAATTTCTGACTCGTAGACTGACCCTAGCTCAAGCCATATTGGAATTATGCCAGCAGTCAATGGCAAAATGCCCTATCTTACCACAACACCAACAATCATGTATGTTATATCTTCTTTTCTGTGAAGAATCTACAGCTTGATGAGCAGCAACCTTGTCAAGAGGAAGATGTGCTGCAACCTTTTTCTGATTTCTTTCAGCCAGAATTTGACTGAAGCTAAGTCTTATAGCTAGCTTATTTGGTCTGCCCTGAGTGCTAGCAGCATCTAGCTTATTTTCAGAAAGCATGCTTATGATGGCTTCAGATATGCCCAGATCAGCCAAATTCTTAGACTTGCCCTTAGTCAGAACCTTTGCTGTAAGATTCTGAGCCCTCACTGCAGAAACATTCTTGAGAGTTGGTGCAGAAGCACCAAAGACAAATAGTCTAGATTGGACCATTTTAAATTTTTCATTGGCAGCCTTGATTGCACACACCCTACCAAAACGTTCATCATGACAGTGAACATCTTTGTTCACTCCAGATGAACAACAACTCTCCTAGTGACCATAAGAACTTTCTTGGTCATACTGGTTAGAAGGTATCAAAACTTTTCTGAAAAGAATGGGAGGCTTAGAAGAAATAGGCTGAGGTGGAACTGGAGCTCTGCCCTTCCTTTTGGAAGGAGAAACTCTTGTGCTTCCCTTGAATCCCAACCCCCTCTTGCCCTTTTGAGAGGAGAAGGAGTCTATCAAGGGGAGGATAGTACTTGGCTTAGAATAGCTTGCCACTAATATTTTCTCTTTCTCAAGCTTATCTTCAAGCTCCCTGATGAGACAGTTCTTGTGCTTGATGGAGGCTACCTGAATATTCAAGTGGGACTTTAGTTGGCTAATTTCCCTAGCTCTCTAGTCCAGCATATTTGCTGTTACAGTCTGTTTGGCAACTGTAAGCTTAAGAGATGAGATCTCTTTATCTTGCTTCTTAGACAACTTCTTGACCTTCTTGAAGGCATTTAGAAGTTCTCCATACTTGTCAATCAGTTGATTAACATCTCCTTAAGATCTAGAATCTTCTTCAGCACAAGGTGAAGAGGCTTTTGAGCAAGGACTAGTCTCAAACCCAAACAGATTGAAAGAGAGGGTAAGATCTACCTTTGCTCTAGAGGGGGGGTGAATAGAGTATTTTAAAATAATTTTGCAAATTAAAAATTAAATTGGCAGTGGAAGACTTGATTTATTTATAGGTGTATTGTGCTTGTAGTAAATAAAACTAAGTAAGCAAGAAACAAAAACACAGCACACAGCAAATAAAACACAGGCAAAAAGAAGACACAAGGATCTATAGTGGTTCCCCAATCAACCTGGGTACATCCACTCTTCTACCACCCTAGGTAGGAATCCACTGCAGTATGAGTTGATCAGGTGTCCTATGCACCAATGAGCTTTTGATCAGGTGCTCAAAAACCAAACTAGATTTTTTGATCAGGTGTCTTGCCACCACTGAGTTTTGACAAGGTCTCAGAAACCAAACACAAAACTTTTGAAGGGAGTTTTGAGTAACCCTTTTATAGCAGAATAAAAGAAAAAGATAGTGTAGTTGATCTTCTCTATTGACAATCAAAGAGAAGACTAGTGGATTGTTGATGTCAAAGCTCCCCCTGAGATTTGCAGTTGTTCAGGAAGAGAAGCTTTGCACAGGGTGATAGGCCTTCAGAATGATTGAGATCTCCAGCAAAAGAGGATTTCAGCAATGACTGAAATGTGTTGTGTCTGGAGGCTTGATTGATGAAGCCTTGAACAATTGAAATCAGAGATGAGAAATTGTAATCCTGTAGTTGTTGTGTGTCTCACAGATCTCAGATATTGTCCTTAGTTTTTCTATTGTTATCTGTTATCCTTGATAATGTCTATCTCTATTGTCTGAAATGATATATTGAAATCCAATCTTCTAGATAGCCGTTAGCCAGTCATAAATGACTTTCTTAATTGATATCTGTCTCTGGAGGAAAGTCCTAAGAAACATTCTCTTTGTCTCCTTGAAACTTGCTCCAGATTAATTAAAACAGCTACAAAATCCTTTGCATTAACTGCTGGATATGAATAAATTTAAATTCCATAACTGACTGAATTTGAAATCCTGAAATCGTCGATCTCTCAATAAAATCGTCGATCTGAGCTCGACTACCGTCGATCTGAGCTTAGAGACTGGAACTTGACTTGAAACAGAAATCGTCGATCTGAGCTCGACTATCGTCGACCTGAGCTCAGAGATCTGGATTTTGGCTAGAGACAGAAACGTCGATCTGAGCTCGAAGATCGTCGAACCGAGTTCGATGACTCATTGAACTGAGCTCAGAGATAGTCGAACTGAGTTCGACGCCTCATCGATCTGAGCTCGACAAAAATTGCCTTAGTCTTACTGCACTTGTAGTCTGAACTAGGAGGTCTTGGGGGCAGCTTTCAAACCTAAGTACTAAGCCTTAGAACTATTCTAGTTGACCTTTAAATCTATACAATGAGGTCAAGACACATTCCTAAGAACATAGTGATCCTTACCCAAATCAGTAATAGGGTGTTCCAACACAGATAAGCAGAGTTAGGTGATTGATGTACCTTTCTCTGACCAGGCTAATCGTGGTGGCCTTCCTCATCTATCATTGCCATCAAACCTATGTAGCTATGGACATCTTCATCCACCTCTGACTCACTATCTGACAGTGTCAGAGGGGCTCTGATTCCTATCCTCCCTGGAGGATTGACTTCTCCTACTGTAATAGCTTCATCTATAATAGTAGCAACAACTAGCCCAATATAGGCTTCCTCTTCTTGAGACTCAGAAGATGATGAGTCTGTCCAACTCTTTTCCTTCTTGGCCATGAAGGACTTTTCCTTCATTCCTTTGTGCTGGTGCTGCTTCTTCTCCTCAATCTCCTTCCTCTTCTCTGGTCAGTCAGCTATCACATGCCCAGGCTTGCTGCAATAGTAGCAAATTATTTTAGAGGAGTTATATTTATTATGTTTAGAACTATACCTGTCAGTCTTGGACTGGTTCTTTCTGTGATGGGTGGAATTAGAAGGCCTTTTCTTCCAATTCTTCTTCTTCATTAACCTCTGGAGTTGTCTGGAAAAGGCTGCAAAATATTCATCAGACATGCTGCTGTCTGATGCCTCTAAGTCAGAGCTGTCTGACTCAGCTGGTCTCCTTGGTGGAGAAGGAATCCTTTCCTTGCATTTCCTTTAGCGTTCAACTTTGAAGGCCAAGGAATTTTCTTTGTCCAGTGATTTATTGGAGGAATCCTCCTCTTTCCTGGTAGCCAGCTGCATCTCATAGGAGAGCAACTTCCCAAACAATATTTGGGGAGGAGTGTCAATAAGCTTGTCCATCTCTCTTATGACACAGATCTTAGTATCCCAGTCTCTAGTGAGAGATATGAGAAACTTGTCATTAATTTCGTAATTATTGAAGACCCTTCCATAGGTCTTCAACTTATTTATGATCCTGAAGAATCTTTCATAATAGGTAGTTATGTTCTCCTTCAGGATTTGTCTGAAAGCCTCATACTCTTGCTTGAACAGAGACTTTCTATCTTCTTTTACCTCATCAGTACCCTCCATGTAGATTATAAGGGTGTCTCACATCTCCTTGGAGGTCTAGCAGTTAACCAAGTTCAGGAAGGTTGAGTCATCTACGACACTAGATATGATATTATGTGCTCTCTTGTCTAGGCCAGCTAGTATGACCTCATCTTTGGTAATTTCAAAGAGTGTCTTGGGTGTCTGGATGTTGGCATCTAGAGCAGAGACCTTCATGGAAATGACAGGTCCCTCCCTAATAGTTGTAAAAATTCTTGGATCATAGGCGTCCATGAATAGCCTCACCATCTCCTTCCATATTCAAAACTGCTCCTTTCTGTAGATGGGGAGTTTCATTGAACTCAGCTCTCTCTGGCTCTCTCCTGAGCCCATGACCACTTAGCAACAGCTACTTTGGTGGATTACTCAGATTTTTAAATCCTTTTTTGAGGGACCTCACTCTGATACCACTTGAAAGATCTTATTTTCAAGGTAGCTAACAGCCTAGGGGGGGTGAATAGGTCTGCTTAGGTCTTTTGAGAGTCTTTTTAAATCACTTGATTGTGTATTTTAGCTTTCATCTTATAGTGATCGAGAGCTTGTCTTAGTACCTGTAATTAAGAAAATAAAAGCAAACACAGAAAAGCACACAAGTATTTTATAGTGGTTCCCCAAAATTATGGGTACATCCAATCTCCTCCCACCGTGCTTACTTTCTAATAGTCAAGGAACTTATCTAAATCAATGCTCCACAGAGCTTACACCTCAGATCCCTCAAGATCTCTCAGTCTCCTCCAAGACCAACACCTCAGCCATCAAGGCCTACACTCAGTGATACAAGTATCACCTACCTCAGGCACTTAAGCACTACCACTCAGGCTATGGAGGATAGCCCTACCTCAGAGCAAGCTTGCTCCTACAACTTAGCGAGATACACTCTCCTATAGTTCAGGCAGAACTGCCCTACTTCTTAGTGAGTAAAACTCACCTACCTCAGAGAGCAGCACTCTCCTACAGCTCAGGTAAATTTGTCATACCTCAGACCTAAAGGTCCTACAGCTCAGATCTAGAAGGATCCTACAAAGAGAAATAGTTTAATTAACTTTAACATAGAGAAATTTCTCTGTGTCAACCACTTGAGCAGAAAACTTTCTGCTCCAACTCTCCTAACAGCAGGGAAAGGATTTGCTGGAGGAACTCAAAAGATAACTTCTAAACTTGTTGCTGAAGCCTAAAAATCTTTTGATCCTGAGTCTTCAAACAGCTCACTGAACCTGGCAAAGGATGAAGGTTCATCTTTCTTCATAATTGATACTGAATCTGTTGTGGCAGATGGAGACTTGCACAGCTAACTGAACTTTTCTTGTTGGAGAGCTTCAAGCTTTTCACATGCAGCAATGATGAAGAAGATGAAGATGACTGCTCTCGTTTTTGAATAATGTATGCCCTAAAAGTTATCTTTGTCTTGGCCCTATCTCTTCCTTCTGTAGTTCATCTATCAACGGCTCTTAGAGATCGGTGGGCCCCACCTGCAGCTTCCAACTGCACCTTGCTTTAATGAAAGAAGACGTACAGTAGCTTCACGATAATTTTTGTTGTGTAGTGTAGCTTCCCTGTGTCTGATTTGACCTTAGTTCACTTTGTCGATTTTGCTGATGTCAACACTTGTGGACTTAGCCAAAATCGAGCATTAGAGAATAGGCATTGAGTGAGTAAGCATCACTCAATGCAAAACACTTAGACAGATTCACAGTCTCTTGGCGTTGAGTGAGTCACCTTCACTCAAGGCCAAACTACTTAGAATATTAAGTCTGATTCTAGGCGTTGAGTGATTCAGCTCAACTCAACGCCAATCATGCTTTATCAGCTTTCAGTTTCTTGACATTGAGTGAGTAAGAATCACTCAACGCTAAACCCCTTAGACAAAATTCTGTCTTCACTAGGCGTTGACAGCGTTGAGTCAGTAACCTCCACTCAACGTTTTTTTGCCTTAACCATATTTCTGTTTATTCAGCAACATAAGCGTTGAGAGTGTTGAGTGAACATGCCTCACTCAACGCTTTCTGCCTTAGCCAATATTCTGTATTTTACAAGCATGGCATTGAGTGAGTTGACTTCACTCAACACCTGTGGACTTAACCACATTTTAGCTCATTCTAACTTAGGATATGACAGTATAGGCTACACTCAGTGCTATAATTAATCTGGCATTGAGTGATGTTCCTTCACTCAACGTCTGTGGACTTAGATAGATTTCTGTCATCCCAGACCTTAGGTAAGTGTTTACCTGACTTAGCCACTTAGGTTACCTGACCTATCATAGTCATCTATAGACATGTGTATATCATTAATAATATTGACTTCACTAAAATCCATGACATTGTCGGCAATTGACCCAACAAAAATGATATCTCTTCGACTTTAATTGTTTTGAACCTAGAAACCTTTTGGATCCTCTTAAGATTCATTAAACAACTTCAATCTAAATTTAACACTCAAAGTGTCTATGATCAGAAGTGACCATGTCACAGAACTTGAAAATTAGTTTATCTATAGAATCTGTGATGATGAAAGGATAAGACAAAGCTACCCAGTTCCTTAATAAAACTATAATTAAATCAAGCAGAAAATTTTGACTAACACAAAACTGCCCAAGTCCCTCGTGACAGAAGCAGTTGTTGTTACCAAAATTGCTTTGAAAAGAGGTTATATTCAAAGACCAAAGCTGAAAGATTTATTAAACCACTAAGAGGGGATAATGCTGACAGAGTCAACTAAAATTCAAGAGAGGCTTGATCATATCAAATATATCTTGTAATTCTAATTGTACTACAAAATAATGAAAGGAAATTGTTGGAAAAACAATGTCAAGACTTAAAATTTTAAGTCTGTACTTGATATAATGTCGAATACAAGTCGACATTACATTGACTTCTGTTTGATAGAACGTCCAGAGATGGTAATTATAAAGAGTTTGAATTTTTTGACGTGTCGTTGACCTAAGTCGATGTATGCATCGACAAAAAGTTTGATAAGGAATTTTCACAGCTATGTCGAATTCCAGTCGACATAACATTGATTGAATAAACGTGTCGTGTTTATTTCTTTCTTAAATTTTATCGATAACTCTAATTCTAGAGGTATTGACTTATATATCAGGCTTTATTTAATCAAACATTACAAAATTCTTCATCTTCCCCGCTTAAGGTCCGTGCGCTTAAGGTAGGCCCTTTGAAAAATATCTCCATTCTTGTGTGTGGCCCACAGTTGCGCGTGGGCCTACGACTGCTCCACTAGTTCGCCCCCATAATGATGGGATGAAAACCGACTCTCAGGTCTTCAATGGGCAGGAATGGGCATCCACGTGATCACATGCTAGTTGCCTCGTGCCCAAGCCCTAATAGCCAATGGTTTGCATGGTCCTCACCCGCTTAAGTGGAATTTCGCCCTCAAGTATGCCCTCTGTTTTCTCATCATTTTTCATAGGTGTCGACTTGATTTCTTCTTCTAGCTATGCCATCCGGAGTCGGGCCTCTGTCGCGGCATCCTCCTCTCGGCACTTTCCAACTTATTCAAACACCACACAAGAATTTATTCCCTCAGAGGCATCAATTATGGGAGCCCCCGCCAAGCTACCTGCGTTGGCACATCCCCAACGCCAGTCATTCCCACTGCCATCTATAGAAAGGATGATGCCTTCGTCAACACTTCCTCCCCTGCAGCATTACAGATAATTGGCCCTCTCAATGGGTTTATCTCCGCTCGGAGCATTTCCTCGGTCACGGGGAAATTTGAATTAATTCCCCCTGCGTTCTCCTATCTCCAGAAAGGCAAGTCCTCTTGGTAACAACTTCCTGCAAACGCTCTTGTGTGTCTGCAGCACTCAATGAATTTTTGGTCGGAGGCCATGATGATGAAGTTTTGTCTTGTTCGTTTTCCCTTTCCATTAGCCTCTCCAAGACTGCATTTTTCATACCGACCATTTTTTCAAATAGGAGATTGTAGGGAAAAGGCTCTAAAGAAGAGTAGATGGAGGAGTGGTCCAGCTTAAACTATTTATATGCCAAGGGGTATGGCATTTTGGTCGCAGTCTTTTGCGGTTATTAGTATACTTTCTTAAAGCTCGCACATGCTCTGAAAAATTACAGGGATTATGTTAACCCAAATCCTACGACGATGGATAACATTAGATGGCAAATCATCCAACTGGCTTCTTTGAGTGCCCATGAATACTTTCTCGAAGGTTACTTAGGGTGCCCACAAACATTCCTCGCTCTGTGGTTTGGACGCTATAACAGTCGGTATGAGACTGGATGGCTTCTTAGAGGACAGTTCAAAGATCCAGCCAAGAGGTCACAACGGGTATTGCTCCTATGCCTGTTCGGACTCCTCTCTCTGGCATCAGCTTAGGTGGCACCACACGGTTACATACAGTCTCTTATCTCAACCTCCTGCCAACCGACTCGTCGTGTACCTCGGGTGGCTACACATTTAATGCCATGATTTATGAGGCATTAAATTTCCATCGTATTATGAACGACCGAGCAACCTACCCCCCAAGTATAAATGGGGACAAGGGGTGCTCGAACGGGGACATGTGTCTTAGTCCAGAACCTAACCTATTGTATGCGCAGACACTAAGAGCTTCTCATTCCTTTGAGTCTCTCTTGTACTTGAGCAAGTGTTTGTATCTCCTTATATTCCATTTCTTAAGATAATTCAAAAGCCCGCCACAAGAGAGGCATTCACCCGGGTGGGTAAGTCTGGTATTCGCCGCTATCAGTGCATTCTCTTTTTGTGTCTAGTCTGCTCAACTCTCAAGGGCTAGAAACAGATCACTTACAAATCTCTTTTTTATCTGTTGACCACCTGATCCAGGGATAGCTCACTGAGAGTTGATGACAATTTTGGTTCCAAAAGTACTTATCATTGGATATATTGATGTAAAATTGACACCTTATCACCTTGGCACTAAAATTATGCATTTAATCAAAGAGTTTGAATATTTATATTGACGATTTTCCTGGTTCAAGTTATTTGATATCCTTTTCAAATCATAGAGCTTTGACTAGTGGTTTTCAAATGTATAAGAAACTAATATGGATGTTTGTTACATCATGATAATCACCATTGCATGAAGGATGTCATTTTAAGTATCATGAGTGAGTGATACTTTATGTATGTGAGGTTATTTAGTAAGTGTACTTCACTTATATAGTTGGAGTTGACTACTATAGCTTAAGTCTCTCTAGTGAAGAGGGGTGTGTCGGGCTCTAAGATGGTGTATAGTGTACTTATGGTTAGGTCTAGGACCTTAGAGTTGAAAGACTTAAGTAATAACCTCATATTAATTGCTTAGAGCATTTAGAGTCCTTTCATAACCTGAGGTTGAATCCTAGCTCACTTTGAAGGCCTAGGTCAAACATTAGGATAATCTACTAGTGACACTATTGGGGTTTCACCAAGAGTGCTCCTCACATCACCTTTACACTTAGGTAGCTCAACTACACTTTGGGCTGGTCTTCAGGTGTTTTCTTGTTTCCATCAAGTTCAGGAGTTGGTGAGAAAGTATAAGTTTATGTGTTGGGTAGATGATGAGTGATTTTCAAATAGTGTTTTAGGCCCTCTTATAGCTTGATTTTTCATTGATATCTCTCATCTATTTGTAGATTTCATCTTAAAATATGCTAGATTCAAATTATTTGTCATGTGAGTGCATAAGTCTAGATAGGGTAGTTTTTGAGCAATTCTACGCATGAAGGAGACCTCCTATCCTTCTTATTTCTTTTGTGTGATTATTTATTTTGTTTGTGACTGTGTGGATGTGTAATTTTTGTCATTCTGGATGTTTTACCTGCAGGTACCAATGTTGTGGTATTTTTCCCATGCTCCTCGGCTATGTTTTAGAAAGGAGGCTAGTAATCGTGCATTTTTCATCACGCACGATCACTGCCCCCCTCTGCTCATAACCACTAGTCATGCGCGGTCTTTGCGCATCAAAGCGATATTTGAGTGAGGATAGTCAATGTGCAGAATTTGCCACCCACGATCTCAGGTACCCTCTCTGCACACGACCACTAATCGTTTGCGGCTTATTAGAAAATTCAACCTGTGAGACCCCTTTAAATGCACGAGTATAAATAGCATGACCACTGGTCGTGCGAGACAAAATCATTTCACCCCAAAATCTCATTTTTCCCTGCCAGTCCATGTTCCCACTCTGCGCAATAGTAGTGGCATTCCTTCTCACACGATCACTGTAACACCCCGAAACTCAAAAGAGGGACGGGTGAATTTTTAAGCCAAGTCTGGGACTTGGAGAAGGTGATACGGCCTGGGACACGGGCGTGTCCCAGGGCATACCACGGGGGGGGGGGGGGGGGGCACACAGCCTAGGATACGGGCGTGTCCTGCTCGGGCAGGTTGTGGTTTTGTGCTAAGGAGAACACACGGAATGGGACACGAGCGTGTTCCATGGCGTGTCTAGCATACAGCATGTGACACGGGCGTGTCACATGCCCGTGTTCTTCTTGGGGGAGTCTTGGATTTTGCACACGGGCTGTGACACGGGCATGTCACATGTGACACAGGCGTGTTGGTGGTCGTGTCAGAGGTCGTGTTCTGGTCGGGGATCACTGGTGATGGTGAATGAATGACACGGTGAAAGTGAGGAAAAGATCTACCTTAACTCTAGAGTGGGGGGGGGGGGGTGAATAGAGTATTTTAAAATAATTCACAATTAAAAAGGTAAAGCAGTGGAAGACTTAAATTTATGTATATGTGTAAGGTGCTTGCAGTGAAGTAAAAACTAAAGCAAGAAATAATGAATCACACAGCACACAGCAAAGACAAACACACAGCAACCAGAAGACACAAGGATCTATAGTTGTTCCCCAACAACCTTGGTATATCCACTCTTCTACCACCCTTGGTAGGAATCCACTGCAGGAAGGGTTGATCAGGTGTCCTGGGAACCAATGAGCTTTTGATAAGGTGCTCAAAAACCAAACCAGATTTTTTGATCAGGTGTCTTGGCACCACTGAGTTTTGATCAGGTCTCAGAAACCAAGAGTTCACTTTTGAAGGGAGAGATAACCCTGTACAGATGGTGGTAAAATAAAAAGGTGATGATGTCTTTTCTGTCTCAAATCACTGAGAGAAGACTAGTGGTTGGTTGATGTTGTCAAAGCTCCCCCTGAGATGTAGAATGGTTCAGGAGTGAAAGCTTTGCTTGGGTGATAGGTCTTCAGATGCTTCAGATCTCCAGCAGAAGATAATTCCAGCAGATGCTGAAATGTTTTGTGTCTGGAGTCCTTGATGTTGAAGCTTTTGAAGACTTGAAGATTTGGAGGAGTTGAGTAGCAGAAGATCTTCTCTACAGCAGAATTTTCTTGTGTTCTTGAAGATTCAGTAGATTTGAAAATCACAAAAGATGAACTGTTGATCAGAGAAGTTGTATTATTCAATCTTTTGTGTTGTAATCTAATTCTTCTGTATCTCTTTGTATTCTCTGTGTATTGTTATTGTTGTTTGATAGTTTAACTTTCAAGGCAGCCTAAACACCTAGAGGGGGGGGGGGGGTGAATAGGTTCTGCTTTTCTTATAAAAACTTCTAGGCAGAATTCAAATCAATAGCTAACACAATAAGCACAGCAATCACAGAAAATAAAACATCACAGATTGCACAATGTTTTATAGTGGTTCCCCAAGGTCTGGGTACATCCACTTTCCCCCTTCACCTATCTAGCAGTATGCTAGATTCGGCCAAACTTCCACTTATCTCAGATCAACAGATCCTACAACTCAGAACCCAACTGGTTCCTACAACTCAGGCACAACTGCCCTACCTCAGCCTTGCCCCAAGGCCTACAACTCAGAGAATATCCTTCTCCTACACTCAGGCAAACAGCCCTACCACTCAGAGTTCAACACTCCTACACTCAGCCTTTATAACATAGGCTTACAACTCAGATCTGTGTAAACAGATCCTACAGAAATATAGAAAAGATTATTAAACTGTCTTGCCAAAGTTGAGAGAGAAAAAGCCAAGACAATTCTTGATCAGCTGATGCAATCAACTGTATCTGAGCCTTCTTCAAAGCTTCTTGAAAATGTACTTAGCTGAGTTGATTCCAAACAGCTTCTTGAGAATCCACTGGGGGTTTCTTTCTTCTTCTTCTAATTCTGGCTTGACCTCTCTCTATCCAGCACTTTGAAAGATTCTTCTGAATTCTGATTAGAACTCTTCTTAGATCTATCCTTAGATAGTCTTCTTAGATCTCCCAGAGAAGATCTTCTTAAGTGACTAGCACTTTCTTGAAATGAATTGGATTGTGATCCTTCTCTTCCTTTTTGATTCAAAGTTATTCAAAAAGGACTATCTGTTATGGTTATGTTCTCCTTCTGAATCAGTCTATTTATAGACATTTTTCATGGTAACCGGCTGATCCGGTTTCTAACCGTTTTCTGACAAGTCTGATAGCTTCAGTCAACCGGTGATAACCCACAGCTGTCAAGTCTTCAAACAAGTCATGTGCCTTAGTCTTGAACCACAAGTTGTTGAAACAGTCTGTCAGAAAGTGTCGAGACCATCTGTCTATCTGTGTCGACACAATTGACTTTGGTGTCGACACAGTCTTCAGTGATGTCGACTAAGTTGCCTTTGAGTCGACACAGCTTCTTCTGAAAATAACTTGGTCTTAACTCTTCAGTGTGTCGACACAAGTCCTGTGTGTCGACACAGTTGTTGTAGAATTATAACTTAGTAAGTGTCGACTTAGCCTTCAGGTGTCGACACATTCTGCTTTAATGTGTCGACTTAATCACAATGTGTCGACACATTCTGCTGGTGTCGACAAACTTGAGGTCGACTATTTTCTTCTGTGTCGACACATTCAGCTGATGTCGACAATCTTGAGATCGACTATATTCTTCTGTGTCGACACATTCTCCCAATGTTGAGGTCGACGCTTTTCTTCTGTGTCGACACAAATTCCCAGAGTTGTGTCGACTCTTTTCTTCTGTGTCGACACAAATTCCCAGTGATGTGTCGACTTACTTCTTCTGTCTCGACACTTTTTCCCAGTGTAGTTGTAGACTAACTGCTATGTGTCGACACTGCTTCCCAGTGTTGTGTCGACTCTTTTCTTCTGTGTGTCGACACAGCTTCCTCTGTGTCGACACTTGGACTTAGAATTTTTCTGCATACTTTATCAATTCTTCACCTGCACATGTCAACTTAAAACAACATCAAATACACCTTGATGTATATCATTGAGCTAGGTTGGGCTTCTTCAAATCAGGTACACATTTTCCAATGTACCCAACAATCTCCCCCTATTTGGAGAAGTCATAACCCCTATAGCCAATGATATACACCATTTATAAACAGTACTAAATGATGATTAATGACATAACAGGAATACTTTAATATAAACAAAACATAAAAACAAATCATCACAGAATGCCCATTTTAATATGCCAAACAACATTTTGTTTATAACTGGGTAATGTTTGATTACAATGTTTTACATTTAATGATTACATCACAACATAACAAAACACTATAAAAGAACTTGAAACAAAATCAGGCTTGATCAGGCTCTTTAATTATAATCCCTTTGCCAGATTGAATTGTAGCTGTCACAGGAGCTTCTGAATCTTCAGCTATCTTCTTTCCTTTAAGATCAGCTTTCTTCTGAGCTTCTTCCTTGATCCTTTGCCTTTCAAAATAATGAAAAGGCTTTGGGAAGTATTTTCTTGGCTCCTTAGCATCTGAAGGCAGTCTTCCCAGCTTAGCTTTCCTTCTGAATTGAACTATTGCTTCTTGTCTTGCCTCATACTTCTGCCATTCTATTTCATTGTACCACTTGCCTCTCTCATGAACTTTATCTTGTATAGCTTTCCATGCAGTGAGTATTATGTTCCTTGAAGTGGGACTCCACTGCTCATAATCTGGCTTCAGTACAGCCTGCTCTCTGAATTTCCTCTTTGCTACTAGAGCATCTTGCTGTTCTTTTAGAGTAGCCTCGGGCTTATCAACCTTTCCAAAGACAATATTAGTAACCTCCTTTGGAGGACTATACATTCCTTGAACCTTCTGATCGATCATGTCAAAATCTGGAGGGGGGTAAATGACTTGGGCAACCTCAGGTTGAGTGCCTTCAAGTAGATTTGATTGTATTCCTGATTCAGCTACCATAGCATCATCACACAATGGGGGATATCCCAAAGTGGCTCGAATGCTATTGGTCACCCATTTGGAGTGCTCTGAGCCTGCATGAATTAGCATCCTCTCCCCCTTTATGGCTTCTCTAGATACATGATCTCTTAGATCTTCCTTTTGAAATCGAATTTGGCCATCCAAATAATTCACACCCTCTTTGAAAAATGGTCTTAACTTTTGAAGCTTGTCAGATATTTCTTTTTGAGAGGTTGTGATGGCAGTCTTAACAGATGCAATGGCAGCTTGAAAATTCTTATCAAATTCTTCCCTTTCTTTGGCTCTATCGGCAGGCAGACCTGGAACAATCTTCTTGACCTCCTCAATAATCTCATTATGAGATTCAGTTAAATTCTCATTCATTCTGATCTGATTTTCCAAAACATAACTTTGCTTCAAAGCAATATCATCCACCTTTGTAGTAATAGCCTCCTGTTGTTTAGCTAGATAAACCACAGCATTGCCACCCTTGTGGAAGCAATCTGTCATTTCAGTTTTATGCAAGTTGACCTGAAACTGGATGGACTTGATATCCTGAGCTAAGTCAAACTGAAGTGACTTGCTATTCTCATCAACATACCTTTCCATAGCCAACCTTTGTTCATCCAATTTTACTTGTAGATCTATCATAAATTTGTTGTAATCAAAGGCTGGAGATACTTGTAGAGGTGTGGTCTGTAAAGCCTGCTTATAATTCTTGCTTCTTCTCTTGAAGACAACAAGTTTTCTTTTCTTTGCCATCCTGGCATCTTCAGTTTCTGTTTCAGATGAAGTATCTACATGAATTCTTTCTTGAGGATGATGAATTGTATCTGTTCCAGGGGTCTGTTGCTCAGCTTCAACATCCACTGGCTCACCCTCAACCTGTGGCTCAACTTCAGCTTCCTGATCAATGTCCATACCTATGGACTTCTCAATATCTGGTCCACCTCCTACTTTATCAGCAGTAGTATCAGTATCTGGAAACAACTCCTCCATAGTAAATTCTAGTTGAGCTGTAACTTCTGCAGCAGTTAAATCTTGAGACAAGTTTAACTGTGCTTCCTCTTGTACTTGCACCTCAGTATTTGTAGTATCTGGAGTAGGAGTGGACACCAGCTCCCCCTAAACCTGTGCAGGAATAAGAATATGAGCAATGTCTTTTATAGTAAAATACATTAGCTCCCCCTATACCTGAGCAGGAGTAGATACCTTTGGAGCAGGAGTGGAAACTGGCTCCCCCTGCATCTGTGCAGGTGTTGACACTTCCTGGACAACAGTTGTGTCTGGCTGATCTTCAACCTGTGTCCTCAGGGGGTCTTCTTGTAATTGTTCAGATTCTTGATTTTGTGTAGGGGATTTCACAGGGGTGTCTGGCCTGCTCTCTTCAGGCACATCCTTGGACAGCACCCTATCCCACCTAGAGAACAATCTCATATCCATTCTTCTCATATGATTAATCTTACTCCCTTGCAGTTGCTGCATCACTTCAGGAATCACTCCAGTGAAGTACAGGCTCATGATCCTAGCCATGTTAGGCTTCTTGATTCCTTCTTTAATCTTGTCAAAGATCACTCCTGACCAATCAGTAGGAATAGTAAAAACTATCCTGGTCATCAGGCTGAACATATAGGCAGAAATCCTATCATGTCCACCTGTCTTGCAGAGGATTACTTTTCCAACTACTTCTGACAAGAATTTCCCTTGTTGATTCATACCCTTCCTGTTGAAGGCAGCTCCAATCTTCAATCCTGAGTCCAGTCCACACCATTGAAGGGCTTCCCTTATCTTAGATATAGGAACTTCCTCTTCATTCTCAACTACTTACAATTGAAAGATCTTTCTTATACTTCTTTGATTAATCTTCACCTTAGTCCCTTGAACAGTGGACTTAATCTTGAGGCCAGTAGAGTGGACTGATGCAGAGATAAAGAACTCGTGCACCTCCTTCTTCCAGATTTTAGTAGGTTGTGAGATGAGAAATTCTAACCCTGACTCAGAGAGGAGGGTGATAACTCCTTGGACATCTGGCGGCGCCTCTGCAAAGGCCTGGCGCACCAACTCATACCCTTCATTGATGTTATCTTCAATCCTTCGCGCCATCGTTTTGTCGAGAAAGCTTGAGAGAAGAGAGAAAGATAGACTGTCGACACAGGGTTTTAGTCTCGAAAACCTTGGAAGCGTGTCGACAGAATGAGATTTTGACCTATTTATAGCCGCAGTTGAAAGAAGTTCAAAAGGCGCCAAAAACAGTCAAAATGTGTCGACACAGACGGAATGTGTCGACACAAACTTCTACCGTCTCGACATTACTTCAGCCTACTATGTGTCGACACCAATTTGTGGTTATGTCGACACCTTAGATAAACAGAAATTCTGTGTCGACTCTAAGGATAAGTGTCGACACATATTCTGTAAGTGTCGACATCATTTTCCTGGTTGAGTCGACATTATATTTCTGGTTAAGTCGACAATATAACTCTTAAGTGTCGACACATATTCTCTGTGTCGACACAATATTTCTGACTTGTCGACATAATTTCTCTGAGTCGACACATTACTACTGAATGTGTCGACACATTCTTACTTAGCCAATTTCTGTAACTTCAATGTGTCCTTTTTAACACTTGATTATGTTGTTGTTATTACCTTTACTTATTTATATACCACTTCAGTTGCATTGTTAATGATTTTGTTAATACATT
The DNA here is from genome assembly GCA_039513925.1 of Platanthera zijinensis. Taxonomy (NCBI): domain Eukaryota; kingdom Viridiplantae; phylum Streptophyta; class Magnoliopsida; order Asparagales; family Orchidaceae; genus Platanthera; species Platanthera zijinensis. The sequence continues at coordinate 60,954,595 of CM077079.1, read as the reverse complement.
AATCAATGGTTAACATACCTAATTCAATTTTGAATTTATTGAATTTGGTTTCATCTAAAGGCTTAGTAAATACATCTGCTATTTGATAATCTGTTTTTACAAATTCCAATGAGATGTCTCCTCTTTCTACATGTTCTCTAAGAAAATGGTATTTGATTTCTATATGCTTAGTTCTACTATGAGAAACTGGATTATTAGCAATAGAAATAGCACTCTTTGAATCACATAAAAGAGGTGTTCTACTTACCTAAATACCATAATCCTTAAGCTGATGCTGCATCCACAATATCTGTGCACAGCAGCTTCCAGCAGCAACATACTCTGACTCAGCTGTGGAAATTGCCACACTGGTCTGCTTCTTACTACTCCAAGATATTAGTCTTTCTCCCAGGAATTGACAAGTACCTGTAGTACTCTTTCTATCCTCTCTACATCCTGCAAAATCTGCATCTGAATAGCCTGTTAGTAGAAAATCTCTATTCCTAGGGTACCAAAGACCTAGAGTAGGAGTGCCCTTTAGATATCTCAGAATCCTTTTGACTGCAGTATAATGAGATTCTTTTGGGCAGGCTTGGTACCTAGCACAGACACATGTAGCATACATAATGTCAGGTCTACTGGCAGTGAGATATAGTAGAGACCTAACTATTCCTCTATACAATGATTCATCAACAGGTTTACCTGCCTCATCTTTGCATATAGGCATACTTGTTCCCATAGGAGTTCTCATGGTGGAGGATGACTCCATACCATACTTCTTAATTAATTCTTTGGTGAACTTAGACTGGGATATGGACAATCCATCATCAGTCTGTCTTACTTGGAGTCCCAAGAAGAACTTAAGTTCTCCCATACTGCTCATCTCAAACTTCCCTTGCATAAGTTTGGCAAACTTTTTACAAAGGTTGTTTTCAGTAGATCCAAAGATTATGTCATCAACATAGATCTGGACTAAGATGATCTTTCCTTTGGATTCCCTAAGGAATAGAGTTTTGTCTATCTTTCCTCTTGAGAATTTATTCTCAATGAGGAAGGTAGATAGGGTTTCATACCAAGCCCTTGGAGCTTGTTTTAACCCATACAAAGCTTTCCTAAGCTTATACACATAATCAGGTTTAAGAGAATCTATAAAACCTGATGGCTGCTCTACATATACTTCTTCTTTAAGATCACCATTCAGAAATGCTGACTTCACATCCATCTGGTATACTTTGAAGTCTTGGTAGGCTGCATAGGCAAGGAACATTCTGATTGCCTCCAGCCTTGCTACTGGAGCAAAGGTTTGATCAAAGTCAATTCCTTCTTCCTGCCTGTATCCTTTTGCAACTAACCTTGCTTTATTCTTCACTATTATCCCACTCTCATCTAGCTTGTTCCTATAGATCCACTTAGTGCCAATTATATTGTGGCCTCTTGGTTTAGGAACCAGCTCCCAGACTTTACATCTTCTGAATTGATTCAGCTCCTCTTGCATAGCATCAATCCAGTGCTGGTCTTGGATAGCTTCTTCAAACTTCTTAGGTTCCATCTGGGACAAGAAACTTGAATGCAAAACTGTGCTTTGATTTCTGCTTCTAGTTTGCACTCCTTGTCTTGGATCACCAATTATCTGATCAGTAGGATGATCTCTTAGATATCTTATAGCTGGAGGTAGATTCCCTTCAGGTTGAGCATCTCCAGCTTCTTCATTCTGCTATTCCTCTTGGTTTTCATCAGCTTCCATTATCTCTTGTACTCCCCCTGGACAGCAGCCTTCATTTTCCAATGCACCATCTTCCTTTGAAGCTTCAGCAATGGAGAGCTTGTCCATCTTCTTGCTTATACCTGTTGAGTCATTTGATCTACAAGACAACTCACAATTGATTAATCTTGTTTCATCAAATACAACATGCACAGATTCTTCAATCACTTGAGTAGTTAAGTTGAAGACTCAATAGGCCTTACTATTTGTACTGTACCCAACAAATATCCCATCCTGGGATTTGGCAGCAAACTTAGTCAAATATGACTTGCCATTGTTAAGTATATAGCACTTGCAACCAAAGATCCTGAAATAGGATAGATTTGGTTTTCTGCCTTTCACAATCTCATAGGGAGTCTTTTTGTGGCTTTTGGTGATAGAAGCCCTATTGATGACATGACAAGCAGTGTTAACTGCCTCAGCCCAAAAATATTCTGGGAGAGAGGTGTCACTCAATAGAGTTCTACCAGCTTCAATTAATGTTCTATTCTTTCTTTCAGCAATTCCATTTTGCTGAGGTGTTCTTGGTGAGGAGAACTCTTGGAAAATCCCAAAGTCTTTACACAAATTTGTTATGCTTTCAGAATGAAACTCAGTACCATGATCACTTCTGATTTTGACCACTGTACTATTTAGTTCATTCTGAATTTGCTTTACAAAATTAAGTAGTACACTTGGGGTTTCAGATTTTTGTCTTAGAAAGAACACCCATGTAAATCTAGAATAGTCATCTACAACCACAAAAGTGTAGACCTTCCTACCTAGACTATGAACTGGCATAGGACCAAAAAGATCCATATGCAAGAGGTATAAGCACCTCACAGAATCCTTGTTTTCAAGGCTTTGAAATGAGGATTTTGTCTGCTTGCCCTTTTGACAAGCTGAGCATACCCCTTCCTTAATACACTTAACTTGAGGCCCATTCCTCACTAGTTCTTTACTAAAGAGTTGGCCAATTGTCTTGTAGTTTAGATGAGCCAATCTCTTGTGCCACTTAACACAATGAGAAGCATTGTCATCAGCTACAAGACAAATGGGGGAAGCCTTATTCTCACATTCAAAATTAAGGCAATACACATTTCTCTTCCTATACCCAGTCAATATGATCTCTTGATCACTTGACCTTTTGATATGACATCCATCCTTACCAAATGAAATGTCATATCCTAGATCACTCAGCTGGCTTATGCTTATTAGATTATGTTTCAAACCTTTTACATAGGCCACTTGGGTGATAGTAATTAGGTTAGAAGAAATGTTACCAAACCCTTTGATGACTCCTTTTTCAGATCCACCAAAGATCACTTTATGTCCATCTTTGACAGATGAATACTCCTTCAGCAGCCCCTTTGTTCCAGTCATGTGCCTGGAACAACCACTATCCAAGTACCATATAGGGGCATGGTTACTTGGATTCACCTGCAATACCGAATTACTTACCCTTAGAACCCAAGTAAGTCTTGGGTCCTTGGTTCAGGTTAGCATTAATAAAGTTATCATAACCTCTTCTAACAGGTAGACTCTTATTCTTTATAACACTTGTGTTATACCAGCAGTCCAATGCAAAATGGCCCCTCTTGCCACAGCACCAACATTCAAACTTATTGTATCTAGATCTAGATACATCCTTGTCAGTAGAATTTCTGTTCATTACTGGTGCTGTTGCTACTTCACCTACTGATTTCTTAAAACCATTTGGTTTATGACCATAGGTAGGCCTGCTTGCCTTAACACCCTTGTTCTTCAGAACATTTGTCTTAATATGACCTTGAATGTCTTCATGATCATATATGTTAGAAGGCACTTTCTCCTTACTAAACCTTATGGGGACTGAAAGGTTTAGTGGCTGAATAGGGACTTTGCCTTTCCTCTTGAATCTGCCAGCCCTGGAGTTACCTTTAAATCCTAATCCAGCCTTACCCTTCTGAGTGACAAATTCATCTATCAAGGGTAAGACAGATTTTGGCTTAGAGTAACTAGCCACTAAATCCCTTTCAATTCTAAGTCTGGCCTCCAGACTCTTTACTTGATCATTAGTATAATTAATTGTGCCCATCTGAATAATAGTTATATTCTTCAGCTTGGCAATTTCATTTAATTTTTGATCAAAGACTTTTTCTAACTCAGTTGTTGCTACCCTTAGTTCAGCAATTTCCTGAGCCTGTGTTTTAACCAGGTTCTTGCTTTTCTTAAGGGCCTGCAACAAGTCCCCATACTTGTCTATCAATTGATAGACATCTCCTTCAGATCCAGATGCATCTTCATCACTTGATGCAGATGTAGCTGATTCTTCACTTGTACTACAAACAGATGTACAGGAAGAACAATTTACCTCATTAGGACCAGACTGATTCTGGCATATGTCCTCTTCTGATCTTGTCATCAAACCCATGCATTGATGTTCATTGATGGAGTCTAGCAACTGCATAAACTCCTCTTCCTCAGATGCAGCATATAGTCCAATATATGCTTCAGCTTCAGATCCTGATTCTGAAGTTGACTGGTCTGACAGACTTTTATCTTTCTTTGCTACAAAGGATTTCTCCTTCTTTCCTTTCTGATAAGTCTTCTTCTTTTCTGAAGATTCCTTCCTTTTATCAGGACAATCAGCCACTACATGTCCAGGCCTATTGCAACAATAGCAGACAATCTTTGAAGTAGTGGCTTTGCTGGGCTTTGATCTGCTTTTCTCTTTCCTTGATGACCTTCTCTTCTGATAATAGTCATCAACTTGCTGTGATGTGGAAGGCATAGACTTTCATTGCTTCTTTTTTAAGAACCTTTGGAATTGTCTAGTAAATGCAGCAAAGTCTGCATCTGAATCACAGCTAACTGAACCCTTATCTGAATTTTCAGAACTATCTTCTTCAACTTCCTTAGGAGGAGATGGTGATTTCCTCCTATTCTTTCTGGTGGCTTCAGCATTAAATGCCACAGTCTTTTCTCTATGCTCTCCTCTTGAGTTTCTTTCCTCCTCCTTCCTTACCATAAGTTGCATTTCATAGGATAGCAACTTTCCAAACAGGGTTGGAGGAGATATTTCTGCCAATTTAGCCACTTCTCTTATGGCACAGATCTTTGTATCCCAATCCTTTGATAAGGATCTTAAGAATTTGTCATTCAGTTCATAGGTACTGAAGACTCTTCCATAGGATATTAGCTCATTCACAATTCTATAGAATTTCTTATAGCACTCAGTTATGCTATCAGATTTTCCTTGTCTAAAGCTTTCATACTCCTGATTCAGCATAGACTTTCTGTCCAGCCTTACTTCTTCAGATCCCTCCATGTAGACAATCAATGTGTCCCACATCTCCTTGGAGGTCTTGCAGTGAATCAGATTCTGAAATGTTGAATCATCTATGGCACTGACAATGATATTCTGTGCCCTTTTATCCATGGTTGCCAAGATGATTTCATCCTTGGTCATTTCTGAATAAGTCTTTGGTATTTGGATATTTGCATCAAGAACAGATATCTTCATTGGAATGAAGGGCCCTTCTTGTACTGTGATGTAAATCCTTGGGTCAGATGCTTCCATAAACAATCTGACTCTCTCTTTCCAGATCCCAAAGATTTCCTTCTTGCATATGGGTAATTTCATAGACCCTAGCTCCTTATGATTCTCTCCAGAACCCATCTTCTTGAATCTTGAATCTGCCTTTCAGATCTACCTCAGACTGTTAAGTCCTTTTTGAGGAACCTCCCTCTGATACCACTTGATAGTTTAACTTTCAAGGCAGCCTAAACACCTAGAGGGGGGGGGGGTGAATAGGTTCTGCTTTTCTTATAAAAACTTCTAGGCAGAATTCAAATCAATAGCTAACACAATAAACACAGCAATCACAGAAAATAAAACATCACAGATTGCACAATGTTTTATAGTGGTTCCCCAAGATCTGGGTACATCCACTTTCCCCCTTCACCTATCTAGCAGTATGCTAGATTCGGCCAAACTTCCACTTATCTCAGATCAACAGATCCTACAACTCAGAACCCAACTGGTTCCTACAACTCAGGCACAACTGCCCTACCTCAGCCTTGCCCCAAGGCCTACAACTCAGAGAATATCCTTCTCCTACACTCAGGCAAACAGCCCTACCACTCAGAGTTCAACACTCCTACACTCAGCCTTTATAACATAGGCTTACAACTCAGATCTGTGTAAACAGATCCTACAGAAATATAGAAAAGATTATTAAACTGTCTTGCCAAAGTTGAGAGAGAAAAGGCCAAGACAATTCTTGATCAGCTGATGCAATCAACTGTATCTGAGCCTTCTTCAAAGCTTCTTGAAAATGTACTTAGCTGAGTTGATTCCAAACAGCTTCTTGAGAATCCACTGGGGGTTTCTTTCTTCTTCTTATAATTCTGGCTTGACCTCTCTCTATCCAGCACTTTGAAAGATTCTTCTGAATTCTGATTAGAACTCTTCTTAGATCTATCCTTAGATAGTCTTCTTAGATCTCCCGGAGAAGATCTTCTTAAGTGACTAGCACTTTCTTGAAATGAATTGGATTGTGATCCTTCTCTTCCTTTTTGATTCAAAGTTATTCAAAAAGGACTATCTGTTATGGTTATGTTCTCCTTCTGAATCAGTCTATTTATAGACACTTTTCATGGTAACCGGCTGATCCGGTTTCTAACCGTTTTCTGACAAGTCTGACAGCTTCAGTCAACCGGTGATAACCCACACCTGTCAAGTCTTCAAACAAGTCCTGTGCCTTAGTCTTGAACCACAAGTTGTTGAAACAGTCTGTCAGAAAGTGTCGAGACCATCTGTCTATCTGTGTCGACACAATTGACTTTGGTGTCGACACAGTCTTCAATGATGTCGACTAAGTTGCCTTTGAGTCGACACAGCTTCTTCTGAAAATAACTTGGTCTTAACTCTTCAGTGTGTCGACACAAGTCCTGTGTGTCGACACAGTTGTTGTAGAATTATAACTTAGTAAGTGTCGACTTAGCCTTCAAGTGTCGACACATTCTGCTTTAATGTGTCGACTTAATCACAATGTGTTGACACATTCTGCTGGTGTCGACAAACTTGAGGTCGACTATTTTCTTCTGTGTCGACACATTCAGCTGATGTCGACAATCTTGAGATCGACTATATTCTTCTGTGTCGACACATTCTCCCAATGTTGAGGTCGACGCTTTTCTTCTGTGTCGACACAAATTCCCAGAGTTGTGTCGACTCTTTTCTTCTGTGTCGACACAAATTCCCAGTGATGTGTCGACTTACTTCTTCTGTCTCGACACTTTTTCCCAGTGTAGTTGTAGACTAACTGCTATGTGTCGACACTGCTTCCCAGTGTTGTGTCGACTCTTTTCTTCTGTGTATCGACACAGCTTCCTCTGTGTCGACACTTGGACTTAGAATTTTTCTGCATACTTTATCAATTCTTCACCTGCACATGTCAACTTAAAACAACATCAAATACACCTTGATGTATATCATTGAGCTAGGTTGGGCTTCTTCAAATCAGGTACACATTTTCCAATGTACCCAACATTGTTATTTATATTCTCTTCTGCAGGAGTAAATCAATAATCTGACTTAGATGGCCGTTATTCAGTCATAAATGGCTTCCATAAATGACAACTGTCTCTGGGGAAAGTCCTAAGCAACATTCCATTTAGTCATTCCTTGAAACTTGCATCAGATTGCTTGAAACGGATAGAAAATCCTTTGCAATAAATGTAGAAAATAACTCTGAAGGAATTTGAATTAATTCCATAACTGTCTTTGAGTTTGAATTCTCAAAGCATCGATCTCTCACAGAAATCGTCGATCTGAGCTCTACGATCGTTGAACTGAGCTCAGAGATTGGATTTTCACAGCAGACAGAAAATGTCGACCTGAGCTCTACGATCATCGACTTGAGCTCAGCGACTTGGAAAATAGATGAAGACAAAACATCGATCCGAGCTCGAAGATCGTCGACCGGAGTTTGATGATTTGCAGACTTGAGCTCAGAGAACGTCAAACTGAGTTCGACGTTTCGTCGACCTGAGCTCGACGAAAATTGTCTTGTCTCAGTACTTAGTCCTGATCTCTGAATGGTCCTTGGGGCAGCTCCAAACTTAAGTTCTAAGCCCTAGACTCATTCTAATTTGACCTTTTAAACTATAAAACTAGGTCAAATAATTTTCCTAATAACATAGTGATCCTTGGCCAAATTAGTAATAGGGTGTTCCAATAATCTCCCCCTATTTTGGTTAGGATTACTATTTACAGGACATAATCTGGAAATACAGAATAATACATACAGAAACAGAAAAACTAAACTAATAATGCAGAAAAGATAATCAAAGCAGCATTGCAGATCTAAAAAGGAAATCAGCAAAAGTTCAGAATAGATGTACTGTCTGCTTACAGAATTCATTTCCTTTCACTGCCTTTCTTAAATAAAATCTCCCTGTTGGGATTGAGAGAATCTTTCTTTGATCTCCTGTCATCTTCTGCACCTAAGGAGGTTTGGGATCTAGGCCTTGGAACTACAGCCTCAGGATTCAGTTTCATGTAATCTTCTGGATCAAAGAACTTTCTTGAAGCATATCTCTCCAGTTCTGCCTTTCTTTGTTCTGAAAGTGTAGTGATGTTAGAAATATCTTTCCCTTGTTCTCTGGCCTTCTTCAACTGATCTAGAGCAGCAAGCTCTTTCATCCTGGCAGTCCATGATAAAGGATTATTTTCTAGATCCTCAAAAGGAATTGAAGGTTCATATCTATTTATGGTTTCTGAAGCAGTAGATGTTCTTGTAACAACATTATCTCTGAGTTTGTAAGGAAAAGGACCTTGAGTTGAATCCATATGCCCTTGTCCTTCCCTTTGTTGTTTGGAATAGGTTCTATATTCTCTCTTACTTTCTCTTTGTTGTCCTCTTCTTGAATGATAACCTTTTTGATAATGTCCTCTGGGCTGATATCTTTGAGAGGGTTGAGAGGAACTTTGCTTTGAATCTGAAGATTGAAATGCAGAGCCTCCACCAGATCCTGAATCTGGAGGAGGAGGAGGAGGTTTATACTGAGAGGATCCTTTCTTATACTTGTCCAGTTTCCTTTTCTTCTTCATAGCCTTTGACTGATTTTTGGAATATTGCATCCAGGGGTCTGTAATCTGGCAGTCATGCAAAATATAATATGGTATGTCATTTGTATCTTTGGCCTTGGCAGGAGGAACTCTCATCATAGCTTTGCTTCTATCTTTCCTCTTTTTGGCAATGGTGCCAGCAGAGTCATCAGATTCAGTATAGAATTTGTCACTGTCATAGCTTTGTGGTTTGTCATAAAGATCATCAATTCTTTTTATGTATTCCTCTTGAAGTTTGGATTTCTCAGAATCAGCAGGAGCAGGAGGTGTTGGAACAGCAGCAGGAATCTCAGCAGGAGCAGTTGGAATAACAGACACTTGTGGAGCAGTTGCTTCAACAGGATTCTTAGAAACTTGTTCTTCCAGATAACTTGTCAGTTCTTCAGCAACAACAATATCAGCAGACAGCATCTCAATATCAGTAGATTCAATAGAAAAATCAGCAGCAGCAGCACTAATAGTAGCAACAGTTTCCTCAGCCTTGAGAGACTTGATATAGGATATGATCAGGCTGGGATCACATACAGAAATAGGCACAATGGCCTTAGTGAGATCTTCAACTCCCTGAGTTAGTAAGCTTCTTCTGTGAAGAAGATCAAAAGCAGACAACAGTGACCCGAGGTCCACTGTGAGAACTGGTTCTGGAGCAACAGACATTACTTCAGCTTCATAAGGCATCTCCCCCTGCCTTGATTTAGACATGATTGGATCAAGGCACTCCATAGAAGGAACTGCCTGAGGAGAGGAAAAAGAGGTTAGCCTATCAGATAACTCCTTTATTGATTGCAGGAGTGGAGCCATGGTGGTCTCCAACAGGCTTACTAGCTTGGGGGCTAGTATCCCATATAGCCTATCTGCTAAAGCTGATAAATCCACTTGCTCAAGTGGGGCTTGAGTAGAGGTGGAGGATGGAATTGCTTGAATTGATGGTGAATGGGCTGCAGTTGATGCTGTGGTTGATGGGAGAAATGATGGTTGAGATGTAGGGATGGTGGAGTTGGATGGTATGGGTGTGGAGATGGATGGAGTGAAGGATGGTTGGGAGAGTATATCATGAAGAAGTTGTTGGTAGGAGGAGGTAGAGGGAAGCTCAGGAGGAGAGGAAGGGTAATCATCCATGAGGGAATCTTCCAATATGTTGAAGGATGGAATGGTAAGAGGTGGATAATAATGGAGTGGATGGAATGGTTCTGAGGTGGCTGGAGGTGAAAGAGGTGATGAGATGGTAATGGGGGAAGAGATGGTTATGGTTGAGGAGATTATTGTGGTTGATGTGGAGGTGGAGGTAGAAACAAGAGGAGGAGAAGGAGGAGCAGAGGTAGAGGCAGGCAGTTCTTCCATGAGGGCTGGAGCTTGAGGGGAAGTGACTACAAGAGTCCTTGTGCCTGAAGCTATAGTAGTCCTGGCAAGATTGATGATCTGCATGTCCCATTTCCCAAATAGGGCACAGGTTAATCTTTTAGATGCATTAATGTGCATCCCATTGGAAACCAGCAGCTCTGGGCACCTGGAGTGCTGGAAAACCCCTAAAATCCTCCCAAAATTGACAAAACTTTTATTAATTTTCTTCTTGATCAAATCAAAGAAGATTGTTCCCCAATTCAGATGTTTCTTGTCCACTATAGCTCCCATCAGACAGAACTGATACCTTGATATGGTATCATGTGCTGAGTGCTTAGCCAGTAGCACTTTCCCCACAATATCAGCCAAAAAACGAAATTCAATTGATAGATCATTTTTCAATAACTTATTAGGGTTTGCAGCAGAGTGACCCATTTTATCCAACATAGAATCAAATTCTTCTCCAGACAAATCAGTAGAGTCATCTCCAGAACTTAAGATGAATACCTTAGTCAGAAGGGTAGGGGACAATTGTACCTGAATCCCGCTGATAGTACCGACTAGGGTATTCTCATCCAGATTGTTTGCAGTAAATACCCATTCCTTTTTTTCGTCAGCCGCAATCTTCATTCTGGTCGACATAATATCAACTAGCTGTTGTTCCTTGAATAGTTCCAGGATATCCTTGAAGATTTGATCGCTTCCGTCGAATGAATCCATATCAATATCAAACCCGGTATCAAACTTCATCTTCGCGAGTGCCGCAACATTCACCGCCATTGAAGACCTGCAAAAAATTACCAAACACAACCAAGTGCAGTAGAGTTTGGAGGGAAAGAAAGAAATTGCAGAGAGTATGAATGCGCAATCGAAGAATGACGGCGAAAAATGATTTTTATATTAGGGTTCGACGGCGGAAAGGAAGGATCGTTGAACTCCGTTCGACGATCTGGGCTTCTAATGGTATCTGAAGAGTCTTCAATAATGTCGATCTCCGTTCGACGATACTGGAGAGCGTCGAACTCTGTTCGATGATCGGACCAGAGGAAGATAGCCTAGCGCTGCCTGGAAAACGCTGAACTCCGGTCGACGCTTATTGGAAAGCGTCGATCTCCATTCGACGATTTTTTGAAAAACGTCGAGCGCAGTTCAGAGACAAAACTGAACCTACAGACACTAGAAAATATAAGTTTTTAGCCTAGTCTTGGTCTGTTTTTAGATTTAACAATCTTGGGATTTATTTTAAACTTCCTCCATCTAACATTCCTAACTGATTTAGGAAGAAGGTGTGTTTCTTTTCATCCAAAGGTTTGGTGAAAATATCTCCCCTTTGCAAATCAGTTGGGATATATTGAATTTCAATTTTATTTTTCTCTACATTGTCTCTTAGAAAGTGATGCCTAATCTCTATATGTTTTGTCCTACTATGGAGGACTGGATTTTGTGATATGGAGATAGCACTAGTATTATCACAAAATATTTTTGACCCTTCTAAGTTGTAGCCATAGTCTAGGAGCTAGTTTTGAATCCACAGAATCTGTGAGCAACAACTGCTTGCTGCCATGTATTCAGCTTTAGCAGTTGAAGTGGACACATATGTCTGTTTCTTACAGAACCAGGAGACAAGTCTGTCACCAAGGAACTGGCAAGTTCCACTAGTGCTTTTCCTGTCTACTCTACATCCAGCATAATCAGCATCTGAAAATCCAGTTAATTCAAATGCTGAGTCTTTTGGATACCAGAGTCCTAGATTTGGACAACTTTTCACATACCTGAGAATCCTCTTTACTAAAGTTAAGTGTGACTCTCTAGGGCTTACTTGGAACCTAGCACATATGCATGTAGCAAACATTATATCAGGTCTACTAGCTGTAAGGTACAATAGAGAGCCAATCATTGCTCTATGTGTTGTCTGTTCAACATGTTTTCCATGTTCATCAGCATCTAATACAACATTAGTAGGCATAGGTGTTTTCATACAAGATGCTTCAGACATACTAAATTTCCTAACCAGTTTCTTTGCATACTTGGTTTGAGAAATGAATATGCCTTCAGCATGCTGTTTGACTTGCAATCCTAGAAAGAAGGAAAGCTCACCCATGCTACTCATTTCAAATTTAGAATGCATTAGGTTGGAAAACTTTTTGCACAAATTTTAATCCGTAGAACCAAAGATAATATCATCTACATATATTTGTACTAGTAGGGTATGGGACTTATGGGTTCTAATATAAAGAGTTTGGTTTACTCTACCCCTTATAAAATCATTTTTTAGAAGAAAGCATGCTAAGGTCTCATACCATGCTCTAGGAGCTTGCTTGAGACCATATAATGCTTTATGCAATTTGAAAATATGGTCAGGATAAGTTTGTAACACCCCTATCCGTCGCATAGCATATAGCAGTAGGTCCGGCCGGGGCCCGACGCCATATACTACGGACTGACCGGTTGGTTACGCGTTGAAACCATTCAACCAATTGCATGTCCTACACAACACCTAGCGGAAGCATTAAAATTAAGTTGCACAATTAAGAACCCTGCCAAAAGCACGAATGTCCACTACAATAACACCCGCAGGAATGTACCAATACACAGAAAAGAGAAATGACCTTAAGGCCTTACAAAGTTTGCTTGTCATAAAAGTGTTTTCTTACATCGGCTCGCAGGCCGGCCACACATGGTCACAATGAAACACTCAAAATTAGGCCTTCGAGGGCCGGCTCAGCAACTTGGGCTTTAGCACGCTATTTTCCGCTCGGCTCCGCAGCACCTGCAAGCACAAACCACCGCCCGGTGGCAAACAAAAGCAACGGTCAGCTATGCTGACCAAATTATTACGATCTCGCCCCCAAAATCGGGGCGGCGATGCTCTTTCCCTGCACTTTATTAGTATAGGCAATTTATTAGTGTAAACACACATCATCACAGGCGTAGGCTCGCACGGCCACACACCTCGTGCACACAGGGCACATTCACGGCGAACCGGCCAACGTCACGTCAATTCAAGCCATAGACGTTCCCGTTCCACCACAGCCCCTTGGACGGCCAACCATATGAGCATTTTGTCTTCTTGGCCTTGGTCACGACAATTTAAGCCTTAGACCGCCGAAGACTCTCATCCATGCCAACGGTCCCACCGAACGACATAGATCAAGTACGGTTCTGCCTGACTCGTGCTCATATCGCAACGGCAATTTAAGCCATATGCGCAGGTCAAGACTCACCGAGTCCCATTTCCGCCACAACAATCACATAACTCAGTTATGTTCACGTTGGCTCCCCGGCCATCGTGTTGGCAAAACTCGCTTTTGCCCAGTTTTCCGGGTGCACCTTGGAATTAATCTCCAAGGCTCCCTGTTGCAATCTACCACGTAGAAAACCCGAAAAACGCCCAAACACCCGGAGTCTTCCCCGGTTCATATGCAATGCAACATCACCGATCCGACTCTACTTGTCCGGATAGGCTTCACACACAATGCCTATGTCCGTTTTCGCATACGGACTCTATACAAGGGGGACTTTACATATCTACCCCAAGGAACGCTCCAACTCTTCGCTCACTCGCGAGAGAGGGCTTCCTATGCAAAGGGAAAAAGGGCTTCACATGACCAAGGATGAGAAATCGTTACCCTTGCGTTCTTCCGCGGTGCCATGAAAAACTATGCAGTTGGAAAGCACCACAACGGCGTCACCTCCACGGATCTGGACTCGGATCGCGATTCGGAGCTCCGACGCTCCACCGGCGGCCGGATCTTGGTCTCCAACCTCTCACCTTGCTCACCCCTCTCTCTAGGATTTAGAAAGAGAATGGAAAAAGAGAATGAGGGTTTTGAAACCCTTATCCCGGCTTAAACCATCCAGGAGCAGCCCCCCACCGTCGGATCCAAAGCCAAGGAAATGAACGGCCACGATTAGGCCTCAAATTATAAAATCTGGGCCGAACACGGGTTGCAACACGGCCGTGTGCCTGGCCGTGTCACCCATTCGCCGCCTCGACCGACTCGAAAACCAGCACACGGTATTCGACACGGCCTCCGACACGCCCGTGTCACATGTGACACTCCCGTGTCGAGACCCGTGTCACGCCCGCCGTGTGCAATCGGCCAGCTTTCCCAACCCGAGAAGGACACAGCCTGCGACACGGCACCCGACACGCCCGTGCCGCATGTGACACGCCCGTGTCAGGGCCCGTGTCATGGCCCGTGTGCCTGACTCAGAAAACTGCCCAAAGTGACACGCCCTGGGACACGCCCGTGTCCCAGGCCGTGTGCCTCAACTCGACGATCTCCGATCGTCAAAATGTCGACCACATGACCCGTGGCCGAACCCGCCTGCGTCACGCCCGTGACACCTGCTCTAAAATTCAGACTGGGCTTAAAACATCACCCGTCCCTCTTTTGAGTTTTGGGGTGTTATAACTCTCTCCCCCTTAAAAGAATTTCGCCCACGAAATTTACTAAAGGAAAACCATAGGAACTTAAAACTTTTAACGGTACCTGAGCGGAATAACTCCGGGTACTCCTCCAGTATAGTATGCTCCCTTTCCCAAGAGAGCTCCTCCCGACCGCAATTATCCCACCGTACCTTAACCATCCAGATCTCCTTGTTACGGAGCCTCTTGACCTCTGCGTCTTCAATACAAACGGGCTTGACCTTAGTCGTCAACCCTTCGCCCACTGGTACTTGATCTACTGCGATCACTAGCGAAGGCTCTTGCACCGCCTTCCGCAACACAGAGATGTGGAACACATCGTGTAGCCCACTCAACTCCACCGATAGCTTCAAACGGTATGCCGCTTCGCCGACTCGCTCCAGAACCTCAAAAGGTCCAAGGTATCTTGGGCTCAGCTTCTTCAAGCATCTCACCCGTGAAACCCCCTTGAACGGCTTCACTTTCAAGTATACCCAATCGCCTACCGTGAACTCAACGTTCCGGTGCTTGGCATTGTAATACTTCGCCTGCCTGTCCTGAGCGATCAACAAGCGCTCCCAAATGATCCGCACCAATGAGGTAGCACTCTCCACCTCCTGCTTCTTATACAACCTTGCCTCACCCATTTCTAACCAAGACAACGGCGTGCGACATTTTCTACCATATAGGGCCTCAAAGGGCGCCATTTGGATACTCGCCTGGTAGCTGTTGTTGTACGCGAACTCCACCAAATACAGGTGGTCCTCCCAATGCTTCCCGAAGTCTAAAACACACATGCGGAGCATATACTCCATCGTTCTATTGACTCTCTCGGTCTGCCCATCCGTCTGCGGATGGAAGGCTGTGCTGAACTTTAACTTTGTCCCCAGCATCTACTGCACCAACCTCCAATCATTGGACGTGAAACGCCCATCGCGATCACTCACAATGCTGCGAGGCACACCATGCAGTCTAACTATATTGTCCACATATAGCTTCGCCAACTTCTCCACCGAGTCGTCTTTCCTATGCGTAATGAAATGCGACACTTTAGTTAACCGATCTACGATCACCTAGATGGCGTCGTTCCCCTTCTGCGACCTTGGAAACCCATGCACAAAGTCCATAGATATGTCGTCGAACTTCCACTCCGGTATAGGCAAGGACTTCAGAAATCCTCCCGGTTTTTGGCACTCCGCCTTCACCAAGGCGCACATTTGGCACTTAGCCACAAACAACGCTACGTCTTTCTTAAGCCCCGGCTACTAAAACAGCTTCTTGAGGTCTCGGTACATCTTTGTGCTCCCCGGGTGGATCGAGTACTTGGTATGATGAGCCTCGTACATCAACTCCGCCCGTAGGTTACTCCCGCTTGGGACGCACAACCGATGATCCTTCCTTAACAACCCATCTTCCACTGAAAACTGGGAATTTGACCCATCCAACGCTGCCTCCATAAGCTCCTTCATGGAGTCATTTAACTCCAATGCCTGCCGAACCCGGTCAGCCAGGTCATACTGAACCTCTGTCCAGTTCAACATTGCCTTGGCGCTCGTCTGCTTGTCAACGCAACAGATCTCAAGCTCCTCCAACTCCCGTATCAGCCGCTCATCATGCACCGACAACCAGTTGGCTTGGACGGGAGCTCTGCGACTCAACGCATCAGCAACCGCATTGCCCTTCCCGGGTACATAATGAATCTTGAAGGTGTAGTCCCCCAGGAACTCCATCCACCTCCTCTGCCTCATGTTAAGATCCTTCTGATCCAATAGGTACTTCAGGCTCTTGTGATAGGTATATATATCGACCCTTACGCCGTATAGGTAGCGCCTCCACAGCTTAAGTGCAAATATCACGACCGCTAACTCCAAGTCGTGGACCAGATACTTCCTTTCATGCACTTTCAGCTGACACGATCCATAAGCTATGACGCTCCCATGCTGCAACAACACGCTGCCCAAACCACTACTCGAGGCGTCACTATATACCTCGAAGACCTCGGTCCCACTCGGCGAACTAAGCACTGGAGCCGTGGTCAACCGTCTCTTCAGCTCCTCAAACGCTTGCACGCACTCCTGCGTCCACAAGAATCTCTGATCTTTCCTTGTCAACTTCGTGAGAGGTAGCGCTATCCGCGAGAAGTTCTCTACGAAGCGCCTGTAATATTCGGCAAGCCCGAGAAAACTACGGACTTCCGTGACAGAAGACAACGCAGGCCACTCCCGTATCGCAACGATCTTTGCCGGATCCACCGCTATACCTTCCCCACTAACGATGTGACCAAGAAACGCTACTGACGGTAGCCAGAACTCGCACTTGGAGAATTTCGCATATAGCTCATTCCTCCTCAAAGTCTCCAACACCAGATGCAAGTGCTTGAAGTGATCTTCTTCACACTACGAGTACACCAATATATCGTCAATAAAGACGATCATAAAGCGGTCCAGGAAATCTCGGAACGTCCTGTTCATCAAGTCCATAAACACTGATGGCGCATTCGTCAGTCCAAACGGCATGACCGTGAACTCGAAATGCCCATACCTTGTGCTGAACGCCGTCTTCGGGATATCACATTCCCTTATCCTCAACTGATAGTATCCCGACTTCAAGTCCAACTTAGAATATACCGACGATCCGACCAACTGATCGAACAGATCATCAATCCTCGGGATCGGGTACTTGTTCTTCTCCGTCAGCTTGTTCAACTCTCTGTAGTCGATACACAACCGCATACTCCCGTCCTTCTTCTTAACGAAGAGGACCGGTGCGCTCCAAGGCGACGAGCTTGGACGCACATAACCTTGCTCCATCAGCTCCTATAGCTGAACTTTCAACTCTGCCATCTCCTTAGGCGCCAACCTATACGGAGCACGTGACACCGGTTTGGCCCCTGGTACGAGCTCGATGGTGAAATCAATCTCTCGCTGCGGTGGGGCCCCGGGAAGACTATCCGGGAACACATCGGGGTATTCACAAACCACGAGGATGCTATCCAACGTGGACTTTGCCTCCACAACCCCCACTATTGCGAAGAACAGCTCTGCACCAGCACGAACTGCCTTTACCACTTGAAGAGCAGACATCAGCGTCTTGCTCGACCCCTTGAGTCCCTCGAATGTTGTCCCCCGCCCAACACCCAGCTTGACCTCCTTCCGGTCACAGTCAATCCAAGCTTTCTGCTCCGAAAGCCAATCCATCCCAAAGATAACGTCGAACTCTACTAGCGGCAGCAATGACGCTAGCAAGTCAAACTCTTGGCTCCCTATGTGAACCTTTACGGCGCACACTCTGTCCGCACGCATCGAGCACCCATTCGGTAGCAGCACATCCAACTTGTCCTTTGCCATCGAAGAAGGGATTCCGATGCGCGATATAAAATTTTCGGACAAGAAGGAGTGTGAAGCTCCCGTATCGAACAGTGCCCGTGCCGGACTATCGCTAATCAAAACAAAGCCTATGCAAACCATATTAGGCTAACAAGCAATAAACAACATTATCTAAGTTAACTTGCTATAAATTAACTCGTACCTGTCACCACATCAGCTTGTTTAATAGCCTCCTGCTGCCCCAAGTTGTAGACTCTAGGCTGAGTCGGAGCATAGTGAGACGCGGTTGACTCCACCGCCTTGCCCTTCTCTTCGTAAGTAGCTCCTTGCTTTCTCTCGGACTTTGGGCGTCCGCTCTAGCAATCGCGAGCAAAGTGCCCCGTCTTTCCACACGTGAAACAAGCGCCCGGGGTTCGATTTGTAGTTGTCCCTGAGGCACCTGCAGAAGGAGCTGGACCTGACGTCCTAGTCTTCTTGTAGAATCTTCGATAGCCCGACTTCGACGTAGTCGGCGCTTTGAACTCCGATTTCTTCCCGCCAGATTCCTTCTTAGCTTGCACATTTCTCATGTCCTTCTCCAAGGACCGGGCCGAGTTGACCAAGGTTAGGAAACCCTGTGCCATGGGCCCCGACAGTAGCAACCTCAGCTCATCTCTTAACCCTTCATAGAATCAGTTAGTCTTTCGCTCCTCGTCGACAAAGGTAGCGCTAGCATATCTCCCCAACCGAGTAAACTCGTGGAGGTACTCGTCTACATTGCTATCTCCTTGCACCAACTTTTGGAACTCATTCTCCAATGCGATCCTCTGCACTGAGGGGAGGTATCGAGCCATGAACAATCTTGCAAACTCCGTCATAGGAACTTCGGCCAACGGCCTTCCCCTCAACTGGTGTAGCTCTAGGCCTTCCCACCATAACCTTGCGTCCCCATCCAAAAGGAACGTCGCTATCGTGGTCTTCTGCCACTCTTCCATTTCTGTCGCTGTCATCACCCTATTGACTCTTGAGAGCCAATCTTCAGCCTGGGTCGGGGTTCCCGTTCCCGAGAACACCAGTGGGTGAAAGTGATAACTCTAATTATTTCTATTTTTATCATGCTATTTTCTAATTAATAGTTAGATATTTTATATCGATTTTATAAAATTAAGTTTATTTTAACATGTTTTTATATTTTATTTCTTTTTGTTCTAATAAATTTATTTTTACTCTTGCAGGGTTGATCTACAGGTTATTTGGAACAGAACAGGGATTTTCCTTTTTTCTGCCTAGACACTCCCGGTGACACGCCCTCCATGGGCGTGACCTAGGGCATGACAGTCGCGATTGAAGCACGCCACCGAAGATCGTCGAACCGCAATCGAAGATCGTAGAACGACCAAGACACGTCCATGTCGAAAAATAACACGCCCGTGTACCAGTTACATGGGGCGTGACAGCCTGCGGAAGACCAGCTGACCGTGCCACATCAGATTAAGATGACACGCCCTGGTCATGGGCGTGACCAAGGGCGTGTCACGGGCGTTTCCAGCTAATTTATTACGCCGTTCCTGCCATTGCTGCCAGATTGACCTTTCAGCCTTGTCACGCCCCATGTCACGGGCATGACCAGGGGCGTGTCGCCTACATCAACTGCACTTTATTCCCGCCGTTTTCAGCTTCCCGCTGTTTTCCAGAAACAGACTTGACACGCAGGTCACGGGCGTGACCTAGGGGCGTGACCCATCAGTTAACAGATTTTGGCAGTTTCTCCTACAACATTCCCGGGATTTCAAGACGACGGTTCCGAGCCTGACACGCCATAGGTCACGGGCGTGACCTAGGGCATGACCAAACAAAAATTTTCCTATAAATTCCAGACAACTGCAGATGCTCAGGGTCAGATTTTTGGGAGTTGTACTTTTCTGCTTTGCTGTTGTATTCTCTGTAATTTTCATTTCCTAGTCAAGATTACCTTTGTTGTAACTTTAATTTTAGTTATTTTCATTTCAATCATGTCTTTTCCTACTTTATTTTGTATTTCCCCAATCATGATGAGTAGCTAATCTTCTTTTAGCACTTGATCATGATGAACCTTAGAAAAAAATAGATCTTTCTCCTTCTTATTAAATGTCTTGTTCTTAATTGTTCTCGCTACGATTTATCTTTGATTTTTATTTCATTGAATTCATATTACGCGGATATGATCTTCGATCTAAGATCCGTATCCTAAATGACCGAGAGGTTGCGGATACGAGGAGATCACTCAAAGATAAAAGGAGTTGAATGCACTCCTCGAGAGAGGACGACGTAAATCTTCCGGATTGGAGTCAAATCCAATAGTGGGGTTCACCGCATAAAGCAAGCTTAGGGGTTTCGACTGGCCGAGAGGTCTTAATCGATCAACCTAAGGTTAGTTAGAAGCATAAGCTCGAGAGAGACGCTTCTATATTTTAGGAACCTCCACGGTCGAGTGAGTATAATTAAGAACTCGCATTACATTATTTTCAAGAAGATTTATTTTAGTTCAAGGGGATTCTAGATCAAGTGCAGGTTTTCTCAATATCGGATTTCTCTTTAGCATCAACTTTAGTTTTATTAATTAGCATAATCAAACCAAGTTTTCTGTCGATAAGATAATAGCTTTCCTTATGAGTACAAGTGCTCAACAGGCCCCGATTCGCAATACGACACTTCCTATACTGCATTTCGATAGGTACACTTGCCTATTCGGGATTCTAGTTTGGTTGTAATTTAACTTCTAGAAAATCATCATCAAGTTTTTGGCGCCGTTGCCGGGGACTTTTCTTTGTTGATATTTTGAAAGCAAGGATCTATTAGTTTTATCATTTTCTTTTTCTTTTATTTCAAAAAAAAAGCGAACTTTTTCTTTCAAAAGTTTTATCTTTAAATTTTTATATTTAAAATTTCTTGCGAAAGGGCCGTGCCGGGTTTTCATCCCGCAATACCGCCTAGTACCTTGTGAACCCGTCACTGGGTAGCCCTTGGGAAGTCCGGGAAATTCTATTTTATAAATTTTTAAAACCTTAAAACTTTTATCTTTTATTTTTTTTGTGTATGACCCGAGGGAATCCGTCACCTCTTTTTGATTTGGATCCGGAAATCGAGCGAATCCTTCGGCACCGCTTACAATTTCGAGTTCGGAATTTTCAAGATACAGAATCCTTGGGAGACACTCCTAATCCTTCTTTAATTCTCTCTTCGTCACCGTCTTCTTCTTCTCCTTCTTCATTTAGTTCTTCTCCTCATTCTCCTAGATCTCTTCCTTCTTCTTCTTCCAATATGGGTGAGCCAAATGCGGTCAAACAACGAACTATGTCCTATTATGCCCGTCCAAACTTAGACGAGGCTCAATCTAGTATTGTTCGCCCCGCTATTGCCCCGAATAATTTTGAGTTGAAGCCAAGCATCATCCAAATGGTACAACAATATGTACAATTTGATGGGCTTCAAGATGAAGATCCAAACGCGCATATTTCTAATTTCTTAGAAATATGCGATACTTTTAAAATTAATGGTGTATCCGATGATGCCATTCGGCTAAGGTTATTTCCATTTATATTGTGCACTAAAGCCAAGCAATGGTTGAGTTCTCTACCAAGAGGATCAATCACAACATGGGCTGAAATGACGGAAAGGTTTCTTACGAAATACTTTCCACCGGCTAAAACGGCTAAATTGCGCAACGATATTACTTATTTCTCCCAACTTGATTCGGAAACGTTATATGATACTTGGGAGCGTTTCAAGGAATTGCTTCGTCGATGTCCTCATCATGCAATTCCGGATTGGTTACAAATCCAAACCTTCTATAACGGCCTAAATTCTCAAACTAGGCAACATATCGATGCCGCCGCCGGTGGAACGCTTAATAACAAAACACCGGTGGCCGCCCAAGAGCTTATAGAAGGTATGGCTTTGAATACCTATCAATGGAGTACACCACGGTCTAAATCACCTAAACCGGCCGGGATGTATGAAATTGATACGGTCTCCAATCTATCTCTCCAGGTTGAGATGCTAAACAAAAGATTAGAAGAGATGTCTGCTCCCTCTTCTATACCTACCTGAGATCCTACTTCTTCCCCCTCTCCCACTACGTTGGCCGAGCATGTGGATTATATGGGAAATCCGAATCGGCCACCCTTTAATCCGGGTAATACTAATTATGGTAATACCTATCACCCGGGTATAAGGAACCACCCCAACTTCTCTTGGAGTAATCCGGGGAATGCGGCTCGCCCACCAAACACAATCCCACCAGGATATTTTCCACCACAAGCTCCAAAAGCTCCCAATCTTGAGGAGTTGTTCGCCAAATATACGAGTACAAATGATGCCAATATCCGGAATCTCACCGGATCTCTTCGTAGTTTGGAGACTCAAATTGGGCAAATTGCAAAGACGCTCTCCGATCGACAACAAGGAGCGCTACCGGGCAATACAGAGCCCAACCCAAGGGAGCAAGCCAAAGCCATCACTCTACGGAGCGGGAAGGAGGTAACAACTACTTCCCCAATTTCGGTTGACATGGAGGTACCAATTTCTTCATCTTCTCCTCCATCTAAGCCTTCTAATTATACTAAACCACAAGCTTATCAACCGCCTCTTCCCTATCCGTCTAGAATGCAAAAAGACCGGATAGAGGAGCATCACGGTAAATTTTTAGATATGTTTAAACAAATCCAAATAAATTTACCGTTATGCAAAGTGATAGCACAAACGCCGAAATATTCTAAGTACCTCAAGGATCTTTTATCAAATAAAAAGAGACTTGAGGATATATGCACAGTTCAATTGAACACGGAGTGCTCGGCGGTTTTACTTAATAAATTGTCTAAGAAATTACCTGATCCGGGTAGTTTCTCTATACCTTGTTCATTTGGCGATTTATTGGTAAAACGTGCGTTAGCCGATTTAGGTGCCTCAATAAATTTAATGCCTTATTCTTTAATTAAGAAATTGGGTTTAGGAGAACCTAAACCACAAGAATGAGCATTCAATTGGCGGATCGGTCTATAAGATATCTGATGGGTATTATTGAGGATGTGCTTGTCAAAGTTGACAAATTTATCTTTCCGGTAGATTTTGTCATCTCTGACATCGAAGAGGACACCGAGGTACCACTCATTCTCGGTCATCCATTTCTTGCCACCTCGCGCGCAGTTATAGACGTTAGTAACGGTAAACTTCTCCTTAGAGTCGGAGATGAAGAAGTTACCTTTACTATTGACACGTCTACGAAAAATTTGCTCTCCAATGACGACTCATGTTACTATTTAGAGACGTCTCCCGAAGAAGACTTCATTCCTTTTTCTGAACATTCTTTACCTTCTATTGATCATAACGCATATTTTGAAAATTTAGATTTAATTACTTATGAAAATAGTGATAAGTATTCGATCACTCGCACACCTACTTTTGAAATTTTGGAAATTAGTAGTGATCGTTTGAAAACATCTTATGATGAACCTCCCTCACTTGAACTAAAACAATTGCCTGATCAATTAGAATATTTATTTTTAGCGGAGGATTCTAAACTTCCTGTTATTGTGTCGGCCTACTTGACCGATGATGAAAATTTTAAATTATCAAATATTTTAAAACGTCATCGCCGCGCAATTGCGTGGAAGATCACGGATTTGAGGGGAATTAATCCCTCCTTTTGCACCCATAAAATTTTTTTAGAAGAACACGCTCAAAAAACTATTCAACCTCAACTCCGGCTAAATCCTAACATGAAAGAGGTAGTCAAGGACGAGGTGATTAAATTATTAGATGCGGGCATCATCTATCCGATTTCGGATAGCTCTTGGGTAAGCCCGGTACAAGTGGTGCCTAAGAAAGGAGGATTAACGGTAGTTCCTAATGATAAAAATGAATTAATTCCTACTCGAACCGTTACCGGATGGCGGGTCTGCATCGACTACCGTAAATTAAATGATGCAACCCAAAAGGATCATTTTCCTTTGCCGTTCATTGACCAAATCCTTAAACGGTTATCCGAGCACTCGTTTTATTGTCTTCTTGACAGTCTCTCGGGATATTTCCAAATCCCAATCGCGCACGAAGACCAAGAGAAAACAACCTTCACTTGTCCGTTTGGCACCTTTTCCTATCAAAGGATGCCTTTTGGTTTATGCAATGCGTCGGCAACCTTCCAAAGGTGTATGCTAGCGATCTTTGATGAACTAGTGGAGGATATCATGGAGGTCTTCATGGACGATTTCTCCGTCTTTGGAGACTCTTTTGATTTATGTTTAGCAAATCTTTCCCGTGTACTCCAAAGATGTGAGGACACGAACCTAGTCTTGAACTGGGAGAAGTGCCATTTTATGGTGCGGGAAGGTTTGGTCTTAGGCCATAAAATTTCTAGCAAGGGTATAGAGGTAGATAAAGCAAAAATCGAAATTATAGAAAAATTACCTCCACCCTCAAATGTTAAGGCCATTCGTAGTTTTTTGGGGCACGCCAGTTTCTATCGCCGGTTTATTAAAGATTTTTCTAAAATCACTAAGCCCCTTACACATTTATTAGAAAAAGATGCGCCGTTTATTTTTGATGAATATTGTTTGCGCGCTTTTTCTCTTATTAAAGAAAAATTGATAAACGCACCAATCGTGATAGCTCCCAATTGGGAACTTCCTTTTGAAATTATGTGCGATGCTAGTAGTTTTGACGTTGGTGCGGTCTTAGGACAACGCATCAATAAAAATGTTCATCCGATATATTATGCGAGCAAAACACTAACCACCGCACAAGAAAATTATACAACCACCGAAAAAGAACTTCTTGCCGTAATTTTTGCCTTTGATAAATTTCGTTCTTACCTTACTTTATCCAAAGTTATTGTTTTTACCGATCATTCGGCTTTGCGTTATTTACTAACCAAAACAGATGCAAAGCCTCGATTGATTAGGTGGGTATTGCTTCTCCAAGAATTTGACTTGGAGATTCGGGATACAAGAGGAGCGGAAAATCTAGCGGTGGATCATCTTTCTCGGTTGGAGAACCCAAATTTAGAGGAGCTCAAAGAGGAGGACATCAATGATACATTTCCTGAGGAGCGCCTCCTCGCTATACATAAGGTAATCACTCTCCCCACTCCTTGGTTCGCCGATTTTGCAAACTTTCTTGTTGCAAGATTCCTCCCGAATGGTTTTTCATATCAAGAAAAGAAGAAATTCTTTTCAGATTTGAAAAATTATTTTTGGGAGGATCCATTTCTCTTCCGAGTTTGTGCGGATCAAGTAGTGCGGAGGTGTGTTTCTCATGAGGAGGGCGCAGAAATTTTAAAACATTGTCACGAGGGACCCGCCAGTGGGAATTATAAAGCTAATCGGACGGCTCGGAAAGTACTTGAAGCAGGCTTCTTTTGGACGAGCATCTTCAAGGACGCTCACGCACATGTAAGTCGTCGTGAACAAGGCCAACGCTCAGGTAATATTTCCCGCCGAGATGAAATGCCCTTGAATTTATTTTTGGAAATTGAAGTTTTTGATTTATGGGGAATCGACTTTGTCGGCCCGCTACCAACTTCCTTTGGAAATAAATATATTCTGGTAGCGGTTGACTACGTGTCACGGTGGGCGGAAGCGCAAGCTCTCCCCACCAATGACGCCCGAGTCGTGACCCGATTTCTTAAACAACTATTTTCACGATTTGGAGCACCGCGGGCAATAGTTAGTGATAGGGGCACCCACTTTTGTAACGCATAATTTGCTAAAGTATTATCTAAATATGGCGTTACACATAGGTTAGCCACCCCCTATCACCCTCAAACTAGTGGCCAGGTAGAAGTAGTTAACCGAGAAATTAAACGTATACTAGAAAAAATGGTTTCTACTAATAGGAAAGATTGGTCGTTCAAGCTTGATGATGCTCTATGGGCTTATCGGACCGCGTACAAGACCGCTATCAGTTGTACGCCGTATCGATTGGTCTATGGGAAAGCATGCCACTTACCGGTTGAGCTTGAACATCGTGCCTTTTGGGCACTTAAATTTTTAAATCTTGATGAAAATTTGTCCTCCGAGCTCCGTAAATTCCAACTTAATGAGCCCGATGAGTGGCGCTCCCTCGCTTATGAGAGTAATAAACTCTATAAGGAGCGCACCAAATTTTATCATGATAAGAAAATTAAGCACCCAAAAGACTTTAAACCGGGAGACCAAGTCCTTTTATATAACTCGCGCTTACGCTTATTTCCGGGTAAACTTAAGTCCCGTTGGTCCGGCCCCTTTGTCGTAAATGAGGTTTGGCCTTACGAGACGGTTCTTATTTCACACCCGGAAAAAGGCAACTTTAAAGTAAATGGGCACCGACTAAAATTATTTTTTGCCGGTGATAATTTTAACGAAAAATTAGACAACATAATGTTGTCAAACCCATAATAAGCGCGCGCCACTATGGTTGAGCTCATCGACCATAAACCAAGCGCTCGTGGGAGGCACCCCACGGTTATTTTTTATTATTATTATTTTCTAATTTTCTTTTTAAGTTTATTTTTACAGGCTTGAAGGACATCGCTGCATGACGATCGGGTGGAGACGAACGTCGAATCTTCGTATTTCTTCAAGTCGGTAAATTTTAATTTATTTTTATTAGGCTCTTTAACATAATGATGATATAAAAAAAACAAAAATAAAAAAAAATATTTATTAAAAAAATTAAAAAAAAAAAGAATTTTTTTCTCGTACACGCGTTTGTCACGCCCGTGACCCATGGGTCACGGGCGTGTCCCGGGCGTGTTTTGCCAAGACTGTGGGAGGTTCCTCCTCCCTCGGTTTTCCCGCCCGTCATTCGGATATGACACGGGCATGTCATTTATTGTCACGGGCGTTTCGAGCCCGTGTCGCGGGTATCCGAGGCGTTGACAGTCACGCCTCGGATTCCTTCTTAACGAGTCAGATTTGACTGACACGCCCTGAATCACGGGCGTGAATCTGGGGCGTGACTGAAGAATCTGATGCCTTCGTATCAGATGCTCTTTGGATTCCCCTACACGCCCGACGTCACGGGCGTGTCACTCAGAGTCACGGGCGTGACTCTGCGGCGTGACCCCCGAATCCGAGGCAGTCCGCCTCGGATTCCTTTCTGCTTTGACCAGGGCTTGTCACGCCCCCTGTCACGGGCGTGATAGGGGGGCGTGACCGACTCGAAAACCCTATAAATAGGAAGTTTTCTCCTTCTTTTCTCTCCACACCCTCCAGCCTTCACACTTTCTATTCTCTTATCCCTTTGGCCGAAATTTCCTCCACATTTCTCACCATGCCTCGCCACCACGCTCGCTCCTCCGCATCTTCCTCCGAGCACCTCGCCGATCCAGCCTCGGCGGAGGCCATGCTCCTATTCGAGAATGCCACCCAGCAAGATCGAAGCGAGAGACTGAGCGCCAAACCCTTTGGCGTGTTCCGGATCTTGGATTGGGCCATCCTCGCCCAATTCGGAGCAGCGGAGCTAGTTCGAGAGCTCATCTCTACCCAAGGGTGGGCTCCCCTTTTCTCCATTTCTGAGCCTGCTTTCCTCGAGCTCACCATTGAGATCTTGGCCTCATTTGAGTTCCGTTGGGCAGCGCAAGATGATTTCATCGTCTTTCGCTTGGGCGGGATGATGCACCAGCTCACCATCCGCCAACTCAATGTCGCCATGGGCTTTTGCTCGGAGGCCTTTTCCACTTCCCCCTCTTACCCCGACCTAAAAACTGATTTCCCTCCCGACTTCAGTCTCCCCACTTTTTGGTCGGAAATTAGTAATGACGTCGCCCCCTACACTCCAAAGAAATCTAAGGGTAGCCACCTCATCTCCCCCGCTTTGCGCATTCTACACAACCTTCTCTCTTTTACCATTTCCGGACGCGGCGATAGCCACGGCGTGGTGACTCGGGCAGACTTACTATACTTGTATAGTATGTTTTACTGGGTCCCACTCAACCTTGGTTACATGCTCGCCATTTTTTTTCGGCACCAGGCCGAAAATGTGAGATTGGGAGCGGTGCACAACGGGAATTTCATCACTTTCCTCGCCAAGCAGACTGGCATGTGGGCTACTCTTCCGCGGCTCACTTGCATGCAAACACCGCAGCCTCTTCAGTTCCCGACCCTTCAGGCGCTTGGTTTAGCTCGCCGACGCGACGACGAGTTTGAGACTATTCCCCCGTTAGTTGGTGGCGGTGATCTTGATCTTGATCATTGTGCTGGTCCCAGCGGTACTCATCATTCCCCGCAGATTCCGCCACCACCGCTGCACTTTGCTCCAGCGCCCGATCCTCCAACTTATTGTGACCGGCAATTTGGGTTGCTCCATACTCGCATAGACCAGATGCAAACCCATTTTGACGGTCGATTCGCTTCTTTTGATGCGCGCTTCACCGTGCTCGAGCGAAACCATGCTTCCTCCATAGCGCATATTACTCGCGAGTTCGCAAACATGCGGACTTTCTATCAGGAGCACGAGGACGTTTCTGACCAGGAGTAGCTGCCTTTACATTTCTTTGGATCTGTAGAGGGTCACCTCTTTGTATCTGTATTTGTATTCTTCTGTATCTGTTTTTATTATTATGATGAAAAAAAAACCCCAAAAAAAAATATCTATAAAATATTATGTTTTGCTTTCATCATCTTGTACAGGTCTCTTTTGATGCTGGCTTGCATTTTTAGGGAAGTCTCCTCTCTTCTCTTTTCTTCTTTATTTTTACATTGGGGACAATGTATTGCTTAAGTATGGGGGAGGGATATTTCTCAAGCAAAACATATAAAAATTTTCCAAAAAAATTATTAAAACAAAAACCACAAAAAAAAAATTTTAAAACAAATTTAAAACTAAAAAAAAAAATTTTATTTCGTCTTAAAATTTTGCTTTTCCAAAAATAAAAAAAAAACGAAAAATATTAGAAAATCAAAAATTAAATTAGAGAAGTCTTTATTTCTATATTTATTCACATGCAAAATTTCTAGTAATTCAACTTGTTTATAGTGTTTAGAGAATTTTAATGTTTTAATTGAATGTTGAATTTTGGAGTAGAACTGTTGGCCATGCTATGTTTCTAGTTAAATGCACATGTAAGTAGAATTTAAGTAGAATTAAATATTCAGCATACAATTAAAAGTTTTGTTTTTCTAAATACGTAGAAACAACTTATTTTACTTTAATTTTGAAAACCGGTAAAACTCTAAAATAATTTAGGTGAGTAAGTAGAAGTTTGCTAGAGAGATATTTCGCGGACCAAGAGAGAGTTATTCTTTTTCGATGTCTAGAACTTGCCCTCTAACTATTCTCAAGACTTTGCATAAGTTAGACTCATTAGCATAAATATGATTTAGGCATTTCTTTTGGCCAGTTTGAGCTTTTGTACCCATACCTAAATTTTTTATCTTTGTTAAGCCATTTTGAGCCTATTTCCCTATTCCTTTGTTTTTGCTCCACCATGAACTTTACCAAAGCCTAAAAATCATCCTAATTACACACCTAAACCCGAGCTTGAAAGAACAAATGTAGAAATGTTTTGGGAGTGATTAGGAGCCACTTTATTTCGGTGGTTAATTAAAAATTAGAAAAGAGTTGATTTATTTTCTCTCCTCTTCAAAATAAAGAAAAAATTATCATTAAAAAAATGAAGAGGTAGAAAATAATTTCAATATGATGAGAGAGTTAAAAAATAATAATAAGAAAAGAAACAAAAGAATTTAGGAATTGGCTACGTTCTTTAAAGCCATGACAATTTATTTTTGTGCAAGCTCTTTTTAGGTTTTGGTGTGCCTAGCCACCATTTTTTATCTTTGACCATCCTCACCAAAAACCTAAGCCTACATCTCAACCTAGTTAAGCCCTATTGATTTGCACTTATGAGTTAGACTAGTGTCGTGGCGAGAGTGTGAAACGGCAAGCCTATGGCCATCGACATTGATGGATTTCTTTGGAGGGTATCTTAATCTTTGTTTGTGCAATGTTATCTTAGTACGCACGCTACACTCTCCCTAAAGATAATTTTAAGATTTACCGGATTTTCATCTTAAAAGTAAAAATAATAGTGAAAACACATTTTGAGAAAAATGAAAACCTAATTTGTATGCTGAGTAAGTCTTTCTACAAAAATAGCTACAAGCATAGGTATAAGACTTCGCATTTTACTCCTTAGGTTCAGTTTTCTTTTCTAGCATTTAAAATTTTTCTACTCCCTATAGGAAGTTGTTTGCTCGGGACTAGCAAACGGATAAGTATGGGGGAATTTGATAACTCTAATTATTTCTATTTTTATCATGCTATTTTCTAATTAATAGTTAGATATTTTATATCAATTTTATAAAATTAAGTTTGTTTTAACGTGTTTTTATATTTTATATCTTTTTGTTCTAATAAATTTATTTTTACTCTTGCAGGGTTGATCTACAGGTTATTTGGAACAGAACAGGGATTTTCCTGTTTTCTGCCTAGACACGCCCGGTGACACGCCCTCCATGGGCGTGACCTAGGGCGTGACAGCCGCGATCGAAGCACGCCACCGAAGATCGTCGAACCGCGGTCGAAGATCGTAGAACGACCAAGACACGTCCGTGTCGAAAAATAACACGCCCGTGTACCAGTTACATGGGGCGTGACAGCCTGCGGAAGACCAGCTGACCGTGCCACATCGGATTAAGATGACACGCCCTGGTCACGGGCGTGACCAAGGGCGTGTCACGGGCGTTTCCAGCTAATTTATTACGATGTTCCTGCCGTTGCTGCCAGATTCACCTTTCAGCCTTGTCACGCCCCATGTCACGGGCGTGACCAGGGGCGTGACGCCTATATCAACTGCACTTTATTCCCGCCATTTTGAGCTTCCCGTCGTTTTCCAGAAACAGACTTGACACGCCCTAGGTCACGGGCATGACCTAGGGGCGTGACCCATCAGTTAACAGATTTTGGCGGTTTCTCCTACAACGTTCCCGGGGTTTCAAGACGACGGTTCCGAGCCTGAAACGCCCTAGGTCACGGGCGTGACCTAGGGCGTGACCAAACAGAAATTTTCCTATAAATTCCAGACAACTTCAGATGCTCAGGGTCGGATTTTTGGGAGTTGTACTTTTCTGCTTTGCTGTTGTATTCTCTGTAATTTTCATTTCCTAGCCTAGATTACCTTTGTTGTAACTTTAATTTTAGTTATTTTCATTTCAATCATGTCTTTTCCTACTTTATTTTGTATTTCCCCAATCATGATGAGTAGCTAATCTTCTTTTAGCACTTGATCATGATGAACCTTAGAATAAAATAGATCTTTCTTCTTCTTATTAAATGTCTTGTTCTTAATTGTTCTCGCTACGATTTATCTTTGATTTTTATTTCATCGAATTCATATTACGCGGATATGATCTTCGATCTAAGATCCGTATCCTAAATGACCGAGAGGTTGCGGATATGAGGAGATCACTCAAAGATAAAAGGAGTTGAATGCACTCCTCGAGAGAGGACGACGTAAATCTTCCGGATTGGAGTCAAATCCAATAGTGGGGTTCATCGCATAAAGCAAGCTTAGGGGTTTCGACTGGCCGAGAGGTCTTAATCTGTAACATCCCATTTCCGGCTAGACCCCTAGGAGTCGGTTAGTTGTGACGGAACCCCAGGAAACACATAAAATTGAAATAAAGCGATCAATATTTCGGGTCACGGGTTGGTCACGCCCGTGACCGACCCGTCACGCCCGTGACCTGGGCGTGACTACTTCGACGATTGTCGATCTCCACGAGACGATCGTCGAACGTGCTGTCTGGGCATGTCACGCCCGTGACCAAGGTGTCACGCCCGTGACTATGGGCGTGACCCCATCGACGATCGTCGATCGCCGTGAGACGATCGTCGACCTTGCGGCCCGGGCATGTCACGCCCGTGACATGAGTGTCACGCCCGTGACCTAGGGCGTGACCAGCCTTCGACGATCGTCGATCTCAATTCGACGATCGTCGACCTCGAAATTTGCCGTTCAGGCATGTCACGCCCGTGACCTAGAGGTCACGCCCATGACCTAGGGCGTGACCAGCCTTCGACGATCGTCGATCTCAATTCGACGATCGTCGACCCAAAATCTGCCGTTTGGGCCTGTCACGCCCGTGACCCAAGGTGTCACGCCCGTGACCATCCATCGACGATTGTCGATCTCTGTTCGACGATCGTCGAACCCAGAATTGGCTATCCGGGCCTATCACGCCCGTGACCTATGTGTCACGCCCGTGATATTGGCCGAAACGACGGTTCTTGGCCGAAATTATTCTAACACGCGTGGTAATAAATGCTGGTGTGGGAAGTTACACCAGGAGTAACTTCCGGCCGTTTTCCTTCTATAATTATATAATGAATGAGGAAAAGGTGGTCCAATAGAAAACCGCCAGCTGGACACACCTGTTCAGCTTCCACCGTTTCTTATCCCTTCACCGTAACCGAAACGTTAAGGGAGGAGCCTTCATGGCCATAATGGTTTTACCCATTCACCTTCCCACTTCCTGATTTATAAAAGCCCACCTGGACAAGAGGAGAAGGTTACACGCTCAAGTAATCGGATCAGACCTTTGTTCTTGCTGTAGGAGAAGTCCAGCAACGCCACCACCGCGCCATGGCACCCCGTCGTTCTTCTCGCCTTCAAACCGCGAACAAGGTCCTCCTCTACTCCTTCTCTTTCATGGGTAGATCTTAGGATTCTTAGAAAGGAGGTTCGCGCTTAATGGAGCCGGACCCATCTCTCGTTTTCATGGAAAAACCATGAAAAGGATATTTTGAGTTCGCCGGAAACCGCCACCTCCGGCGACCAATCCACCGCCGACCGCTAGCCATCGCCTCAACGGAGGTGGTGGTGGTGGTGGCTGGCCAGGGAAGTGACCGAACGGCCGGCGACGGATCACGAAATGCTTACAGGAAAAATGTTTTCTGTGTCTGTTCGGGTTCATGAAGAAGATGAACAGTAGAATCAATATGATAATCCATAGATTATTGTATAGTACATAATGGAAAAATAGGTTATTTGATTGTATTTTTGAGGCTGCAAAACGAGGCACTTACAGGCTGAATTAGGAAAAATGACCAGTCACAAAAGTTGTAGCCCTCTGGGTCTACTTTAATATAAAATTGATTTTATTCAATTTGGGTGAGTGGTTTGACCACAGCACTCATTTTGGTGGGATCAAGACCTAGGCTAACCAGAAATTGAAATGGTTGCCCACGGTTCATAACATGTCCAAATGACTTGAAATTTGGACTGGAGATCTATAATATGTGTATCGAGAGGCTGTCCAAAAATGAGAATTTTTGGAAAAATTTTGCCTAAAGTTTTTGTAAAATTTTAATAAACAATATAAAATTAATTAGGAGATGAAATTAAGTCCAAACTCCCCCAAATTTTGGGTGGTGGTCCCTGGCATCAATGTTAAGATCTGTAAAAAATTTCAACTCGATTGGTCGAGTTTTGAATAGGGAAGTATCAAGTCCTAGATAGGTCTTGGTGAGGGGTACTTTGGAGAAAAGTACGTTTGGAGATGGAGTGGACAAATCTCCTCAAAAGAGGCTGAAGTTGTTGGCCACTGATTTGTTGAGTCTATGTCTACCCTCTTGGGTAACATGGTGTGGATTAGGGGGGATTTTACCCTAAGAGATTGGCTCAAATCCAACGGGTGGGAGTTTGAGGTTTGTGAAGGACATAGGAGCAAAAGCTCTTGTATGCCCTTGAAATTTGGAGGAGAGTGGCATGATATGTTGAAAACCCTCTGGTTGAAATAGTGAGGGAATTGGAGGTAATTGGGTACCTCGGAAGTTCAGAGTTTGAATTAGGATAGAAATGTAATTTAGTTATTTTAAGCACTAAATCTAATCCAAAAATTATGAAACTCGGGAGGAGGAGGTTTTAGGATGTTTTAGACTTATGAAAATTTTCCTGGAATTTTATGATTGATAAATATTATACTTCATGTGTTAAAGGATTACTTGCCCGATTTGTTGTTTCAATTATTTGGAGGCTTTAAATTAATTATAATCAGTTAAAATTCTGGATTTAGATCTTGACTAGTAGAACATTGATTCCTGGATTTTCATAGAATTTTATATTGAGTAAATCTAGTACTTTATTCACAGATGATAGAAAGGCTTTTATGTTTAAAAATTAATTATGGATAAAATACTTGCTGGAAAATTATGAAACTCGGCTAGTGCTAATTTTAGACCTTTATCTGCATGACATAAATTATTTATAATTTTTGGAATAATATTGTCTGTACTTGATTCATAAACAACAGAAGTTAGAGATTATTTCTAAAATAGTTTTCATGCCTTTCTAATGATAGAAAAATTATGATACTTAGGATTTAACCTATTGAGGTATCCTAGTATTTATCATAAATTTGCTGGACATCTTGCATGAGAACTTAGGGTAGTTCATGTTCAAACCGGTAGTCCTTGGGATTTTCGAGGAATTTAATTAAATGCCAAATAAATTAGGAAAATTTCCATTTTCTGGACTTAGGTCATTTATATCATGGTAAGTCTCCAGTAAATAATTTAGGGCTTTTGGATGAGTAATGGATCATTGCATAACCGGTTCGACATGTAGCCTAGGTCGGTCTGCATATAGCAATTGTGAATTGAAATAAGACATGATCTGAGGAAGACATTGGAGTTAAATAATTCATTTTGTTTGGGTTGGCAATAGTGGAGGAAATCACAATAGGAAGATAAAAAAAGTGATGAGAAGTGGTGATAGGTAGAGTTAAGAGGTGCTCGGGTTCGGCGAAAGATCGCTTTTCCCGAAGAGTGGAAGGTTTAAAAATCACCATAGGATAGTCTATCGTAATGTAAGAAGGGAATGAGTTAAGGGAGATCAACCAATAACAATAAGTGCCTTGCGAAAGGGAACTTCGGGCCGTAATGCCGCCGTCTTGGTTCCTAGTGCCCCTTGAGAGCCCTTCACGGGGTATACCGGGGGCAGTCCTGGGCTAACGTAAACTGTAATAATAAACTGGCAAGAGTAACTTAGTAACTAGGATTGCACTTTTCACAAACACTGTTGGCACAGGAAGATTGATGAGAGCTTCGGCTCGGGTGATTTGGAAACGGACGTTTGGGTTCGGGGAGCTTCGGCTCGGTTGGTTAAGAGACGGACGGGATGGTCCGGAGAGCTTCGGCTTGGTTGATTGGAGACGGACGTTTGGTCCGGGGAGCTTCGGCTCGGTTTTGTGTGTTTACGATTAAACTTGCATGTGCATAAAATAGGAAAAGTTAAGGTGGTGGGTCTTTCGATATCGGGGAGTTCGATTGCACCAACACCGATATCGTTGACTCGGTGAGGTGGTTAGCACTTCGCCAACAGAAGTCCGGTGCGCCAGCCGGCAAGAGTACGCAGGCGTCCGCTTAGTGCACCAAGCGTTGAGGCATACGATAGGTCAGACCAGTGGTGCTTTTACTGGTTTTGAGGTGGGCGAGGCCCAACCCACCGCTTCCGTCTGCCACTACGGAGGTATCCTGGGAGGTAACGGCTCCGAAAGGGGGAACTAATGGTCTGTGTGCACAGAGTCGGGTGTGTGAGTTGCACTTGCATGTTTCATCATACCCACTAGCATGTCATAGCATAATCGATTCATTTAACCTTGACACTTAAAGTATAAGTGGTATGGGACGCTTATACATTAGGACCTGCAAAACGACCCCTTGGTCTATAAGCTTGTGTGGGCAAGTTTATAAATCAAAGGTTAATTTCAATATATAACAACCATTGTTGTTTGATAACCGACACCCCAACGTATAAGTGGTATGGGACACTCTATATGATGGGAGCCTTGCAAAAGATCCCTTTTGCTTATGTGTTCTCGCATAAGTGAAGGTTTAAATTCATATATTTGCTTTTCTTATTGCTAGACCTATTATAACAATCATATTAACTGCTCACCGAATACATCTTGCTAGATTAAGTCCATAATCACTTGTTTCTTGATTTATCTCTACCATCATGTCCTTCCCTTTCTTCCTCCCCGCTCGGTACCTAGGAGCCATGGGGGAAGGGGTAGGGGATGATAGGGCTTAGTCTTTATGACTAACGGTTTTCGAACCGCATCATATTAGGGGATCGTGGAGCCCAGCATGGAGGAGCAGCCCCAGAGATCGGTGCGCCTAGAGATGGGGCAGTCTAGCTTCGGAGTTCACACAGCCGGGACCGTGAGTCTCGACCTTGAGTAGTTTCTATTTTCGCTTCCGCATGAGAGACTTGTAGTGAGGACATATTGTACCGGGCATAAGCCCGTATTTATAGTACTCTGATGATTTCTGTGGACACTCCCTTCGTGGAGATTTTATCTTATTTACATGTGATTTATTATTGTGGACTGTATTGTTCTTACTTCAATAATTGTGCTACTTTTCTGTGATCGAATTGGCCGGCAGAATCGGCGCCTTGTGGTGATGACCCTTCAGGACGTGAAGGAGTCACCGCAAAGCGGCGGTTCTGGGCCTAAGACCCCGGTGGTTGAAAAAGAAAAAAAAAGGGGGTCTTACAAGTGGTATCAGAGGCAAACATCGATCAGAAGGAAGCAGTAGTCCACAAACCCTGGGTCACCCCCGCTCGAGTTTAGTTTGGGGACAAACTAAGCAGCGGAAGCAGTGGTGTGCCCATATGGGGATCACATATAAATTGTCCACCTTTATGTAATATTTGAACGTTTTCTCAGCGTGTGTTTTTGTTACGCAGCCTCCAGCACGGACTATGCCACAAGGTGGAGTTCAACAGGCTCAGGATGTTGCACCACCCCCACCGGCCCCCACTCCTTTCCTTCAGTCAGACATGGGACAGACTCTGACTGCCATTCTGGAGGCCTTCAGGGCCCAGCAGGTTCCGGCCCCGCAGCCAAATCCGAGGGCCAACTGGCTAAGCATCTTCCGAGGACTGGCTCCGCCGTCCTATTTGGGGACAGAGTCGGCTGTTCAGACGGAAGAGTGGCTAGATATCATGTACGAGATGCTGGCCGGGATTCGGTGTCCATGGGAGGAGAGGGTGGCTCTGGTTGTCTCCTGCCTGGAGTCCCATGCAAAGAGGTGGTGGAAGACGCTGTTGGACACGACCTTTGCTGATAGGGAGGTTGCGGAGGTTACTTGGGAGGAGTTCAGGGCCGCACTGCTGGAGCATTTCGTTCCGCAGTCGGCTAGGGATGATTTGGAGGAGCGGTTCTTACAGCTGAAGCAAGGTACCCGGACCGTGGTGGAGTACCATCGAGAGTTTGACCATCTGGCTCGATACGCAGATTCCTACCAGCTGGACGAGGCAGGGTATATCAGGAGGTTCTATAAGGGCCTGCGGGAGGACTTGAGGGAGGCTCTGTTGTTTGTATCTGACGGGCCCATCTCCTGGATCTTGGAGATGGCCAAAAGGATTGAGGCTGACTGGCACACCCCCCGGGGCCGGAAGCCGCCAGCAGAGGATCAGGGACGGAGAGGTAGGAATGACCAGCGGCGGGGTGCTGTACCAGAGGGGAGGAGGACAGAGGACCAGCCTCGTCAGGACGTGAGGCAGGAGCCGAGGGAACAGGTGGTATTAGCCCCTCCCCCTCTTCGGATGCAGGAGATGCCGAGACCTGGGGGAATGACGTATCCCCCACCAGAGTGTTTTCTTTGTCATCAGATTGGGCACATTCGGAGGAACTGCCCCATGAGGGGGGCACCACCTCCAGCACATCAGGGCGGCCCACCAGCTCAGCATTACGGAGGCCGAGGACGCGGCCGTGGTCGTGGATACCAGTGGGGAGATCGTAGATAGGAAAGAGAGCAGGTATATGCTTTGGACCTTGCGCAGCCTCGAAATCCAGAGCAGGTCATAGCAGGTACGCAGCAATGCTTCTGTATTTTCATAGAATTTCCCTTTTAGTTGTTAAAACTCAGAACCGCACTAGATAGATTAACAAGGAAAGAAAATTCTTTATAGAACCCTAAGATGTTTAATTACCCCAGGTATAGTCTTCATCAGCGGCAAGCCGGCCCGCACGCTGTTCTATACTGGAGCTACTCACTCCTTTGTGTCGGAGACGTTCATAGAAGGACTGGAGGGTGTGGAGCGGTTCACAGGCTCGAGGATGAGGGTGCGACTACCAGATGGATCTGAGCTCC
Organism: Platanthera zijinensis; assembly: GCA_039513925.1. Lineage (NCBI taxonomy): Eukaryota > Viridiplantae > Streptophyta > Magnoliopsida > Asparagales > Orchidaceae > Platanthera > Platanthera zijinensis. Next base: position 60,916,580 of record CM077079.1, on the reverse strand, counting down.
TTACCACAGATCACTGCAATATGGAGGCAGAAATTGGTGGAAAAGCGTTCGAGGCTCCAGCGACGATTTTGAAGCTGACGGACTACGACCTGATCCTGGGCATGGCATGGCTGCACTGGAACTATGCCCAGATTGACTGCCAGGCAAAGAGGATCACCGTGAGACACGGGGACTCTTTCATTACCATCGAAGGTGTAACACCCCAGAACTCAAAATATGTTTGTACACAATTTTGAGTAGCAGGCTGGTAGACACGGCCTGGGACACGGGCGTGTCCCAGGGCGTGTCGGGGGTACACGGCCTGGGACACGGGCGTGTCTCAGGGCGTGTTCGATTTAAATCTCAAAGTTGGCCTATTCGGGCCAGAGCCGTACACGGCCGTGAACACGGCCGTGAACACGGCCATGAACACGGGCGTGTCAGGCTGGACACGGGCGTGTCGGCTGCCGTGTTCTGACCCGTGTACTGGTTTTAGAAGTCGATGGGTGCCGTGTAGCAGGGGACACGGGCGTGTCTCAAGAATGACACGGGCGTGTCAGGTTCGACACGGGCGTGTCGATCCCCGTGTTGTTCAGTCGGTTCCAAACCGCGTGTGCCGCTTAAGGGTACACGGCCTGTGACACGGGCGTGTCACAGGCCGTGTCAGGCAAAAATTGGGGTTTTGGGCAGATCTCGGCCGTTCGTTTCCTTCTATTTGGATCGTGTGGTCCATAGCTTTTCCAACCTCTTTAAGGCCGTGGATTGAGATGAAATCTCATTCCACTTAGCCTTTCTCTTTCTAAAGAGAAGAAAGAGAGGAGAGCTTGGAGGAGGAGGAGGAGGAGGCCGGTGGAGCTTCGTCGAGCCGAATAGAGAGCCGAGTGCAGCGTTGCGGAGGCAAGGCCGCTGAGGTGATTTCCATCCGGCTAGTTTTCTATGGCGCCAAAGCGATCGTCAAGGGTAACGATCTTTCTTCCTTGGGCAGGTGAAGCCCTTTGTTTTGCATGTGCATGGGATCCTCCATCAAGAGATGGAAACGCGTAAGTGATTCCAGCAGTTGAGTCTGCATCTAGAGCCGAAAGTCTGTAGTACGGCATAGGCATGCTGTGTGAAGCCCATCCAGACGTATGTCGGGATTGGTGATGTTTATATTGCGATCCGGAGAAGACTCCGTGTATGCATCGTTTAGCCTGCGGAGATGGTGAGGACGATGTGTTTGGTGTATAGGATGCTTTGTATAGCTCCTTTGGTTGCATGCTTGTTAAGAGCTGGTTGATGGAGTGCGGACACCTCTGAGTGGGTGGGTGCGTGAGGTCTTCAACAGGGGTTTGGAGGCTTATGCCCATTTCACCAAGTGGCAATGTTAAGATCGGGTGAGCGGTCGATTGGTAGCAAAGCAGCAGGGCGAATTCCCTAGGCTTGTTACACTACGGGGGTAGGTCGACTGATAGTGCTCACGGGTTTTGGTGTGGTGCGTACCTCTGAGTGAGACGGGTGCGTGAGGTCTTCAACAAGGGTTTGGAGGCTTATGCCCGCCTACCAAGTACAAACCATAAAAGGTGCCCTGAGTGCACGGAGCGCCTAGCATTGAGGCCGGCGTTTGTGATGTTGGGTGTATGTGCTTTATATGTTGAAATTGCGATACATGCAGGGAAGGAACCACTGCCCCGGGTAAGGGGTGGGGTCGTTATAATTGGTCAGCTGAATGCTGACCGTTGCTTTGTTTATCACCCATGGGGTGGACGTCCATATGCAGGTGTTGCGGGCTGATGGATTGAGCGGGCAAAAGCCCATGCTGCTGGTAGGCCCTTGAAGGCCGTGCGAAGTGTTGGATTTCATGTGTGGCCGGCCTGCGTGCCGATGTATGAAATTATATGTGTTGTTAAGAGTAACTTGTAAGGCCTTAAGGCCGTGTGCGGTGTGGTTTTGTAAACATTCCTGGTTATCTGTATAAATGTGATATTTATATATTAGTGGACATTCAATGGTATGAGTTCTTGCACTTAATAAGCTTCCGCTAGAATGCTCTGAGTTAGGACTCGTTTGGTTTGGTATTATCCTGTGACCTCACCGTCTGTTTGTGGCATATAGTGTGGGGCCCCGGCCGGACCTTCTACTATACGTCATTTAACGGATGGGGTCGTTACATTTTGGTATCAGCTTTTGTCGGTCTTCCCTTCCGAATTCGTGGTCGAATTCTTTTGTGGGGTGGCGAGCACGTGTTCGTGCGACCTGCTATAATGCTAATGAACTCAAGAATGTCCACTAGGAATGTGTGTGTGTGTCTATTCGGTGAGTTTGCCATATTACCATGGAAAGTAATGCTATCTTGTTCACCTATAGGTGACGAGGAGTGGAGCTGGGCAGTCGGAGCCCCAGCGTTCGGTTGAGAGTGCGGCACCACCTGAGGTGCCTACACCTCCCCCTTCTGCGGAAACGGTGCGCTTAGTTGCGGAGATGATCTTTACTATGCTTCAGGCACAACCTTTTGGGCAAGCGAGGCCCGCTGTGGCGCCAGTGCAGGTTGGTGCGAGGCAAGAGCATGTTGAGGTTCCGGTTGCTGTGCAAGCAGCGGACGAGCAACTTAAGCACTTTATGGAGTTTAATCCGCCTACGTTTGTCGGGGCAACGTCTCCAACAAAGGCCGAGGATTGGCTTTCTCGAGTGAAAAGAATCCTGGCTGCGCTCAGGATTAGTGAGGAGCAGAAAGTCCCGTTAGCCACTTTCCTCCTGGAAGGAGAGGCGAGGCTTTGGTGGGATGAGATCGAGTTGCACCAGTTGGGCGGTAGAGATCTGGGCGACATATCGATGGACGAATTCTCTAGATTGTTTTGGGCGAAATATTTGCCAATGGCGCAGAGAATTGCAATGGAAAATGAATTTCAACGTCTGGTACAGGGTGATAAGACCGTGGACGATTACCTGCATGAGTTTACCAAGCTCGGTCGTTATGCGGGGTCGACGTTTGCGGACCAGGCGCGGAAGACAAATAGGTTCTATGAAGGGCTGCGTGATGAGCTGAGGTTGGCTCTCCCGAGTTCAGTGAACCAAGGATTCCAAGCATTGGTGCATACCGCTAGTGCGCTAGAGAAGGATTTGAAGCGGGTGCGGGAGAAGAAGATCGTAGCGGTGGAAAAGTCCGACTTCAAAGTTCTGCCATCAGAGCAGTCCGATTTCAGGAAACGTGATAAGAAGCGGTTCAGGCCTGCTGAACAAACTTCTTCAGATGTTGCGTCAGGAGCAACGTTTGGGCAAGAACGGGTTGAGCCGCGTACATGTTTCATTTGTGGGAGGCCAGGACATATCGCGCGATTTTGCTGGAATGGTGCGTCCAAGGGTGAAAGAAAGACAGGTGCGTCTTATGACGAGAAGGGTAAAGCTGTGGCAGAGTCGTCTGCATCGCGGGCGCAACCGCGAATTTACACTCTTGAGATGCAGGAGCCGCAAAGCTCAAATCAAGCAGAACAGCAAATCCGTGCTTTAGACTTAATGGAGGCCGCTAAACGGATTCTGCGAGATGCGGAGAAGCCGAAATAAAGTGGAGTGTGCACTTTATTTTGTTGTCTGTTGTATATATGTCTGTATGTATTTCTGTTTGGGACAAACAGTGTGGTGGTACGATTCCATGGGGCGAGCCAAGCTGTGGCCTCTGAGCTCTAAACCTGGATCGTTTTGGGTTGTATCGCAACAGCGTGGTTGTGTTGATACTTGTGCGTTGCGCTAAATTTCGGGACGAAATTTCTATAAGGAGGGGAGGGTTGTAACACCCCAGAACTCAAAATATGTTTGTACACAATTTTGAGTAGCAGGCTGGTAGACACGGCCTGGGACACGGGCGTGTCCCAGGGCGTGTCGGGGGTACACGGCCTAGGACACGGGCGTGTCCCAGGGCGTGTTCGATTTAAATCTCAAAGTTGGCCTATTCGGGCCAGAGCCGTACACGGCCGTGAACACGGCCATGAACACGGGCGTGTCAGGCTGGACACGGGCGTGTCGGCTGCCGTGTTCTGACCCGTGTACTGGTTTTGGAAGTCGATGGGTGCCGTGTAGCAGGGGACACGGGCGTGTCTCAAGAATGACACGGGCGTGTCAGGTTCGACACGGGCGTGTCGATCCCCGTGTTGTTCAGTCGGTTCCAAACCGCGTGTGCCGCTTAAGGGTACACGGCCTGTGACACAGGCGTGTCACAGGCCGTGTCAGGCAAAAATTGGGGTTTTGGGCAGATCTCGGCCGTTCGTTTCCTTCTATTTGGATCGTGTGGTCCATAGCTTTTCCAACCTCTTTAAGGCCGTGGATTGAGATGAAATCTCATTCCACTTAGCCTTTCTCTTTCTAAAGAGAAGAAAGAGAGGAGAGCTTGGAGGAGGAGGAGGAGGAGGCCGGTGGAGCTTCGTCGAGCCGAATAGAGAGCCGAGTGCAGCGTTGTGGAGGCAAGGCCGCTGCGGTGATTTCCATCCGGCTAGTTTTCTATGGCGCCAAAGCGATCGTCAAGGGTAACGATCTTTCTTCCTTGGGCAGGTGAAGCCCTTTGTTTTGCATGTGCATGGGATCCTCCATCAAGAGATGGAAACGCGTAAGTGATTCCAGCAGTTGAGTCTGCATCTAGAGCCGGAAGTCTGTAGTACGGCATAGGCATGCTGTGTGAAGCCCATCCAGACGTATGTCGGGATTGGTGATGTTTATATTGCGATCCGGAGAAGACTCCGTGTATGCATCGTTTAGCCTGCGGAGATGGTGAGGACGATGTGTTTGGTGTATAGGATGCTTTGTATAGCTCCTTTGGTTGCATGCTTGTTAAGAGCTGGTTGATGGAGTGCGGACACCTCTGAGTGGGTGGGTGCGTGAGGTCTTCAACAGGGGTTTGGAGGCTTATGCCCATTTCACCAAGTGGCAATGTTAAGATCGGGTGAGCGGTCGATTGGTAGCAAAGCAGCAGGGCGAATTCCCTAGGCTTGTTACACTACGGGGGTAGGTCGACTGATAGTGCTCACGGGTTTTGGTGTAGTGCGTACCTCTGAGTGAGACGGGTGCGTGAGGTCTTCAACAAGGGTTTGGAGGCTTATGCCCGCCTACCAAGTACAAACCATAAAAGGTGCCCTGAGTGCACGGAGCGCCTGGCATTGAGGCCGGCGTTTGTGATGTTGGGTGTATGTGCTTTATATGTTGAAATTGCGATACATGCAGGGAAGGAACCACTGCCCCGGGTAAGGGGTGGGGTCGTTATAATTGGTCAGCTGAATGCTGACCGTTGCTTTGTTTATCACCCATGGGGTGGACGTCCATATGCAGGTGTTGCGGGCTGATGGATTGAGCGGGCAAAAGCCCATGCTGCTGGTAGGCCCTTGAAGGCCGTGCGAAGTGTTGGATTTCATGTGTGGCCGGCCTGCGTGCCGATGTATGAAATTATATGTGTTGTTAAGAGTAACTTGTAAGGCCTTAAGGCCGTGTGCGGTGTGGTTTTGTAAACATTCCTGGTTATCTGTATAAATGTGATATTTATATATTAGTGGACATTCAATGGTATGAGTTCTTGCACTTAATAAGCTTCCGCTAGAATGCTCTGAGTTAGGACTCGTTTGGTTTGGTATTATCCTGTGACCTCACCGTCTGTTTGTGGCATATAGTGTGGGGCCCCGGCCGGACCTTCTACTATACGTCATTTAACGGATGGGGTCGTTACAGAAGGTATAAGACCTGTCTCTCATATACTCTTATCTTCGGTATAGGCCGTTAAGGCCCATCTGCAGGGAGAGGAGGTCTATCAGATTCTATTTGAGATGGCGGAGGTTAAGGAGTCGGTGACAGACATCCCGGTGGTGCGAGATTTCGCTGACATCTTTCCAGAGAAACTGCCAGGACTACCTCCACACCGAGAGCAGGATTTTCAGATACAGCTTGTGCCGGGAGCCAAGCCGGTGTCTAGGGCCCCTTATCGGATGGCCCCAAAGGAGTTGGCAGAGTTTCGGACTCAGTTGCAGGAATTAGTTGAGGCAGGTTTTGTTAGACCGAGTTCCTCGCCATGGGGAGCACCGGTCCTATTTGTGAAGAAGAAGGATGGGACACTCCGCCTGTGCATCGATTATCGAGCACTAAACAGGCTGACCGTCCGGAATACCTATCCGCTCCCACGGATATACGAATTATTCGACCAGCTGGAGGGGGCCCATTATTTCTCGAAGCTGGACTTGAGATCAGGATACTACCAGCTGCGGATCCAGGAGGAGGATATCCCGAAGACGGCCTTTAGTAGCAGATATGGCCTGTATGAGTTCACCGTGATGCCCTTTGGGCTCACGAATGCTCCGTCGGCGTTCATGAGTCTCATGAACCGGGTTTTCGAGACATACTTGGATGTGTTCGTCATAGTATTCATAGACGACATCCTGATCTACTCTAGGACGGAGGAGGAGCACACTCGGCATCTGGCACTGACCTTGGAGAGGTTGCGGGAGCATCGCCTTTATGCAAAATTCAGCATGTGTCAGTTCTGGTTGAAGGAGGTGGCCTTCCTAGGCCACATCATCAGCGGAGCCGGGTTAGCAGTAGATCCAGCAAAGATTCGGGCAGTTCGCGATTGGCCGCAGCTGAGGACAGCCACCGATGTACGCAGTTTCTTGGGACTTGCCGGTTACTACTGGAAGCTCCCCCTCACATCTTTGACAAAGAAGGAGGCACCTTTTGTTTGGACCCCGCAGTGCCAGGCGGCTTTCCAGGAGCTGAAGGACCGACTCATCTCGGCCCCTATTCTGGCCCTTCCATCCGGAAAGGAAGGATTCCAGGTGTATACCAACGCATCATACCAAGGGATGGGAGCGGTGCTGATGCAGAACGGACATTTCATAGCATATGCCTCCCGCCAGCTGAAGACCCATGAGAGGAACTACCCGGTGCACGACCTCGAGATGGGAGCGGTCGTTTTTGCTCTGAAGGTCTGGCGCCATTATCTTTATGGAGTCCACTGCGATATCTTCTCCGATCATAAGAACCTGAAATACGTGGACACGCAGAAGGAGCTGAATATCAGGCAGAGGCACTGGGTGGAGTTCTTAGCAGATTATCAGTATGAGATGCACTACCATCTAGGGAAGGCAAACGTGGTGGCCGACGCGTTGAGCCGGAGAGCTGCCACTTCCGAAGCTGGGCCCCAGGTTATGTCCATGGAGCTAGTCCAGTCATTCAGAGATATGCAGATATCCCTAGTGTCCGAGGATGACCCAGTTCTGTATAGGGAGTATCTGGCATCGATGGTGGCCATAGACGATATTCGGGATCGCATTCGGGACGGACAGAGGACAGATGCGTGGGCGGAGCCGATGTTCCGAGCTTTGGAGGAAGGTTCGACAGGAGATTATTCCCTGAGAGATGGTTTGCTCCACTTCAGAGGCAGAGTATATATACCCGCAGCAGGCCAGATCCGAGAGGATATTATGATGGAGGCGCATTGCAGCCGGTACTCGGTACACCCGGGGATCACAAAGATGACCGCTGATTTGAAGAGGACGATGTTTTGGCCAGGCATGAAGAAGGACATTACGTACTTCATGACCCATTGCGAGGCGTGTCAGTTGGTGAAGGCGGAGTGCAGGAACCCCGCAGGACTGTTGCAGCCACTCCCGGTGCCGGAGTGGAAGTTTGACGATATAGCGATGGATTTTATACATGGTCTTCCCCGGTCTCGGACGGGGAACGACTCGATTTGGGTGATTGTCGATCGGTTGACGAAGGTGGCCCGCTTTGTACCGATCAGGAAGGATGACTCGGTGGGAGTGCTGGTACGGAAGTTTGTGGAGCAGTATGTCCGGTATCATGGCGTGCCCCGGACGATAGTATCGGACCGCGATGGACGGTTTACATCCAGGGAGTGGTGGTCAGTGCAGGCATATTTGGGCACCCGGTTGACTTTTAGCACGGCCTTCCACCCTCAGACAGACGGGCAGACAGAGCGCACCAACAGGACGTTGGAGGATCTACTACGACTGTGTATACTGGACCGAGGGGAGCCGTGGGAGAAGATGTTACCGTTGGTCGAGTTCTCCTACAATAATAGCTACCAGTCCAGCATCAGGATGGCGCCTTATGAAGCCTTGTATGGACGAAAATGTAGGACCCCGCTTTCTTGGGTTCAGGACGAGGATCCGAAGCTGCTGGGATCGGATTTCGTTGAAGACACCGAGGCTCAGGTGAGACTGATCAGAGATAGGATGTTGGAGGCGCAGAGCAGACAGGCTAAATACTATGACGCCCGGCATCGTCAGGTGGAGTTTCGGGTAGGGGATCGAGTGTTCTTGAAGATTCGGCCCATGCACGGAGTCTCACGGGTGCGCGGTCGGAGGAAGAAACTCAGCCCTAGGTATATGGGCCCTTACCGGATCCTGGAGCGGATCGGACCCCTAGCCTACAGGCTAGAGTTGCCACCAGAGCTGGCAGCTCTACACGACGTCTTCCATATCTCTTCGCTGAGAAGGGCTCTACTACGCCCGGAGCAGCGGATTTTGACCACCGAAGGGCCGGTAGCTTCAGACCGATCTGTTCACTTGGAGCCGGTTCGGATCGACGACAAAGGAGTGCGGATCTTGCGCCGCAAGAAGATCCCCTTAGTCAAGGTTCTGTGGAGAAACCACGGTCAGGAGGAGCACACCTGGGAACCGCAGGATCTGATGAGGCAAAGATACCTAGAGTTGTTCAGTCAGGTACATCTCAGCACCTCTCGGTATACTATAGATTGCATTCTTGTTTTGGAATGTTAAGACTAGATATGGAAAATCCAGGACCTAGGCATGCGCACTTAATCAGAAAGGTAGGGGCTAATCTTTTGTTTATTGGGGAGATTGTCTTCAAACGAACAGTCGCCTGAACCCAATAGAAAGATCGTATGGGATGTTACAAGTTTAATTTATTCCGATAGAAATCCTCGTAGGCTCAACCTCAATTTCGGGGACGAAATTTTTGTTTTGTTTATTGGGATTTGTAACATCCCATTTCCGGCTAGACCCCTAGGAGTCGGTTAGTTATGACGGAACCCCAGGAAACACATAAAATTGAAATAAAGCAATCAATATTTCGGGTCACGGGTTGGTCACGCCCGTGACCGACCCGTCACGCCCGTGACCTGGGCGTGACTACTTCGACGATCGTCGATCTCCACGAGACGATCGTCGAACGTGCTGTCTGGGCATGTCACGCCCGTGACCAAGGTGTCACGCCCGTGACTATGGGCGTGACCCCATCGACGATCGTCGATCGCCGTGAGACGATCGTCGACCTTGCGGCCCGGGCATGTCACGCCCGTGACATGAGTGTCACGCCCGTGACCTAGGGCGTGACCAGCCTTCGACGATCGTCGATCTCAATTCGACGATCGTCGACCTCGAAATTTGCCGTTCGGGCATGTCACGCCCGTGACCTAGAGGTCACGCCCGTGACCTAGGGCGTGACCAGCCTTCGACGATCGTCGATCTCAATTCGACGATCGTCGACGCAAAATCTTCCGTTTGGGCCTGTCACGCCCGTGACCCAAGGTGTCATGCCCGTGACCATCCATCGACGATTGTCGATCTCAGTTCGACGATCGTCGAACCCAGAATTGGCTATCCGTGCCTGTCACGCCCGTGACCTATGTGTCACGCCCGTGACATTGGCCGAAATGACGGTTTAGGGCCGAAATTATTCTAACACGCGTGGTAATAAATGCTGGTGTGGGAAGTTACACCAGGAGTAACTTCCGGCCGTTTTCCTTCTATAATTATATAATGAATGAGGAAAAGGTGGTCCAATAGAAAACCGCCAGCTGGACACACCTGTTCAGCTTCCACCGTTTCTTATCCCTTCACCGTAACCGAAACGTTAAGGGAGGAGCCTTCATGGCCATAATGGTTTTACCCATTCACCTTCCCACTTCCTGATTTATAAAAGCCCACCTGGACAAGAGGAGAAGGTTACACGCTCAAGTAATCGGATCAGACCTTTGTTCTTGTTGTAGGAGAAGTCCAGCAACGCCACCACCGCGCCATGGCACCCCGTCGTTCTTCTCGCCTTCAAACCGCGAACAAGGTCCTCCTCTACTCCTTCTCTTTCATGGGTAGATCTTAGGATTCTTAGAAAGGAGGTTCGCGCTCAACGGAGCCGGACCCATCTCTCGTTTTCATGGAAAAACCATGAAAAGGATATTTTGAGTTCGCCGGAAACCGCCACCTCCGGCGACCAATCCACCGCCGACCGCTAGCCATCGCCTCAACGAAGGTGGTGGTGGTGGTGGCTGGCCAGGGAAGTGACCGAACGGCCGGCGACGGATCACGGAATGCTTACAGGAAAAATGTTTTCTGTGTCTGTTCGGGTTCATGAAGAAGATGAACAGTAGAATCAATATGATAATCCATAGATTATTGTATAGTACATAATGGAAAAATAGGTTATTTGAATGTATTTTTGAGGCTGCAAAACGAGGCACTTAGAGGCTGAATTAGGAAAAATGACCAGTCACAAAAGTTGTAGCCCTCTGGGTCTACTTTAATATAAAAGTGATTTTATTCAATTTGGGTGAGTGGTTTGACCACAACACTCATTTTGGTGGGATCAAGACCTAGGCTAACCAGAAATTGAAATGGTTGCCCACGGTTCATAACATGTCCAAATGACTTGAAATTTGGACTGGAGATCTATAATATGTGTATCGAGAGGCTGTCCAAAAATGAGAATTTTTGGAGAACTTTTGCCTAATGTTTTGTAAAATTTTAATAAACAATATAAAATTAATTAGGGGATGAAATTAAGTCCAAACTCCCCCAAATTTTGGGTGGTGGTCCCTGGCATCAATGTTAAGATCTATACAGAATTTCAACTCGATTGGTCGAGTTTTGAATAGGGAAGTATCAAGTCCTAGATAGGTCTTGGTGAGGGGTACTTTGGGGAAAAGTACGTTTGGAGATGGAGTGGACAAATCTCCTCAAAAGAGGCTGAAGTTGTTGGCCACTGATTTGTTGAGTCTATGTCTACCCTCTTGGGTAACATGGTGTGGATTAGGGTGGATTTTACCCTAAGAGATTGCCTCAAATCCAACGGGTGGGAGTTTGAGGTTTGTGAAGGACATAAGAGCAAAAGCTCTTGTATGCCCTTGAAATTTGGAGGAGAGTGGCATGATATGTTGAAAACCCTCTGGTTGAAATAGTGAGGGAATTGGAGGTAATTGGGTACCTCGGAAGTTCAGAGTTTGAATTAGGATAGAAATGTAATTTAGTTATTTTAAGCACTAAATCTAATCCAAAAATTATGAAACTCGGGAGGAGGGGGTTTTAGGATATTTTAGACTTATGATAATTTTCCTGGAATTTTATGATTGATAAATATTATACTTCATGTGTTAAAGGATTACTTGCCCGATTTGTTGTTTCAATTATTTGGAGGCTTTAAATTAATTATAATCAGTTAAAATTCTGGATTTAGATCTTGACTAGTAGAACATTGATTCCTGGATTTTCATAGAATTTTATGTTGAGTAAATCTAGTACTTTATTCACAGATGATAGAAAGGGCTTTTATGTTTAAAAATTAATTATGGATAAAATACTTGCTGAAAAATTATGAAACTCGGCCAGTGCTAATTTTAGACCTTTATCTGCATGACATAAATTATTTATAATTTTTGGAATAATATTTTCTGTACTTGATTCATAAACAATAGAAGTTAGAGATTATTTCTAAAATAATTTTCATGCCTTTCTAATGATAGAAAACTTATGATACATAGGATTTAACCTATTGAGGTAACCAAGTATTTATCATAAATTTGCTGGACATCTTGCATGAGAACTTAGGGTAGTTCATGTTCAAACCGGTAGTCCTTGGGATTTTCGAGGAATTTAATTAAATGCCAAATAAATTAGGAAAATTTCCATTTTCTGGACTTAGGTCATTTATATCATGGTAAGTCTCCAGTAAATAATTTAGGGCTTTTGGATGAGTAATGGATCATTGCATAACCGGTTCGACATGTAGCCTAGGTCGGTCTGCATATAGCAATTGTGAATTGAAATAAGACATAATCTGAGGAAGACATTGGAGTTAAATAATTCATTTTGTTTGGGTGGGCAATAGTGGAGGAAATCACAATAGGAAGATAAAAAGAGTGATGAGAAGTGGTGATAGGTAGAGTTAAGAGGTGCTCGGGTTCGGCGAAAGATCGCTTTTCCCGAAGAGTGGAAGGTTTAAAAATCACCCTAGGATAGTCTATCGTAATGTAAGAAGGGAATGAGTTAAGGGAGATCAACCAATAACAATAAGTGCCTTGCGAAAGGGAACTTCGGGCCGTAATGCCGCCGTCTTGGTTCCTAGTGCCCCTTGAGAGCCCTTCACGGGGTATACCGGGGGCAGTCCTGGGCTAACGTAAACTGTAATAATAAACTGGCAAGAGTAACTTAGTAACTAGGATTGCACTTTTCACAAACACTGTTGGCACAGGAAGATTGATGAGAGCTTCGGCTCGGGTGATTTGGAAACGGACGTTTGGGTCCGGGGAGCTTCGGCTCGGTTGGTTAAGAGACGGACGGGATGGTCTGGAGAGCTTCGGCTCGGTTGGTTGGAGACGGACGTTTGGTCCGGGGAGCTTCGGCTCGGTTTTGTGTGTTTACGATTAAACTTGCATGTGCATAAAATAGGAAAAGTTAAGGTGGTGGGTCTTTCGATATCGGGGAGTTCGATTGCACCGACACCGATATCGTTGACTCGGTGAGGTGGTTAGCACTTCGCCAACAGAAGTCCGGTGCGCCAGCCGGCAAGAGTACGCAGGCGTCCTCTTAGTGCACCAAGCGTTGAGGCGTACGATAGGTCAGACCAGTGGTGCTTTTACTGGTTTTGAGGTGGGCGAGGCCCAACCCACCGCTTCCGTCTGCCACTACGGAGGTATCCTGGGAGGTAACGGCTCCGAAAGGGGGAACTAAAGGTCTGTGTGCACAGAGTCGGGTGTGTGAGTTGCACTTGCATGTTTCATCATACCCACTAGCATGTCATAGCATAATCGATTCATTTAACCTTGACACCTAAAGTATAAGTGGTATGGGACGCTTATACATTAGGACCTGCAAAACGACCCCTTGGTCTATAAGCTTGTGTGGGCAAGTTTATAAATCAAAGGTTAATTTCAATATATAACAACCATTGCTGTTTGATAACCGACACCCCAACGTATAAGTGGTATGGGACACTCTATACGATGGGAGCCTTGCAAAAGATCCCTTTTGCTTATGTGTTCTCGCATAAGTGAAGGTTTAAATTCATATATTTGCTTTTCTTATTGCTAGACCTATTATAACAATCATATTAACTGCTCACCGAATACATCTTGCTAGATTAAGTCCATAGTCACCTGTTTCTTGATTTATCTCTACCATCATGTCCTTCCCTTTCTTCCTCCCCGCTCGGTACCTAGGGGCCATGGGGGAAGGGGTAGGGGATGATAGGGCTTAGTCTTTATGACTAACGGTTTTCGAACCGCATCATATTAGGGGATCGTGGAGCCCAGCATGGAGGAGCAGCCCCAGAGATCGGTGCGCCTAGAGATGGGGCAGTCTAGCTCCGGAGTTAACACAGCCGGGACCGTGAGTCTCGACCTTGAGTAGTTTCTGTTTTCGCTTCCGCATGAGAGACTTGTAGTGAGGACATATTATACCGGGCATAAGCCCGTATTTATAGTACTCTGATGATTTCTGTGGACACTCCCTTCGTGGAGATTTTATCTTATTTATATGTGATTTATTATTGTGGACTGTATTATTCTTACTTCAATAATTGTGCTACTTTTCTGTGATCGAATTGGCCGGCAAAATCGGCGCCTTGTGGTGATGACCCTTCAGGACGTGAAGGAGTCACCGCAAAGCGGCGGTTCTGGGCCTAAGACCCCGGTGGTTGAAAAAGAAAAAAAAGGGGGTCTTACATAATCGATCAATCTAACGTTAGTTAGAAGCATGAGCTCGAGAGAGACGCTTCTATATTTTAGGAACCTCCACGGTCGAGTGAGTATAATTAAGAACTCGCATTACATTATTTTCAAGAAGATTTATTTTAGTTCAAGGGGATTCTAGATCAAGTGCTAGTTTTCTCAATATCGGATTTCTCTTTAGCATCAACTTTAGTTTTATTAATTAGCATAATCAAACCAAGTTTTCTGTCGATAAGATAATAGCTTTCCTTGTGATTACAAGTGCTCAACAGGCCACGATTCGCAATACGACACTTCCTATACTGCATTTCGATAGGTACGCTTGCCTACTCGGGATTCTAGTTTGGTTGTAATTTAACTTCTAGAAAATCTTCATCAGTGAAAGCCCATCACATGCTTAAGCTGTCTCTCAGTTGCTCTCTGAGGCAACTCCGGCTCCACCGCCACCTGCTCAACCCTTCTAGGCTCCGCCGCTTGGAGCGGAACTTGCTCCTCCGCAGGAGCAGGCTGTTGCACCTGTCTTGCAGGTTGTGCATTAATCATTGCCATGACAGCTTCTGCCACCAACCTAATGGTCTCGGCACACGGAGGTGTTACAGGCGCTTCACTTGGCGCACTGCTTGCCTCAGAACCTAGCCGTTCTGACGGCCCAGCACCACTTCTGATCACCTATAAACGTGCAAAACACCGATAAACGACCAAATACTATTGCAAACAGCAATCATAGGAACACGCAGGTTCCTCAAACATGTGTATTTTCATTCCTAAGTGGACATTCATGGGTTCTTTTCATGTTATAATGATGATGCACGCTCATGTGCTCACCACCCCTTAAAGTGAATTCGTCCACGAATTCATTTAAGTTTGACCGAAACCAGTAGTCTGATACAAAATTGTAACACCCCTATCCGTCGCATAGCATATAGCAGTAGGTCCGGCCGGGGCCCGACGCCATATACTACGGACTGACCGGTTGGTTACGCGTTGAAACCATTCAACCAATTGCACGTCCTACACAACACATAGCGGAAGCATTAAAATTAAGTTGCACAATTAAGAACCCTGCCAAAAGCACGAATGTCCACTACAATAACACCCGCAGGAATGTACCAATACACAGAAAAATAGAAATGGCCTTAAGGCCTTACAAAGTTTGCTTGTCATAAAAGTGTTTTCTTACATCGGCTCGCAGGCCGGCCACACATGGTCACAATGAAACACTCAAAATTAGGCCTTCGAGGGTCGGCTCAGCAACTTGGGCTTTAGCTCGCTATTTTCCGCTCGGCTCCGCAGCACCTGCAAGCACAAACCACTGCCCGGTGGCAAACAAAAGCAACGGTCAGCTATGCTGACCAAATTATAACGATCCCGCCCCCAAAATCGGGGCGGCGATGCTCTTTCCCTGCACTTTATTAGTATAGGCAATTTATTAGTGTAAACACACATCTTTACAGGCGTAGGCTCGCACGGCCACACACCTCGTGCATACAGGGCACATTCACGGCGAACCGGCCAACGTCATGTCAATTCAAGCCATAGACGTTCCCGTTCCACCACCGCCCCTTGGACGACCAACCGTATGAGTATTTTGTCTTCTTGGCCTTGGTCACGACAATTTAAGCCATAGACTGCCAAAGACTCTCATCTATTCCAACGGTCCCACCGAACGACATAGATCGGGTACGGTTCTGCCTGACCCGTGCTCATATCGCAACGGTAATTTTAGCCATATGCGCAGGTCAAGACTCACCGAGTCCCATTTCCGCCACAACAATCACATAACCCGGTTATGTTCACGTTGGCTCCCCGGCCATCGTGTTGGCAAAACTCGCTTTTGCCCAGTTTTCCGGGTGCACCTTGGAGTTAATCTCCAAGGCTCCCTGTTGCAATCTACCACGTAGGAAACCCGAAAAACGCCCAAACACCTGAAATCTTCACAGGTTCATATGCAATGCAACATCACCGATCCGGCTCTACTTGTCCGGATAGGCTTCACACACAATGCCTATGTCCGTTTTTGCATACAGACTCTATACAAGGGGGACTTTACATATCTACCCCAAGGAACGCTCCAACTCTTCGCTCACTCGCGAGAGAGGGCTTCCTATGCAAAGGGAAAAAGGGCTTCACATGCCCAAGGATGAGAAATCGTTATCCTTGCGTTCTTCCGCGATGCCATGAAAAACTATGCGGTTGGAAAGCACCGCAACGGCATCACCTCCGCGGATCTGGACTCGGATCGTAATTCAGAGCTCCGACGCTCCACCGGCGGCCGGATCTTGGTCTCCAACCTCTCACCTTGCTCTCCCCTCTCTCTAGGATTTTGAAAGAGAATGGAAAAAGAGAATGAGGGTTTTGAAACCCTTATCCCGGCTAAAACCATCCAGGAGCAGCCCCCCATCGTCGGATCCAAAGCCAAGGAAATGAACGGCCATGATTAGGCCTCAAATTATAAAATCTGGGCAGAACACGGGTTGCAACACGGCCGTGTGCCTGGCCGTGTCACCCATTCGCCGTCTCGACCAACTCAAAAACCAGCACACGACATTCGACACGGCCTCTGACACGCTCGTGTCACATGTGACACGCCCGTGTCGAGACCCATGTCACGCCCCCCGTGTGCAATTGGCCAGCTTTCCCAACCTGAGAAGGACACGGATTGCGACACGGCACCCGACATGCCCGTGTCGCATGTGACACGCCCGTGTCATGGCCCGTGTCATGGCCCGTGTGCCTGACTAAGAAAACTGCCCAAAGTGACACGCCCTGGGACACGCCCGTGTCCCAGGCCGTGTGCCTCAACTCGACGATCTCCGATCATCAAAACGTCGACCACATGACCCGTGGCCGAACCCGCCTGTGTCATGCCCGTGACATGCCCGTGACACCTGCTCTAAAATTCAGACTGGGCTTAAAACATCACCCGTCCCTCTTTTGAGTTTCGTGGTGTTACAAAGTTGAAGAGATAAAACCTTGAGGTTGTCTAACATATACTTCCTCTTTGATGTCTCCATTTAGAAATGCACTCTTTATATCCATTTGGTAGACCTTAAATCTTTTGTGAGCAGCATAAGCAAGGAATATTCTTATGGCCTCTAACCTTACCACTGGTGCAAAGGTCTGGTCATAGTCAATTCCTTCTTCTTGAGAGTAGCCTTGAGCAACTAGCCTTGCCTTGTTCCTTACAATAACTCCTTGTTCATCCAACTTGTTTCTGAACATCCACTTTGTTCCAACAATTGAGTTATCCGTAGGCCTTGACACTAGTTCCCAAACTTGATTCCTCTCAAATTGATGTAGTTCCTCTTGAATAGCAATGATCTAGTGTTGATCTTGTTCTGCATCTTGAATGGATTGAGGCTCAACCTTAGATAGAAAGCAAGTAAGCATCAGGTTCTGGTTGACCTGATTTCTGGTTTGCACACCAGCTAAGATGTCTTCAATCACTTGGGAGATTGGATGATCTCTTGTTATTAGTAAATCAACAGGGGGTGTTGATTGTTCACCAACCATTGTTGTTGTTTCCTCTTGTGGAACAACAACTGGCTCTTTTAGATGTTGCACATCCTCTTCATCATCACTGCTCTCATCCTTTTGTTGGATAGGTGGAGGAGCTGTATCCTTTTCTTTAACCCTTAATCTGTCCATACTTTCTTAAAGAGAGTGTACCTGCATAGGTTCTATGGTAGAAGCAGACTTCTCCTTATAAAACATGTTAGTCTCATCAAAAGAAACATGAACAGATTCTTCTATTTTAAGAGTAGATTTATTATACACCCTATAAGCCTTGCTAATCATGGAGTATCCCAGAAACACTCCTTCATCAGCCTTAGCTTGAAACTTTACTAAGTATTTCTTGTAATTATTGTGAATATAACAAATACAATAAAAAATTTAAAAATAGTTTACTTTAGGTTTCTTCCCTTTGAGCAATTCATAGGGAGTCTTGCCCTTCAGTTTATGTATTAGGCTTCTATTCAACACATAGTTGGAGGTGTTCACTGCCTCAGCCCAAAAAGATAGAGGTAGGTGAGCATCTGTCAACAATGTAGTAGAATATTCAATTAGGGTTCTATTTTTCCTTTCAGCTACCCCATTTTGTTGAGGAGTTCTAGGAGCTGAGAAAGTATGCCTGATCCCTTCACTCTGACAGAACTCTTGCATAAGAAGAGAATCAAACTCTGTCCCATAATCACTTCTGATCAGGGTAATGTGAGTATTTAACTGAATCTGTATACATTTGAGAAACTCTGTCAGACACTTAAAGTTATCAGACTTCTTCCTCAGAAAGAATACCCAAGTGAATCTGGAGAAGTCATCTACAATCACCAAAGTATAAGATTTCCCTCCTAAGCTTTGCACTGTAATGGGTCCAAAAAGATCCATGTGTAACAGATATAAAATCCTAGGTGAATCACTCTTATTAAGTGACTTAAACTTGTTTTTAGTTTGCTTGCCAAATTGATAGGCCCTGCAAAGTCCTTCCTTCTTGTAGGGGCCAGAAGGTAGTCCTCTAACAAGGTTGTCCTTGGACAGCCTAGCAATGGTTCTAAGGTTTATGTGTCCTAGACTCTTATGCCATAAATCATTTGGTTTGCAAACTGAATTAAATAAGCAGATATCTATGTTGGTTGAAAGGAAATCTACAAGATAAATGTTACCTTTCCTTTTACCTGTTAACATTATTGTGTTATCCTCTGACTTGATCTGGCATGAGGATTTGTTGAATGTCACTTGATATTCTTCATCACAAAGTTGACTGATGCTGATTAGGTTGTGCTTCAGTCCTTCCACATAAGCCAACTTCTTGAATATGATTGAGCCAATCTGAACAACACCATATCCTTTTGTTTGACCAAAGTTTGAATCTCCAAAGATCACTTCGGGTCCAAGTTTGGCTTTGAAGGATGTGAGATTGTCCTTGCTCCCTGTCATGTGCTTTGAGCACCCACTATCCAGATACCATTGTTGGTTCACTTCTGGATAGGTCTTCACCTGCACATAATTAGCTTATGTGTTTTTGACCCAGTTTACCTTGGGCCTAGGTTGATATCCTTTAAATTCAGAAATAAAAGACATCCTAGGTTGACTCTTATAACCTTCAGGATGGTATCTCCTAGGAGGTACTATCCATTCAGTATAAGGGTTGAAGCTTTGGGATGAGGGACTAGAGATTTACCTCTGAAAGAAGGTTCAAAGCTCTGAGCTCCATTCGACGATCGTCGACCTGAGTTCGACGATCTTGGGTCAGATCGTCGAGCTCCGTTCGAAGATCGACTATACACAAGTTCAGAGTTCAGAAGTCGTCGATCTGAGTTTGACGATCCAGCCTTGGATCGCCGAGCTCTGTTCGACGATCGTCGAGCTCTATTCGACGTTTTTTTGTTGAACATGATTTTCCTTAGGTAAATCTGGATTCTTCCTAGCTACCTCTACAACACCCTTTCCTTTATCAGAAATAAATTTAATTGGGGTTGTTAATACTATAGGTTGGCTAGATGAAGCATCCAAGCCCAATATACTGTTGAATCTTGAGTTCACTGTGCTTGTAATGTCCATCAGTCTGATGCTTCTCCCATTAAGGGATTCTTCAAACTTCTTTGCCTGGGATAGCTCACTTTTCAGTGAAGCTATCTCCTCCCTACAGCATTCTAACTCCTCAGAGAGTTTGAGGTTATTTGACTTTAGGATACTGTAGTCAGATAATTGATTTCTGAGAGAGATTATCTCTTTCTCAGACTTTAGCAAATCTAAACACAGTGTCTTAAATTCAATTTTAAAGTCCTCAGAAGTAAAATCAAAAGAGTTTATTACCTCATCCTCTTCAGATCTAGTTTCAGCTTCAGAGTCAGACTCTTGTTCTGCATCAGAGTTTTGCTGGGAGGCATTGATTTCCATCATACAGAATTCTTTTTCCTCATCATCACTTGAGCTGGATGAGGCTTCTGATTCTTCTTCTGTATCACTCCAGCTTTCAGCTATAAACCCCTTCCTTATATGTTTATTTTCCTGGAGAAGGATTTGTTGCTGTTGTTTCCCCTGGAATCCTTGTCTTTTCTCCTATCTTTCCTGTCCTTCTTGTCCTTGTTCTGATTTTCTGGACAGTCAGGCACAATATGGCCTGGTTTCTTGCATCCAAAACAGATTATTTCTTTATTATTTGATTTGTCATACCTTGGCTTCTCATGCCCTCTTGATGACCTCTTTCTGAAATCTTTCCTGGCCATTTTATAGAATCTTTTGGCCAGCAAGCTCATCAATTCTTCATTGCCTGTGACCTTGTATTCAGGCTTCTCTTCTATGGCTTTGAAAGCTATGGTCTTCTCCTTTCTGATGACTGGTGAAGTAGTCTTTTGCTCTTCTTCCCTATTCTTAATGAGCAGCTCATAAGATTTAAGTTTACCCAAAAGAGCTTCTATAGTTATTTCAGTTAGGCTTCTGGCATCTTTAATTGCCAGATTCATGAATCCCAAGTGCTGGGGAAGCACATTAGGATTTTGTCATTTAGTTCAGTGAGTGTGATCTCCTTATCCAATGTCTTCAACTCACTAACTATCAGACTGAGCCTGTTGTACATATCTGCAACTGACTCAGCTTCTCCTTTCTTGAAATTCTCATATTGACTTATGAGATGGGATCTCATGTCCTTCCTTTCATCAGCAGATCCTGAGACAATTTCAGATAACTTGTCCCATATCTCTTTTGCTGAACTGCATTCAGACACTTTTTGGATTATCTCATCAGACATGGTCTGAGCAAGAATATTCATAGCATTTGCACCTGCAACTTTCCATTTCTTAATTTCTGCATCTATTCCTGAAGGAGGTGGAACAACATTTGTACTTGTGATCACTTGAGGTCTTGGACAAACTGTCAAGACAGAGTTAAAAATGTCCTCATCAATAGAATTCATGTAAAGCTTAATCCTTGCCTTCCAAAGTACAAACTTAGAGAGGTTGCACACTGGAGGTCTGGTGCTAGCATAATCTTTGTTCTGTGCCATGGTTTTTTATGAAAATAAATATAATATAAAAAGTAATAACAATCCTCTATAGAAGGTTTATCTTATCAAGGATCTTTTGGTTCAGGTGTTAGCCTGTTCAACCAATCTGTTGAAAATTCAGATGTTGAATAACCAACCTCCCTCTGATACCAATTGAAAGTGAGGAAAAGATCTACCTTTACTCTAGAGGGGGGTGGTGAATAGAGTATTTTAAAATAATTCACAATTAAAAAGGTAAAACAGTGGAAGACTTAAATTTATGTATATGTGTAAGGTGCTTATAGTGAAGTAAAAACTAAAGCAAGAAATAAAGAATCACACAGCACACAGTAAAGACAAACACACAACAACTAGAAGACACAAGGATCTATAGTGGTTCCCCAACAACCTGAGTACATCCACTCTTCTACCACCCTTGGTAGGAATCCACTGCAGGAAGGGTTTATCAGGTGTCCTGGGCACCAATGATCTTTTGATAAGGTGCTCAAAAACCAAACCAGATTTTTTGATCAGGTGTCTTGCCACCATTGAGTTTTGATCAGGTCTCAGAAACCAAGAGTTCACTTTTGAAGGGAGAGATAACCTTGTACAGATGGTGGTAAAATAAAAAGGTGATGATGTCTTCTCTGTCTCAAATCACTGAGAGAAGACTAGTGGATTGTTGATGTTGTCAAAGCTCCCCCTGAGATGTAGAATGGTTCAGGAGTGAAAGCTTTGCTAGGGTGATAGGTCTTTAGATGCTTCAGATCTCCAGTAAAAGATGATTCCAGCAGATGCTGAAATGTTTTGTGTCTAAAGTCCTTGATGTTGAAGCTTTTGAACACTTGAAGATTTGGAGGAGTTGAGTAGCAGAAGATCTCCTCTACAGTAGAATTTTCTTGTGTTCTTGAAGATTCAGTAGATTTGAAAATCACAAAAGATGAACTGTTGATCAGAGAAGTTGTATTATTCAATCTTTTGTGTTGTAATCTAATTCTTCTGTATCTCTTTGTATTCTCTGTGTATTGTTGTTATTGTTGTTATTTCTATTCTCTTCTACAGGAGTAAATCAAAAATCTGACTTAGATGGACGTTATTCAGTCATAAATGGCTTACATAAATGACAACTGTCTCTGGGGAAAGTCCTAAGCAACATTCCATTTAGTCCTTCCTTGAAACTTGCATCAGATTGCTTGAAACGGCTAGAAAATCCTTTGCAATAAATGCAGAAAATAACTCTGAAGGAATTTGAATTAATTCCATAACTGTCTTTGAGTTGTAATTCTGAAAGCGTCGATCTCTCACAGAAATCGTCAATCTGAGCTCTACGATCGTTGAACTGAGCTCAGAGATTGGATTTTCACAGCAGACAGAAAACGTCGACCTGAGCTCTACGATCGTCGACCTGAGCTCAGCGACTTGGAAAATAGCTGAAGACAAAACGTCGATCTGAGCTCGAAGATCGTCGACCGGAGTTCGACGATTTGCAGACTTGAGCTCAAAGAACGTCGAACTGAGTTCGACGTTTCGTCGACCTGAGCTCGACGAAAATTGTCTTGTCTCAGTACTTAGTCCTGATCTCTGAATGGTCCTGGGGGCAGCTCCAAACCTAAGTTCTAAGCCCTAGACTAATTCTAATTTGACCTTTTAAACTATACAACTAGGTCAAACAATTTTCCTAATAACATAGTTATCCTTGCCCAAATTAGTAATAGGGTGTTCCAACACACGGCCATGCACACGACCGTGTTGCAACCTGTGTTCGGCCCAATTTTTCTATTTCAGGCCCCGATCGTGGCCGTTCGTTTCTTTATTATGGGATCCGATGGATGGGGGTTGGGTCTGAGGGTTTAAACCCGGGAATAGGGTTAAGAAACCCTCATTTCTCTTGAGTGGTTCTCTTTCTAAAGCTAGAGAGAGGAGAGAGCAAGGAGGAGGAAGAAGAGCTAGATCCGGTCATCGGCGGAGCTTCGAAGCCCCAAATCGCGAGCTGACTTCGGATCTGTGGAGGAGAGGAGATTGCGGTGCTTTCCATCCACATAGATTTCTATGGCGCCAAGGAAGAACGCTAGGGCAACGATTCTCATCTTGAGCATGTGAAGCTATTCTTCTTTTGCCTGGGAAAACCCTTCTCCCGCGAGTGTGCGGCGAGTTTGCGGTATTCCTTGGGGTAGATATGGAAAGTCTCCCTTGTTAGAGTCCAGAATCGTAGTACGGACATAGGCATGATGTGTGAAGCCTACCCGGATATATTGGTCTGGATCAGTGATATTTTGCTATGCATGGTTGGCCGGAGAAGACTCCGTGCCTTTGAGTTATTTTCGGGATTCTACGTTGTAGATTGCAATAAGGAGTCTTGGGGATTAACACCAGGGTGCACCCGAAAATCTGGGCGGAAGTAAATTTCTGCCATACCGGTGGCCTGGGAGCCAACCGGGTACATAGCGGGGCTATGTACCGTGTTTGAATGATATTTGGGACTGGGGAAGCTTAGCTCGCGTCAAAGGCCAAATGGCAACGACGGGGTGAGCAACGGGCTGGTTGACCCCTACCCGCTCCATTTGCTCAGTTAAAGTGACCTAACGTTTTACGTAGGACTTGCTGAGGTTTGGAGATCGAGTCTAGGCTACGGCTGAAAGGACTAAATGCTCACGAGATTGCCGCCCTGGGGGTGGTTGTGGGGTCGAGGACCGGACTGGATTCGGACTGGCTTCACCGAGTAAGTGACCTGAGAGCACGGGGTGTACGGCCGTGTGAGCGTGCACCTGTGATGTGATACTTATTTCGCTATGTTGCTTGCTTTACTAACAAGTGCAGGGAAGAAGCTTTGCTGCCCCGATTTGGGGGCGGAATCGTTATAATTTGGTCAGCTTTAGCTGACCGTTATTCTTGTTTGCCACCGTTGCGGTGATTTGTGCTTGTAGGTGCAGCGGAGTCGAGCAGAAAATAGGGGGCCAAAGCCCAAGTTGCTAAGCCGGCCCTCGAAGGCCTTGTTTGTTTACTTATTTAAATCATGTGTGGCCGGCCTACGAGCTGATGTTTGTAAGACACTGTTTAATTATTGTAAACTCTTGTAGGGCCATAAGTCCAGTGCTAGTGTATTAAACATTCCTATTTGGTTGTGTAGTGGACATTCATGCTTGGCAGGGTTCTTTATTCTTTGCAATTTTAATAAATTGCTTCCGCTAGATGCTCTGTGTAGGATGTTTTGGATTGGTTGAATGGCATCAATAAGTAACCAACTAGTCTGTCTGTAGTATATGGCGTCGGGCCCCGACCAGACCTACTGCTATATGCAATGCGACGGATAGGGGTGTTATAATTTGGTATCAGACTACCGGTTTCGGTCACGCTTAAATGAATTCGTGGACGAATTCACTTTAAGGGGTGGTGAGCACATGTGTTTGCGTCATCGTTATAACATGAAAGGAACCCATGAATGTCCACTTAGGAATGAAAATACACATGTTTGAGGAACCTGCGTGTTCCTATAATTGCGTTTTGCAATGTTTTTTGGTCGCTTATCGGTGTTTTGTACGACTATAGGTGTCCGGGAGTGGCGCGTGGCAGCCTGAACGCACACTTTCTGAGAAAAGTACTGCACCAAGCGACGTGCCTGAGACCCCTACTTCTTTGGAAACCATAAGAAGGGTGGTTGAAGCGGTGTTCGCTATGACCAACGCACAACATGGAAGAAATGTGCAACCCGCTGTCCCTGAAATGGCCCCAACACCGGGCGGTATATTGGAGCAAAGTGCATTTAGAGGTCCATTAGGGAAGCAGATGAGCATGATTATGGTGCAGGGAGCACACTCAGTTGACGAATACTTGCAGATGTTCCTTATGATAAGGCGCTACCAAGGCTTTGAATGGGAAAACGAGCAATCTATAGTTGATAGATTTTATAATGGTCTACGCAGCGAGTTGTGTATCCTACTGCTAGGACCGAAGCTATTGGGATTCCGAGCTTTGGTGGAGTCTGACAGAGCTTTGGAAGTGGAGTTGGGGAAAACTCACCAAATACTAGTGAATAGGGTACCAAACCCTGCAGATCCTATAAGGACTGCCTACCGAAAAACGCTGAGTAAAGAGGCTAGATCATCTACTAGCCAAGTCACTTATAATTGTTCTTCTTGTGGTAATAAAGGGCACTTTTCCAGAGATTATTGGGAGGGTGCTCAAAAGACATTGAAAACTATGGCAGGAGCAGTTGAAGACTCTAGTGCAAAGGAGACGGTGTTCAAAATGCCAACCTCAAAATCTGGGTACCGTAGGTGTGTTAGGATGTCGGGCCTAGCACACCCAAAGCGACTACAGGCCAAACCCCGGGTGCATGCTATAACACTGGAAAGCTCGGACACTATGCCCAGGATTGTCGGAGTGAATGCCCAATGTCCGAGAAGAAGTCGGGCGCAACAACTGAGGAGAAGGGCAAGGACATGGAGTCCACCGCATCACTGTATACTCCGGCCCAACCGAGGGTGGACAACCTTGGTCAGCAGGAGGTCTTGTGGCCAACCTTCGGGTTGCCAGGTATGGTTTAATTGATAGCAATTTAACTTCGTATACCTGTTACCTTATACATGTTAGCTTAGGACTAGAGGTTCTAGGATTTGTTTGGATTGTTGGTAATCCAGCGAGAGCATTGTTCGATACGAGAGCTTCACACTCCTTTTGTTCGAAGGATTTATATCATGCATCGAAGTACCTCCTTCGATGGTAAAGGACAAACTGGATGTGTAGTTTCCTAGTGGTTGTTCAATGCGCGCGAAGAGAGAGTCTGTGTCATAAAGGTACGGGTTGGGGGTCAGGAGTTTGACTTGCAAGCGTCGTTACCGCCACCATGGGAGGCTTTGAAGCCTAAGCCTACATTGGGTAGTTAATCGGGTGTATCCGAATATCCTGATGTGTTTCCCTGATGGTCTCCCTGGAGCCCCACCGTAGCGAGGGATCGATTTCACGTATGAGCTAGTTCTAGGTGCCAAACCTGCGCCACACTCTCCATATCGGCTAACGCCTAAGGAGAAGTCAGAGCTAAAGGCTCAATTGGAAGAGTTGATGGAGCAAGGTTATGCGCGTCCAAGTTCGCCGCCTTGGAGCACGCCGGTCCTCGTTGTTAAGAAGAAGGACGGAAGTTTGCGACCCGGTATCGATTATGGGAAACTGAACAAGTTAACGAAAAAGAGCAAGTACGGGATCCCAAGGGTGGATGACCTTTTGATCAGTTGGTCGGGTCATCGGTATACTTAAAAGTGGACCTTAAGTCCGGTTACCATCAGCTGAGGTTAAGGGAATGCGATGTCCCGAAGACAGCGTTCGGCGCAAGGTATGGACAATTCGAGTTTACCGTCATGCCGTTCGGGCTGACTAATGCGTCGTCAGTGTTCATGGATTTGATGAACAGGTCGTTCAGGGAATGCCTAGACCATTTTGTGGTCGCCTTCATTGAACGACGTATTGGTGTACTCGCAAAGCAAGAGGATCACTTCAAGCATCTGCTTTCGGTGGCGGGAACGCTAAAGAGGAACCAACTCTATGCCTAGTTCTCCAAATGCGAGTTTTGGAGTTATCTTAGGTAGCGTCCCTCGGTCGTAAAGTTTGTAGAGTGGGTGTTGCAGTGGATCCAGCGAAGATAGTTATGATACACGAGTGGTCTGTGTTGCGTTCGGAAGCGGAAGACCAGAGTTCTCTGGGGCTGACCGGCTACTACAGGCGCTTCGTAGAGAACTTCTCGCGGATGGCGCTACCTCTCACAAAGTTGTCAAGGAAGGCTTAGAAGTTCTTATAGACCCGGGAGTGCGTGCAAGCGTTTGAGGAGTTGAAGAATCGGTTGACCACGGTGCCAGTGCTAAGTTCGCCAAGTGGGACCTAGGGCTTCGAGCCTTATAGTGATGCCTCAGGTAGTGGTTTGGGCTGCGTGCTGCTGCAGCATGGAAGTGTTTTAGCATATGGTTCGAGTCAGCTCTAAGTGCACAAAAGGAATTATCCGGTCCACGACTTGGAGTTGGCGGCCGTGATATTTGCGCTTAAGCTGCGGAGACACTACTTATACGGCGTAAAGGTCGGTATTTATACTGACCATAAGAGCCCTAAGTACCTGTTGGATCAGAAGGATCTCAACAAGAGGCAGCGGAGATGGATGGAGCTCCTAGGGGACTACACATTCAAGATTCATTATGTACCCGGGAAGGGCAATGCAGTTGCGGATGCGTTGAGTTGCAGGGCTCCCGCCCAAGCCAACTGATTGTCGGTTCATGATGATAGGCTAGTTCAGGAGTTGGAGGCGTTGGAGATCTATTGCGTGGACAAGCAGACTAGCGCTAAAGTATTGTTGAACTGGACGGAAGTCCAGTATGACCTGGATGATCGCATTCGGCAGGCATTGGAGTTGATTTATAACATGTAGGAGCTTATGGATGTAGTGTTGGATGGGTCTAATTCCCAGTTTTTAGTTGAGGATGGGCTGTTAAGGAAGGACCATCATTTGTGCATCCCAAGCAGGGGAAATCTATGGGCGGAGTTGAGGTACGAGGCTCATAATACCAAGTACTCAATCCACCCAGGGAGCACGAAGATGTACCGGGACCTAAAGAAGCTGTTTTGGTGGTCAGGGCTCAAGAAGGACGTGGCACTGTTTGTGGCTAAGTATCAAACGTGCGCCTTGGTAAAGGCAGAGTGCCAAAAGCCTGGAGGATTTTTGAAATCCTTGCCTATTCCAGAATGGAAGTTCGACGGCATACCGATAGACTTTGTGCATGGCTTGCCAAGGTAACAGTAGGGAAACGACGCCATGTGGGTGATCGTGGTTTGGTTAACAAAATTATCGCACTTCATTCCGCTTAGGAAGGATGACCCGGTGAAGTAACTGGCAAAGTTGTTTATGGATAACATAGTTAGACAGCACGGTGTGCCCTGTAACATCGTGAGCGATCAAGATGGGCATTTTACGTCCAATGTTGGGAAGTTAGTGCAGGAAATGATGGGGACTAAGTGTAGTTTAGTACAGTCTTATATCCGCAGACAGATGGGCAGACCGAGAGGGTCAACATGACGTTGGAGGACATGCTTCGCATGTGCATTCTGGACTTCGGGAAGCAGTGCAAAGGTCATCTGTTTTGGTGGAGTTCTTGTACAATAATAGCTACCAAGCGAGTATATAAATAGCGCCCTTCGAGGCCCTATATGGTAGAAAGTGTCGCACGCCATTGTCGTGGGAAGAAACGGGTGAGGCAAGGTTGTACAAAAAGCAAGAGGTGGTGAGTGCCACTTTGTTGGTACGAACCATTCGAGAGCGGTTGTTGATCGCTCAAGATAGACAAGCTAAATACTTTAACGCCATGCATCGGAGTGCGGAGTTCGTAGTTGGCGTATTGGGATCTATAGCCGTTCAAGAATGTCTCACGGGAGAAACGCTTAAAGAAGCTGAGCCCGAGATACCTTGGACCCTTTGAGATTCTAGAGTGGGTCGGCAAAGCGGCGTATCGTTTGAGGCTATCGGTGGAGTTGAGTGGACTACACGATGTATTCCACATCTCAGTATTGCGGAAGGCGGTGCAAGAGCCTTCGCAAGTGATCGCAGTGGATCAAGTACCGGTGGACGAAGGGTTGACGACTAAGGTCAAGCCCGTTCGTATTGAGACATTGAGGTCAAGCCCGTTCGTATTGAGACTTTGAGGTCAAGCGACTCTGTAACAAGGAGATCCGGATGGTCAAGGTCCGGTGGGACAATTGAGGTCGGGAGGAGCTCTCTTGGGAACGGGGAGGAGTACCCCAAGTTATTCCGCTCAGGTACTGTTCAAAGTTTTCTGTTTTCTTTCCTTTAGTAATTTCGTGGGCGAAATTCTTTTAAGAGGGAGAGAGTTGTAACACCTCGAAACTCAAAAGAGGGACAGGTGACTTTTTAAGACAAGTCTGGGACTTGGAGCAGGTGACACGGCCTGGGACACTGGCGTGTCCAAGGGCGTGTCACGGGGGGGGGGGGGGGGGGGGCACACGGCCTGGGACACGAGCTTGTCCCAGGGCGTGTCCTGCTCAGGCAGGTTGTGGTTTTGTGCAAAGGAGAACACACGAACTAGGACACGGGCGTGTCCCAGGGCGTGTCTAGCACACGACATGTGACACGGGCGTGTCACATGGCCGTGTCCTTCTCAGGGGAGTCTTGGATTTTGCACACAAGCCGTGATACGGGCCCTAACACGGTCATATCATATGTGACACGGGCGTGCCGATGGCCGTGTCAGAGGTCGTGTTCTAGTCGGGAATCCCTCGTGACGGCGAATGAGTGACACGGCCATGCATACGGCCGTGTTGCAACCCGTGTTCGGCCCAGTTTTTGTATTTCAGGCACCGATCATGGCCGTTCATTTCTTTACTATGGGATCCGACGGCTGGGGGTTGGGTCTGAGGGTTTAAACCCAGGAATAGGGTTTAGAAACCCTCATTTCTCTTGAGTGGTTCTCTTTCTAAAGCTAGAGAGAGGAGAGAGCAAGGAGGAGGAAGAAGGGCTAGATCCGGTCACCGACGGAGCTTCGGAGCCCCAAATCGTGAGCCGACTTCGGATCGGCGGAGGCGAGGAGATTGCGGTGCTTTCCATCTGCATAGATTTCCATAGCACCAAGGAAGAACGCTAGGGTAACAATTCTAATCTTGAGCATGTGAAGCTCTTCTTCTTTTGCATGGGAAAACCCTTCTCCCGCGAGTGTGCGACGAGTTTGCGGTATTCCTTTGGGTAGATATGTAAAGTCCACCTTGTTAGAGTCCGGAATCGTAGTACGGACATAGGCATGATGAGTGAAGCCTACCCGGACATGTCGGTCTGGATCGGTGATGTTTTGCTATGCATGGTTGGCCGGAGAAGTCTCCGCGCCTTTGAGTTATTTTCGGGCTTCTACGTGGTAGATTGCAATAGGGAGTCTTGGGGATAAACCCCATGGTGCACCCGGAAATCTAGGCGGAAGTAAATTTCTGCCATACCGGTGGCCTGGGAGCCAACTGGGAACATAGCGGGGCTATGTACTGTGTTTGAATGATATTTGGGACTGGGGAAGCTTAGCCCGCGTCAAAGGCCAAATGGCAACGACGGGGTGAGCAACGGGCTGGTGGACCCCTACCCGCTCTATTTGCTCGGTTAAAGTGACCTAAAGTTTTACGTGGGACTTGCCGAGGTTTGGAGATCGAGTCTAGGCTACGACTAAAAGGACAAAATGCTCATGAGATTGCCGCCCTAGGGGTGGTGGTGGGGTCATGGACCGGACTGGGTTCGGACTGGCTTCACCAAGTAAGTGCCCTGAGAGCACGGGGTGTACGGCCATGTGAGCGTGCACCTGTGATGTGATGCTTATTTCGCTATATTGCTTGCTATGCTAATAAGTGCAGGGAAGAATCTTTGCCGCCCCAGTTTGGGGGCGGAATCGTTATAATTTGGTCAGCTTTAGCTGACTGTTATTCTTGTTTGCCACCGTTGCGGTGATTTGTGCTTGCAGGTGCTGCGGAGCCGAGCGGCAAATAGCGGGCCAAAGCCCAAGTTGTTGAGCCGGCCCTCGAAGGCCTTGTTTGTTTACTTATTTAAATCATGTGTGGCCGGCCTGCGAGCCGATATTTGTAAGATGCTGTTTAATTATTGTAAACTCTTGTAAGGCCATAAGGCCAGTGCTGATGTATTAAACATTCCTATTTGGTTGTGTAGTGGACATTCATGCTTGGAAGGGTTCTTTATTCTTTACAGCCTTAATAAATTTCTTCCGCTAGATTCTCTGTGTAGGACGTTTTGGACTGGTTGAATGACATCAATAAGTAACCAACCGGTCTGTCCGTAGTATATGGCGTCGGGCCCCGGCCGGACCTACTGTTATATGCTATGCGATGGATAGGGGTGTTACAACCACTTACCGTACGCCTACTCGTGCGTCTAGCTAATTTCTGCTTCATCTATAAATAGGCCGCTCCATCTTCTTTAGCAAAAAAGTATGTGATTTTCCTGTTCTAGTCCACCGTTCTCGCAGTTTTTAGGGTTCTAAGGGCTAGAGATCATCCTATAAGCACTCCCTACCATCTAGATGTTCAAGGAAGAATAAGAAGAGTTCTTACGCTCGCCAAAAGCTAGGGATTTGAAGAGAAAGATGTGGACGGTGCAAACCCCATGAAAATATGGGTCCAATGGGACTTGCGACATAGGTTCCTCTACCCCGGACGGTAGCTGATGAGCAAGGCATTCATGGAGTCGCTATCCAGAATCAACCTCTCCTCTACGGAAGTGTCGCAAGCACTTTTTCTATATCTTTTCTTTTCTCCTGCACAATAGTTTTAGTTGTTGTGATTTTTCTTCAATGTCACGTGGGACTTCTGCCCTTCTTGTTTGGATTCTTTCCTTTGGATTAGGTTGGGAGGCCAAGTGCCTAGTGTGTGTTTTCTTCATATTTGTTCTTATTGTGTTGTGACTATGTTGTGTAGCTCTGTCATCTTAATTGAAATGAGCATTATGCGATGCGGAGGTCGACGACTCGTGGAAGAGTGAAGCGGAGGTTGGCGACCCGTGGAGGTGCAAAGTGGTGCAGGCGAACCGCATAGTTAGTTAGTTTTATTTCCTCATTTTATTATTACCTGTTGACAATATTGAGTGCACTTGCCCTTACCCCATTACCCACATGTCAAGTTTTTGGCGCTTATGCTAGGGAGCACAAAACGTGTGATTTTTCAGTTAGGAAAGTCAAGAGATTGAATTCTTTTCCTTCTGTTTATTTCATTTTCTTTTTAAGCTGCATTTTTGGTTTCTTTTTTATTTTTTATATGGGTTGTTTTTCCACTATTCTTCGTTTTTCTTGTGTGAGGAGAATTTTGTTTTTTCATTTGTTGATTTTAATTTACCCATTTTATAGAAGAGTGTGTGATTCACTCTCTTGCCATGTATTATACTCCATAAAAATGCAAATGGTGTGAGAGTATTTATCATGGGAGCGATGTGTGAGAATGAGAATTATTGTGCATCTACGAATGAAACACCACCGCGGGTAATACCAAAATAGAAGCCTGGACCCCTTCAATGTCCAAGTCTTTTCTTATGTAGTACCTGTTTTGTCAAAGCAATGATCACACAGTGAAGGATTGCACGAGATGGAAATCCAAATTGGAAGAGGAAGAGAAGCATATGCTTATGACCATTCCTCCTCCTTTTTGTGCATCCCCTTCTGTCACCGACGATGTAGCTATTCTACCCCCAATCTCTTTTGGGAGGTTAGAAGAAACCTCGATTAGCGAACTCGTCGATCATTGTAATGACAATGTGTTGAACACATGTCATGCTTCTCCCTCACCACGTTGTGAATCAAACATTATCTCTTCTATAAAATCCGGTAAATTTTTATCTTATATTGAATTTCTTGAGCTGGAATTGCAGGATGATCCAGATGAGGACTTGCCCCCTCTTATCTGCACTAATTATGGGAAGCAAGGACATGTTGCTTGGGTATGCCAAATGAATAAACCAACTCAACTGAATGCAAGCATGGGCTTAGATCAAAAAAATTTTGGCGCACCTCTTACCAACACATTTCGTGCGGTAAAGCATACCAAAAGGATCCCCTAAACTTCGTTCCTTTGAGTGTGATTTGACCCCGGAAGCACACTCCGCCATGCCCCTTGTTGTGCATAAAGAAGCGGCTACCGGTGAAGAGGACACCACCTCTTCAACTATGGAAGCCCTTCCATGCCCCATTATTAGAACATGCGCTCCTCCTCTGAACCATCCCATGTCGATTCCCTCCCAATTTTTGCTTCAACCATGCCTATTTTGGAAACAATGCGGTCGTATGTTTTTTCCATCCCATCAGGCGCAGTGCTAGAATAATCATCCTCCATTGAAGAGAATGCTACCACTTCAATTGTGGAAGCCTCCTCCTGCACCACCCCCAATTTTGATTCTTCTGTTATAGCAGAAGTATTCTCCATCCCCTTGATGTAATCACAATAGAGTCACTAGCTGGGGTGGCTATAATTTGTGATAACATCCTCACTTCTCTTTCGGAGGACGATGAGATGGAGTCATATTCTGTAACATCCCATGTTACTTCTAGGCCCCTTAACTTAGATTGGGTTAGACATGGGGTGGGTGTTAGGAAATTAGCTAGGTTTGACCCTAGGTAGTGGATTGTAGCCATGTGGGGCCCACTATATGACCAAGGTCAAACTAGGTCAAACTAGCCTAAATGGGGACCCTAGCCACACCATGACCCCACAACATTGCCCTAACCCTAAAAACATCTAAGTAACCCCGAGGGCATGTCACTAGGTCAACCCTTTGACCCTAGTTGACCGAAGTCAACCTTAGCCCTAATTTGGTCAAACCCATACCTATAGGCCCAATTAGCCTAAGTGGGGCACCCCCTTGACCCAACCCAAGTTGGGTGGTGCCATTAGGCCCATGACCATCAAGTGGGGTCAGCCCACTCATCATGTTGACCAAGTTAACTCAAAAGTCAACTTGGTCAACATAAGGCCTAAAAGAGGGGGAAATGAACCCAAGCCTCACCCTTTGGGCTAAGCCCACTAAACATGGCCCATTAACAGCCCAAAGAGTCATAGACCAACCCTACACCTCTGAAATAGGAGAGAGAGTACATGCATGGGGGTAAAATGGGAAATTTAGGAGAGAGAAGAGGAGTGAGAAGAGGAAAAGGGGGTGTGAGGCCACTTGGCCATGGCTCCTTCTGCCCAAAGGCTGCTGGCCGGCCACATGACTCATTACAATGAGTTTGGAGTGCTGGGATTGCCACTTGGCAGCCATGGTGAAGCATCTAAGGTGAACCCGAGCTCACCTTGGTTGTTCCTCCATGTATAACCCACCTCAGTCAAAACCAGCCTCACCATCAGCTTCAGAAGGTTAAACCGAGTGGAGATCGACTGCTGGAACAAAGAAAACGGTGGAGAAACATGATTTCGAGCAGGAGATCGCCGGAGCAGCTCAACCATGGCAAACCACCGCCACACTCACCGCCAAGGCTTAAACCAGGTCCGTTTCACCTCACCTCTACCCGTACTAGCATCCTATATTGTTTAGGAGAGATGTCGGGCTCAATTGAGCCCA
This sequence comes from Platanthera zijinensis, assembly GCA_039513925.1. Classification (NCBI taxonomy): domain Eukaryota; kingdom Viridiplantae; phylum Streptophyta; class Magnoliopsida; order Asparagales; family Orchidaceae; genus Platanthera; species Platanthera zijinensis. Next base: position 60,882,611 of record CM077079.1, on the reverse strand, counting down.
ATACCATGTGATAAGAGGGTAAAATTCTCGAGCTTTTCTTCTTGCTCGGGATCGCCGGAGGCCCCGCCTCCGGCCGCCTCATCGCCGGGAATACCTTGCCACCACCTTGGCGAAGGTGGTGGCGATGATAGCCGGCGGTGGCGTCGGCTCAAGTGGCCGGAAACAGCCAGACAAGATGGCCCAGGACGACTCAATCTCAGCCGTCAGCTGTTTGGGAATGACTATGGGATGCCGTCAGTCATGCTTCAAGATGCGTGCGGGTTTATTAAAATTAATTTAATTATGCATTTATGAATATTGATTATAAATATCACATTATTTCAGTCCACTTGCATGTCCAATTTAGGGCCATTAGGGCCATTTCCTGAACTAGTGAATAAAATGAAAAATGTAGCTCTTGCTCTTAGATTTAGTTTGACACCTTAATCATGCAATTTGTCCCAATAGATTTTCCTGTAGGACTGTTCCACTAGGACTAGTCCTAGGCAAGGGCAGAATTTCAAATGCAAGCCCTTGCTAAACCAGAAGTCCACATGACCCAAAATTTTGGGCACGAGCTTAAAAGGAGCATATATTTCCTCTTCCAGAAATTGGGAATTTTTAGGAAAACATTTCCTAAAGTTTTTATCAAAATACTCAAAACTAAATAAATTAAATTTTTGGAGTGGTCTGGCTCCAAATGGCCCCAAATTTTGGTGGCATGTCCTTGGAGACTAAACATGTGCATGGTAAAAATTTCAGCACATTTTTACCAATGCATGTTGAGTAAACTCACTTGCATGTGTTGGTTATATATAGGCTTGGGGTGCAATTAGCTAAATTTGAAAGAATGTGTATTAAGCCTAGATGGTACATCCAAAAATCATGATATTGATTTCAGAGGCTCAATATGGTGAATTATGCCCCTCACTGCAATAATGGGATTTTTGGAAGCAAAAATCCCATTATTTGGAATTTTTGAAATAATTGAACTTTGGGAAAATAAATTTGAAAATAGATTTATTTTTGAGATAAAAATTTTAAAACTTCGTCAAGGTAATTATAATGTCATAATAAATTCTTAAAAAATTTTAGGGAACTGTTTGATGAACTTTGATAGGTGTTATGTAGGAATTACATTTTTGCCCTTATTACACATAATTAGGACATTGATGAAAATATTCATTAGAAAAATTTGGAAAAACTTTTGGTAATGTATATGAGTATGATTAAGCTTGTATAATTTTCTCAGCATTTTTGGATGACTCAGTAATTTTTAAAACCTCATAGTGGTATTTTGGTAATATAAATAAAAATGAAATTTTGTAGCCCTTGATCTATAGGAGTTTATGAAACTCTGTCTATGACATTATTTTATAAATACATGTGCTCTGTAATTTTATTAGAATTTTTAATAAATAAATTCTTATACTTCCTTTGGAAAATAGTTAATTTGTTAAATTTGTGCAAATTAAGAGATAAATGGTTTTATTGAAAGAAAAATTATGATTCTTGGTAGAAAGTGATATTTTACCAAATTAAAACTCAATAAAGATTCCTTAGGTAAGTGGGATTATTAATTATGGTACTTCATGTATTAAATGATCGAGGGAGTTTATTAAAAGATTTAATTTAATGACCTAAACGACTTGAAAAATTATCAAACTTCATATAGCCATCATATTAGTCCATATAATCATAGGATAAATGGAGAGGTGCATCTGGCCCAAGGAAATTGGAAGTCGTACTCCGGGATGGTATTGGGTCATGGACTGCGTATAGTACAAGTAGGTTATACAATAAGGACCGCCAGGGGGATATATCAACAGTCAGAATAAGGTCTTATTTGGAATATAACCCTGGTTGGCAGTTATGTCTTAGTGACGAGAGTAAAAAGGTAAGCCTTTGGATAACAACTAGGTGGAGGCCGACGGAAGACCGTCGCCCCTTCAATAATATCTTAAATCATAAGGATCGCCCAAAAGTAATAATGAGAGCCAAAAAGGGAATCATGGGTAGACATCCACTAAAGTAAATATCCTTGAGAAAGGGAGCTTTGGGCTTCAGCCCATCGTAGTTCCTAGTGCCCCCGATAGCCCTTCACCGAGTATACCCTGGGCAGTCCTGGGATTAATCTCAAGTCACTAAGTATAATAACCCATAGACAAAAGTAGCCTAATAGGTTAGACATCGTATCACTATGCTCACCCATACTGGGTTGGAGGGATTCATGATAATATTCTCTCCCGTGTAGGGTTTGAGGGATTTATATTATATGCTCACCCGTGTAGGGTTGAAGGGATTCAGGACAGTTTGGTCCTGCGAGCTGAAGGCTCGAGTTGTAATACTTGCATGTGCTTAAACATATTAGTGGCGGGTCATGCGGTACTGGGCCAATCGGCACACCGATGATAGTACGGTGACTCAGGCAGGTGTGTGGGTTTGAGGGACCAGTTGGTTGTTTGTACTGCGGTCTGGAGGACAATCCTCGAAAGCGCACACCCGACCCAACAAGACTGATGGGTCGTCAGCAATTAGTACACAAGACTCTAGAGTGCACCTAGGATGTGTACATAGGCGTATGGGAGGTCTAGGTTTGGTAGTGTGCATACCTTCCTAGGAGTGGAGACGCCCGCTCCACTGCTACCGTAGCCACAACGGTGGTACCAGAGAGTGATGCTAGCTCTGATAAGCGGGAACTAAAGGTCTGTGATCACAGAGTCGTTGTGTGTGAGTTACACTTGCATGTTGCATAATAAACCGCATGCATTCATACATAGTAGGCATACGCTTCATGGATCCTTAACATATAAATTAGTTTGGGCTCTTTTATATGATAAGTTAATTTTTGGAAACTCTAACTTATATGTTTGTATGAGCACTCATATAAGTTAGGGTTCTTCTGTGATGATAGATTAGAAGTAGCAGTTATACTTACTTTACCATACCGCGTAGCACTGCCTTTACTCTACTTTACTTACTGTTGTTACATTCTCTACTTACTGTTGTTCTATTCTTCACTTACTGTACTTGTACCTCTTACATAGAACTGCTAGAGTAGAACTACTGTTACTCCTCATATACTTGTTAGTATAGTGCCACTGTCATCTGCTTATACTTGTCACCCCTTGTTGTCCTCCGCTTCGTCCTCCTACTCGGTGCCTAGGAGTTACGGGGCGAGGTGCGGAGGAAACGACTTTGTGTTTTTGACTAGTGGTCAGTGACCATATCATTTTAGGAGCATGAGGAGATGGACCAGCACATTGAGGAGGCAGGACATGAGGAGCAGATACCGGTGCCACCAACTACTACTGGAGAACGACCTCAGGTGGGATTAGATTAGTTGATTAGCTTCCATATTTTATTTGTGTGAGAGAGATTTGATATGATGTACCAGGCATAAGCCCTTATTACTCTTCTTTATTATATTCATTATGGACTTGTACTTTTCATTCATATACATATGATTTGTACTATGACTGTGGACTGGATATTGTTATACTCTGATTAGTTTTAGTTCTTTTTCTCATATTGGCCGAACAAGTTATGATCATTCTAGCCGGCAGAACCAGTGTCTTGCGGTATCGACTAACCCGTGCATTAGTGTCACCGTAAGACGGCAGTTCTAGGCATAAGATCCGGGTTAACTCCCGGAAGGGAGAGTCAGATCTTACAAACTGGTATCACTTGAATAAATGATCATATGAGAAAGAAGTCCACAACACTAGAACACCCCGCTCGAGCATTAGTTTGCGGACCTACTATGTAGCGGAAGCAATGGTGTGCCCATGTGTAAAAGTCACATTAACAGTCCATTTAAAACAATGAGTTAGATCAATTCTAATTAAACCTTACCTATTTTGCAACCTCCGCAGGTCGCTCCACAGCTGAATATGGTTCCTTCCTCTCCAGCTGCCACTCCCTTTTTGCAGACTGAGATGGGGCAAACTCTGACAGATATCCTGGAAGCCTTTAGAGCCTAGCAGGTCTCGACCCCACAACCAAATCCAGGGTCGAACGTGTTGAGTGCCTTTAAGAGTCTTTCTCCGCCAGTGTACCGTGGGACAGAGGATGTTTTGAAGACGGAAGAGTGGCTAGAGACTATTCAAGAGTTGTTGGCTGGCATCAGCTGCCCAGTCAGCCAAGCAGTCCCTCTTACCACCTCGGTATTGGATGCACATGCGAAGAGGTGGTGGAAGTCTATATGAGACTTTGTATATGTTGATAGGGAGCTGATGGATATTTCTTGGGAGGAGTTCAGTGATACGTTCTTAGAGCACTACGTATCCACCACAGACAGAGATGCTTTGGAAGCAAGGTTTCTGAACCTCCAACAGGGGAGTAGATCCGTGGTCGAATATCAAAGAGAGTTCTCCCATCTGGCTAGATTTGCTGGATCCCATGACTGGGATGACCGGAAGTATGCTAAAAGGTTCTACCATGGGCTCCGAGACTCCTTGAGGCAGCCTTTATTGTTCATATCTCATGGCACCACTACACAGATTATTGAGATGGCAAAGAAGCTGGAGGCTGACTAGCTAATGGTGCAAGGCAGAGGAAAGAGGCCGCTAGAGGGGTCATCATCCGGAGAAGGTAGCAGGGCATCCCAGAGAGGTAAGGTTATTGGATACAGGAGGGGTGGGGGACGTCTTCGTCCCAACATCAGACAGGAGCAGGGGCCTCCTACAGTCCTAGCTCCCCCACCCCTACAGATGCAAGGACCGATGAGGCAAGATAATTGTTGTCAGAGACAGGATGATCGGGGCCAGAGATGAATCATATGCTTTGGATGCAGCCAGCCTGGGCATATATGGTCGCAATGACCACATCAGATCAACCCTCTTCCTCCTCCTCCACCTCCAGTGGCCCCTCCAGCACACCAGGGCCGAGGACGAGGACGAGGTCGAGGACGAGGTCGTGGACATCATGGTCGAGGACGTGGCCAGGAACAAATGTATGCACTGGACCTCACGGAGCAAAGGAATCCCGAAGAAGTGATTACAAGTACTTAAATTATTGTAATTTAGAATTTTAAACCTTAATAGTACCTTGAAAACCATAAAATAGTAATAATAATAATAACCTCTCTTTTAACTCAAATAAACTCCAGGCATAGTTATGATCAGCGGCAAGCCCGCTCATACCCTCTTCGACATGGGTGATTCGCACTCATTCATGTCAGAAACTTTTATTGAAGGACTAGAGGGCATGGAAAGGTTCCCTGGCATAGAAAGGAGGGTGTGCCTTCCTAATGGCTTGGAGCTACGGACTACGAATTGCTGCAACATGGAGGCCGAGATCTGAGGCAAGGCATTCGAAGCTCCGGCGGCAGTCTTGAGATTACCGGACTTTGATTTGATTTTGGGCATGAACTGGCTTCATTGGAACCATGCTCAGATCGACTGCCCCTCGAAAAGGATCATGCTCAGACATGGAGACTCTTACATCACTATTGAAGGTATCCGACCTATCCCCCATCTTTTATTATCTTCTATACAGGCTGTCAAGTCCTATGAGCAAGGGGAGGAGGTGTTCCTCATCTGCTTCGAGATGGAAGTAACAGAGAGCTCTATAGCTAATATCCCAGCGGTTCAGGATTTCTCCGATGTATTCCCGGAGAAATTGCCCGGACTACCACCAGTTCGGGACTTGTATTTCAGGATCCAATTAGTGCCGGGGGCGAGGCCAGTGTCCCGGGCACCTTATAGGATGGCTCCCAGAGAGTTGGCAGAGTTCCGGACTCAGCTTCAGGAGCTTGTGGAATTGGGATTTGTGCGGCCGAGCTCATCGTCGTGGGGAGCACCAGTTTTTTTTTGTGAAGAAGAAAGACGGATCGTTGCGACTATGCATAGATTATCGGGAGCTGAATCGGTTAATGGTTCGCAATACCTATCCACTACCTCGGATAGATGAGCTATTTGATCAGCTGCAGGGAGCCTTCTTATTCTCTAAGATAGATTTGCGATCCAATTACTACCAGCTCCGCATCCGGGAAGAGGACATACCGAAGACGTCATTCAGTTCACGATATGGGCTATACGAGTTCACGGTGATGCCTTTTGGGCTCACGAATGCGCCCTCCACATTCATGGCCCTAATGAACCGTGTATTCAAACCCTACTTAGACCACTTCGTCATTGTGTTCATCAATGATATTCTGATTTATTCCCGGATTCAGGAGGAGCACATAGAGGACTTGACACAGGTTTTGCAGAGGCTGAGAGAGTTCTAGATGTATGCGAAGTTTTCTAAGTGCCAGTTCTGGCTACAGGAGGTGGCCTTCATGGGGCACACTATCAGTGGGGCTAGATTGGCAGTGGATCCAGCCAAGATAGAGGCAGTACGGAATTGGCCACGACCGAAGATAGCTTCAGACATCCGCATCTTCTTGGGATTAGCAGGTTACTATCGTAAGTTTGTGGAGGGATTCTCGAGGATAGCCCTCCCCCTCACGTCCTTGATGAAGAAGGATGTAGATTTCATTTGGTCAGAGCAGTGCGAGATAGCTTTTCAGGAGCTGAAGGACTGACTCACCTCATCCCCTATCCTTGCGCTCCCATCTTGGAGTGAAGGATTTCAGATCTACACGGATGCCTCTTACCAGGGGATGTGTGATGTCCTGTTGCAGCATGGACATGTTATTGCTTATGCTTCGAGACAGTTGAAGAAACATGAGCATAACTATCCAGTACATGACTTAGAGCTCTGGGCTGTGGTATTCTCCCTAATGATGTGGAGACATTACTTATACGGGATTCAATGTGATATCTACTCGGATAACAAGAATGTTAAATATATCGATACATAGAAGGACCTTAACATGCGACAGAGGAGATGGCTGGAATTCCTCTATAACTATGATTATCAGATCCACTACCATCCGGGGAAGGCAAATACAGTAGCAGATGCTTTGAGCAGGAGAGCCAGCACTTCTGGACCGGAGCCTCGGTTGATGTCTATAGAGTTGATACGGATGATGGAAGACATGCATATTACCATGGAATCTGAGGCCGAACCAGTGGTATACCGAGTACCTGAGCTCATTGATCGGTGATGATGATATTCGGGAGCGCATTACTACACATCAGAGGCTGGATGCTGCATTAGAGCAGATTTTCTGTGCCATGGAAGGTGGCAAGTTTAAGGATTACACGCTGCATGATGATCTCCTTCGATTCTGTGGATGAGTATACATACCAGCAGGAGATGGTATCCGAGATAACATACTCAGAGAGGCAAATTGCTCCAGATATTCAGTGCATCATGGCATCACCAAGATGTGGGCAGACTTACGGAGGACCATGTACTGGCCTGGGATGAAGAGGGAGATCACCTATTTTGTGACACACTGCGAGACTTGTCTGCGCGTGAAGGCAGAATGTAAGAGCCCGAGAGGTTTATTATAGCCACTGCCAGTCCCAGAGTGGAAGTTCGAGGACATTGCTATGGACTTTGTACACGGACTGCCTCGCTCCCACTCTGGGCACGATTCCATTTGGGTCATAGTCGACAGGCTGAACAAGGTAGTGCGGTTTATCCCAGTCAGGAAGGATGCTCCAGTTGTAGTTTTGGTGAGATTGTTCGTGGAGCAGTTCGTCAGATATCATGGCATCCCCAGGACTATTGTCTCGGACTGCGACGGTCAGTTCACTTCCAGGGAATGGAGGGCAGTGCATTCTTACTTGGGTTCCCGACTTACCTTTAGCACTGCCTTCCATCCACAGACTGACGGCCAGATGGAGCAGACAAACAGGACTATGGAGGACCTACTCAGATTATGCATATTAGATACGGGGAAGCCTTGGGAGAGGCTGCTACCATTGATCGAATTTTATTACAATAATAGCCACCAGGCTAGCATCGGGATTTCTCCATATGAGGCACTTTATGGGAGGAAGTGTCAGTCACCGCTGTCTTGGGTTCAAGATGTGGACACCAAGGCTCTTGGATCTGATTTTGTGGAAGACACGGAGACTCAGATTCGTTTGATTAGGGATCAGCTACTAGAGGCCCAGAGTAGGCAGGCGAAGTATTATGATGCTCGACACCGGAAGGTGGAATTCCAGGTTGAAGACAGAGCTTTCTTGAAGATGCGTCCAGTACACGGTTTTTCTCGGGTGCGGAGACACAAGAAGCTCAGTCCTCGATACATGGGGCCATACTTGATCCTGGAGTCGATCGGCCCCTTAGCTTACCGACTACAGCTGCCACCGGAGTTGAGTACCTTACACGACGTCTTCCATGTCTCTTCCTTGCGAACAGCTCTCCTTCGGCCGGAGCAGCACATTACTACCACAGCCTGTTCGGTAGCGCAAGACAGATCCGTTAGATTGGAGCCGATCCGGATTGATGATATGGCCGTCCGAGTGTTGCGGAAGAAGAAGGTCCCTCTCATGAAGGTGTTGTGGTCCAACCATGGGCGGGAGGAGCACACTTGGTAACCGAGGGATCTGATGTTGAAGAAATACCCTGAGCTATTTACCTCAGGTACACTTTAGTTTTGTGTTTTAAAAATTAGCTGAAATTTTGCAAGTAGAACCCCGTAGACCCGAACTTAAATTTCGGGGACGAAATTATTATTTTTTGTTTATAGGATTTGTAACATCCCATGTTACTTCTAGGCCCCTTAACTTAGATTGGGTTAGGCATGGGGTGGGTGTTAGGAAATTAGCTAGGTTTGACCCTAGGTAGTGGATTGCAGCCATATGGGGCCCACTATAGGACCAAGGTCAAACTAGGTCAAACTAGCCTAAATGGGGACCCTATCCACACCATGACCCCACCATATTGCCCTAACCCTAAAAACAATCTAAGTGAACCCTAGGGCATGTCACTAGGTCAACCCTTTGACCCTAGTTGACCAAAGTCAACCGTAGCCCTAATTTGGTCAAACCCATACCTATAGACCCAATTAGCCTAAGTGGGGCACCACCTTGACCCAACCCAAGTTGGGTGGTGCCATTAGGCCCATGACCATCAAGTGGGGTCAGCCCACTCATCATGTTGACCAAGTCAACTCAAAAGTCAACTTGGTCAGCATAAGGCCTAAAAGAGGGGGAAATGAACCCAAGCCTCACCCTTTGGGCTAAGCCCACTAAACATGGCCCATTAACAGCCCAAAGAGTCATAGACCAGTCCTACCCCTCTGAAATAGGAGAGAGAGTACATGCATGGGGGTAAAATGGGAAATTTAGGAGAGAGAAGAGGAGTGAGAAGAGTAAAAGTGGGTGTGAGGCCACTTGGTCATGGCTCCTTCTGCCCAAAGGCTACTGGCCGGCCACATGACTCATTACAATGAGTTTGGAGTGCTGGGATGGCCACTTGGTAGCCATGGTGAAGCATCCAAGGTGAACCCGAGCTCACCTTGGTTGTTCCTCCATGTATAACCCACCTTAGTCAAAACTAGCCTCACCATCAGCTTCAGAAGGTTAAACCGAGTGGAGATCGACTGCTGGAACAAAGAAAACTGTGGAGAAACATGATTTCGGGCAGGAGATTGCCGGAGCAGCTCAACCATGGCAAACCACCGCCACACTCATCGCTAAGGCTTAAACCAGGTCTGTTTCACCTCACCTCTACCCGTACTAGCATCCTAGATTTTTTAGGAGAGATGTCGGGCTCAATTGAGCCCGATACCATGTGAGAAGAGGGTCAAATTCTCGAGCTTTTCTTCTTGCTCGGGATTGCCGGAGGCGACGCCTCCGGCCGCCTCATCGCCGGGAAAACCTTGCCACCACCTTGGCGAAGGTGGTGGCGAAGATAGCCCACGGTGGCGCTGGCTCAAGTGGCCGAAAACAGCCAGACAAGATGACCCAGGACGGTTCAATCTCAGCCGTCGGCTATTTGGGAATGACTATGGGATGCCGTTAGTCATGCTCCAAGATGCATGCGGGTTTATTAAAATTAGTTTAATTATGCATTTATCAATAGTGATTATAAATGTCACATTATTTCAGTCCACTTGCATGTCAAATTTAGGGCACTTAGGGCCATTTCTTGAACTAGTGATTAAAATAAAAAATGTATCTCTTGCTCTTAGCTTTAATTTGCCACCTTAATCATGCAATTTGGCCCAAGAGATTTTCCTGTAGGACTGTTTCACTAGGACCGGTCCTAGGCAAGGCCAGAATTTCAAATGCATACCCTTGCCAAACCAGAAGTCCACATGACACAAAATTTTGGGCATGAGCTTAACAAGGGCATATCTTGCCCCTTACAGAAATTGGGAATTTTTGGGAAAACCTTTCCTAAAGTTTTTTTTAAAAACACAAAACTAAATAAATGAAATTTTAGGAGTGTTATGGCTCCAAATGGCCCCAAATTTTGGTGGCATATCCTTGGGGACTAAACATGTCCATGGTAAAAATTTCAGCACATTTAGACTACTGCATGTTGAGTAAACTCACTTGCATGTGTTGGTTATATATAGGCTTGGGGTGCAATTAGCCAAATTTGAAATAATTTGTATTAAGCCTAGATGGTACATCTAAAAATCATGATATTGATTTAAGAGGCTCAATAGGGTGAATTGCCACTCACTGCAATAGTGGGATTTTTGGAAGAAAAAATCCCATTATTTGGAATTTTTGAAATAATTGAACTTTGGGAAAATAAATTGGAAAATAGATTTATTGTTGAGATAAAAGTTTCCAAACTTTGTAAAGGTCATTATAATATCATAATCAATTCTTAAAACTTTTAGGGCACTTTTTGATGAACTTTGAATGGTGTTATGTAGGAATTACATTTTTGCCCTTATTGCACATAATTCTTATATTTCCTTTGGAAAATGGTTAATTTGTGAAATTTGTGTAAATTAAGAGATAAATGGTTTTATTGAAAGGAAAATTATGATTCTTGGTAGAAAGTAATATTTTACCAATTTACAACTCAAGAAAGATTCCTTAGGTCAGTGGGATTATTAATTATGGTACTTCATGTATTAAATGACCTAGGGAATTTATTAAAAGATTTAATTTAATGACCTAAACGACTTGAAAAATTATCAAACTTCGTATAGCCATCATATTAGTCCATATCATCCTAGGATAAATGTAGAGGGGCATCTGGCCCAAGAAAATTGGAAGTCGTTCTCCGGGATGGTATTAGGTCATGGGCTGTGTATAGTACAAGTAGGTTATACAGTAAGGACCGCCAGGGGGATAGATCAATAGTTGGAATAAGGTCTTATTTGGAATATAACCCTGGTTGGCAGTTATGTCTTAGTGACGAGAGTAAAAGTGTAAGACTTTGGATAGCAAATAGGTGGAGGTCGGCGGAAGACCGTCGCCCCTTCAATAACATCTTAAATCATAAGGATCGCCCAAAAGTAATAATGAGAGCCAAAAAGGGAATCATGGGTAGACATCCACTAAAGTAAATATCCTTGAGAAAGGGAGCTTTGGGCTTTAGCCCATCGTAGTTTCTAGTGCCCCCGATAGCCCTTCACCGGGTATACCCTGGGCAGTCCTGAGATTAATCTCAAGTCACTGAGTATAATAACCCGTAGACAAAAGTAGCCTAATAGGTTAGGCATCGTATCACTATGCTCACCCGTACTGGGTTGGAGGGATTCATGATAATATTCTTGCCCGTGTAGGGTTTGAGGGATTTGTATTATATGCTCACCTGTGTAGGGTTGGAGGAATTCAGGACAGGTTGGTCCTGCGAGCTGAAGGCTCGAGTTATAATACTTGCATGTGCTTAAACATATTAGTGGCGGGTCATGCGGTACTGGGCCAATCGGCACACCGATGGCAGTACGGTGACTCAGGCGGGTGTGTGGGTTTGATGGGCCAGTAGGTTGTTTATACTGCGGTCTGGAGGACAATCCCCGAAAGCGCACACCCGACCCAACAAGACTGATGGGTAGTCAGCAATTAGTACGCAAGACTCTAGAGTGCACCTAGTACGTGTACTAAGGCATATGGGAGGTCTAGGTTTTGTAGTGTGCATACCTGCCTAGGAGTGGAGACGCTCGCTCCACTGCTACTGTAGCCACAATGGTGGTACCAGAGAGTGATGCTAGCTCCTAAAAGCGGGAACAAAAGGTCTGTGATCACAGAGTCATTGTGTGTGAGTTACACTTGCATGTTGCATAATAAACCGCATGCATTCATATATAGTAGGCATACGCTTCATGGATCCTTATCATATAAATTAGTATGAGCACTTTTATATGATAAGTTAATTTTTGGAAACTCTAACTTATATGTTTGTATGGGCACTCATATAAGTTAGGTTACTTCTGTGATGATAGATTAGAAGTAGCAGTTATACTTACTTTACCATACTCCGTAGCATTGCCTTTAATCTACTTTACTTACTGCTATTACATTCTCTACTTACTGTTGTTCTATTCTTCACTTACTGTACTTGTACCTCTTACATAGAACTACTAGAGTAGAACTTACTGTTACTCCTCATATACTTGTTATTATAGTGCCACTGTCATCTACTTATACTTGTCACCCCTTTTTGTCCTCCACTTTGCCCTCCTTCTCGGTGCCTAGGAGTTGTGGGGCGAGGCGCGGAGGAAACGACTTAGTCTTTTTGACTAATGGTTGGTGACCATATCATTTTAGGAGCTCGAGGAGATGGAGCAGCACGTTGAGGAGGCAGGACATGAGGAGCAAATACCGGTGCCACCTACTACTACTGGAGCACGACCTCAGGTGGGATGAGATTAGTTGATTAGCTTCCGTATTTGATTTGTGAGAGAGAGATTTGATATGATGTTCCGGGCATAATCCCTTATTACTCTTCTTTATTATATTCATTATGGACTTGTACTTTTCATTCATATATATATGATTTGTACTGTGACTGTGGACTGAATATTGTTATACTCTGATTAGTTTTACTTCTGTTTCTCATATTGGCCAAACAGGTTATGATCGTTCTAGCCGGTGGAATTGGCGTCTTGCGGTATCGACTAACCCGTGCATTAGTATCACCGTAAGACGGCGGTTCTGGCCATAAGATCCGGGTTAACTCCCCGAAGGGAGAGTCAGATCTAACACATTCTCTCACCACTCGAACTCATCCGACTCCTTTTTTTCTCTGAACTAGTTGCTTTTTCTATGCAGGAAAAGGTGATGGGGTAGGATTCTTATTTTGTTTCTAACCTTCCGTCCTTCCAGTATTATAGCAGCCCACAGATGGACCAAACCATCAGTCTAAGGTTAAATAATGAATGGGAGTTCCCCTACCCCTTCCTCTCTATCCCCTATCTGTAAAGAACATGTATTTTTTTTCTTCTGGTGGGGCAGTTTATATTCTATCCCCGTATCAGTACCAGTTACTTAAATGGATTTTTGTAAATTTGGTTGTGCATTTTTTGTTTCATGCGTTCATAAGTTAAGGCATATCTGGACTTTGTAATATGTCCTGCTGGGAGATAGTGACCCTAGTAGTTATCATGTATCCTCACTTTATTTTATGCAACTACTCTTTTTTGCTTCACTTCCATTTTTGCTAATAATCAGCATTGGAGCACTACTGGTCGCACTTCTAGGACTCCTGTGCACAATTTAGTCATCATTACAGAGTTCATGTTCATCTAAGGATCATCTTAAAAAAATTCTTGTTTTTATAAATTGCTAACGCACGTCCGCATGAACGCTATTCATTCGATTCACAAAAATTATAAAACCGGCTGATTGGTTGATGACCCTCACTTTGCACATGAACCCTAGCCATCCCGCATTCATATGTTTTCCCTCCATCTCCTCAAGTGCCTAAGGTATTCTCCTCTCCCATCTTCCTCCCCTTTTCGCTCTCTGCATCCATTACCCTCTTTCAACCCTCCAATCCTCCATGGATTCATCGAGGCATGGGAAGATGAAGTCGGTGACCTATAAGGGCAATAGAGAGTCCTCCACCATGCTCAGAGTGGATGCTTGAATTCCAAAGCTTGGAGCATCTGCGGTGCTTCAAGAAACTCAGCGGGAAGCTCTTTATATCGCAAAGTTATGTCAATTGGAATGCTCTCTGTGAGCTTGGTGATGGAAGAATCCTAATGGAAGAAGTTAGGCAATTGCTTAGTGTTGGGCAATGGAGCTAGGTCTTTGATAATCAGGAAGATGGGTTTCGAGAACTCACATTGGAGTTCCTGTGTACCTTCACACTGAAGGATATGACCCCCTTTTGGAAGACCTTCGAACGTGGAATTCTGTCTCCTAGGTACCACACGATGTTGCTTCATTGCCAAACTTGGGGTACTTGTGACCTTCTACTTTTAGGAGACCGCCACCACCTCTAGCTTTGATGATCTTTCCTCGAATTTTTTGTGGGGTGCGGACTTTTGACATGTGTTGTTCTTTTATTGGTGAGTACCAACACTATGAGGCACGAAAAGAAAAGTCCACAGCGATCTGCTCTCCCGCTCTTCGCTACGTGCAACATCTAATCGGACATTCCATAATCGCTCGTGTGTTAAGTCAAAATATGTTAGGATGGTCTAGCCTCCTCTAACATTACAGCATGAGTGAGCTATCACTTGTACTTGGGTTGTGTCTTGGCCCAATATTTGAAGCACCCGTCTACTTATACCCATCTTAGAGTAATTAGCGGTGCACATTTTGTGACCCTAATTGCGAAGAATTTGGGCATTCGAGGCTAGCTGCCTCTGATTGACCAGGTGACCGAGGCGAGGCAGTGATGCTCTAGGCAAGGGTACACTTCCGATTATTGCGTGTAGTTGGGAAAAATAAAAATCGAAGGTATGAGGTCATCAAGCTAAGAACTGGCGAAGAGGATGACCAGACAGTGGAGCCGAGTGTGGAGCGTTCTACACCTCGATTGTCCGCATGAGATTAAAAAACCTCCAAGTCTTCTCGAGAGTAGTGTCGGGCAATATCGATGCCGGAGTTTGAAGCCTTGTCATCTTTTATGGGACAGAAGTTCTATGTCCCGCCGCATCTTAACGAGCGCCTTAAGTATTTAGAGGCCGCATCCTTTTGGACTTTGGATTTCATCTACGAGCATACGTTGAGGACCGGCTTGGACATTCTACCCCCACTTGTTCTCCATCATAACAACCCATGTTTTAAGCGCAAACAAAAATAATGACCATAATAATAAAAGTAAGGTCTTATGTGTAAATAAGTCAATTAGGTTTCTTACCTCCTAAACCAAGCCCCCTTGTTATTTTTCCCGCAACCGAGCAAGCCTCTCCCCAGATAAAAATCTTTCCCCCTGTCATTTCTCGCAAGCCATGCAGTCGTACTCCCGATTCTGCCTTCTTGCTTATCGTCGACCACTCTTGTGCCTCTCCTCCTCTAGCTGGCGCCTCCTCTTGCATCCCTACCTAATCTTGCTCCTCTCCTCTTCAAATGGACGACAATCTCCTCCTCCTTCCACCTCCCTCTCGTAGACAACAACCACCCTCCTATCCACTTTCAGGAGGTTGTCTGACCTCCTTCAAAGTCCGGTCGGTGGTTTCTTCTTCCACCAAGGTGCTATTAGAAAAATTTTCCCCTTCTCTTCATCGAGGACAACAACTTCTTCTCCTCCAAAGAGGGTCGACAACAACTTCCTCTCTTTCTTGGACTCCAATTTCACATAGGGTTTCCTTCCCTCTCCTCCTCGGGCTTGGATTTGGTTCATATTGGTAAGATTTTCCTCTTATTCCCCTTATTCAAATATCCTTGAATTTTCTCGGAATTTTTGTTATCCAAATTTCGTATATCTTGTAATTCATGATTTTTGTCATCTTATAATCGTCTAATAATGGGTTGTTCTTGATCTCTAACGCCATTCATCAAATTAATCACCTGGATCTCTCAAAATTCCTTCAAATTTAGGGTTTTTATAAGCTAAGTGCCGCCAATTCTCTGTTTCCACTTAGTAATATCTTCTCTGCTCACCTTTGTAACATCCCTCAAACAACTAGATCCCTAGGAGTAGTTTTGTCATGACTAGGTCATGACAAAACCCAAGGAAGCCCAAGAAGGCCAAGTGAACCTAGGAATGTAGGTGAGACCACTATGGTCTGTAAACAGTAAATTTCTGAACCTTAGTTTAAGATGACCATGGGATTCACCAAGAATTTAAGACCCCACCATGGTCTCATCAACCCATTGTAAGGTCCATTAGATCCCTAGGGGTCCATTGGATAGGTATAGAGTGGCCAAGTTGACCAAGAACCACTCTAGGCCTAAATTGGGCAAGGTGCCCTAACTAGGGGCAGTGTGCCCTAGTAAAGCCCAAATAACCCTACCAATGCCTTCCTAGACCTAAAGTGGGTTTAATGGGTCACTAAGGACCAATGGAGGGCTGTCAAAGTGATTAAGTTCACCAAAGTCAACTCTAACCCTAAATGGGTCAACCTGACCTATGTAGGGTCAATTGACCTTCCCTTAGCCATGTGGACCCCACATATACCTTCCTAACCCTAGTGAGAGGCCAATGGGTCACCAAGGACCCATTGGGGTCAACCAAAAAGGCTAAGTTGACCAAAGTCAACTCTAGCCCTAAAGTAGTCAAAGTGTCATAGTTAAGGGTAAAGTGACCTCCAAGGGCCAAGTCAACCCCACCTAGACATTAGGGGAGACAAATGGGTAACCAAGGACCCATTAGGAGCAACCTCAAATACCAAATTGACCAAGGTAAACCCTAGTCAAGGTTTAGGTCAAGCTAGCCCAAATGAGCTAACTCAAGCTCAAGCCCAACTCACTTGGCTAACCTTATTTTGGTGGATGAAATGGACATGTGGGCTTCCATTGGGTTAGGTAGGAGCCAAATTTCAGCTTGGTGTGTAGGAGCGAGAAAAAACCACCTATGTAAGTGAGAGAAAGTAATGGAGGAAGACTTTGGGCTCCTCCTTCCCCTTCCCCACCCCCTCCATTCATTTCACTAGGACAAGGAATGCAATCCCATTTTAACCAGCTGGTTATTGATTTGTTTGAGCCATGCTCCATCCCCCACCTACCATGGCCAAACTTTCCTAAAGAGGGCCATTAATGTCCATGGCAACCTACACCCACCCCCTCCCCCTTATCTTCATCTTAAAAGGTTCACTGGACTCCAGGAGTTCATTTCCAACCCTTACCCGAAGGAGACAAGACATCCCACTGTATAATCGTAGAAATCCGACCACCACCACCATCATGTCAACTCGGCGATCGGCGCGACTCCAGACCGCCACAAAGGTCCTCCCCTTCCTCTTCTTCTATGATTAGATCATAGGAATCAATAGGGCCAAGAATCGGGCTCAATTGAGCCCGATTTGAGTGAGAAAATTTCTGAATTTTAATGGGTTTTCAAAAAAAAGGAGTGGTCGGATCGCCGAAAACTGCCCCTCCGGCGGCCGTGCCGCCACCCGACGATAGCCCCCACCTCAACGAAGGTGGTGGCGGTGGTGGCCGGCCAGGGAGGTGGCTAGAAGGCCGACAAATGGCTTGAAAAGTTTCTCCAGGTCGGGCTGATCCCATCCCTTGGCTGGAGGAAGAATATAACCAGGAGCCCCACGATTTTGCTTTAAAATCCGTGCTGGATCTGATTTTATTAAATCCTATTATTTCAATTTGTCCTGTTTACTGGTTTGTATTAAATTAAATATTAAAAATACTTGGACCAACCTACAGAAAAAGTGTCCAACATGCAAGTTGTAGCCCATGAAGTCTAGTTTAATTGAATTTTTTTTTGAACCCATTTAAGTAAGTGGTTTGACCACAACACCCATTTTGGTGGGGTCTATACCTAAGCTAGACCAGATAGTGTTTTGAGTGCCCATACTAATCCAGACATCCAGATGACTTGAAATTTTGGATGGGGGTCACTAAAACCTATACCTAGAACTTATCCAAAAATGAGAATTTTTGGAGAACTTTGTCCTATAGTTTTTGTAAAAATTCAAGAAACCATTTATGAATTATTTTAGGGGTTTAATGATCTCTATACCCCCCAAGATTTTGTTGGCTAACTCTTAGGGTTATTGTTTTACCCTGAGAAAAATCTCAGCCCAATTGGGTTTGATTTGAATAGGTTTTGGTGTGACCAAATTTTGGTCTCCTAAGGGGTACATTAGGGCAAAGAGTATTTGGGGCATGGAGGGGCCAATTCTCACCCAAATGGGTAGAGACCTTGGACAGAGCCCTATGGCCAGTAAAAACACCCTCTCATGGAATTTGAGATGAATTGGGGTTGGTTTGCCCTAGGAACTTAGTTCAAACCTTAAGGTTGAACTTCAGGGGGCTTGTGAAGGAAATAAGGTGATATGTCCTTGGATGGACTTGAGGTTTAGTCCATGTAATCCTAGGAGGTTGAAATGCCATAGGAAGGGATTAGGCAGTAGTTGGACACATACACCCCACTTAAACCACTAAATAAATATTTAGGTCCTTACACCCTAGAAATTAATTAGTGGGTTATATTACCTTGAATCATGATGAAATTTTGGTAAAAGTATTTTTATAGTGTTATTAATCTATGGAAATTTTGTTATGAATTTTAGATCAATAAACAAAATACTTCATTCCCAACCCTTCAAATTGCACTATCTATTTAGAAATTTATTTTGAATTAACTACTCATTGGAATCTTGTAAAATTTGGTCAACGGATCTTTTATGTGATTTTAAAGCTCTGTAAATTTTTATGGAATTTTTGGAAGTGTATTAGAAGTACTTGTTTCATTATATTAATAAACGTAAGTTATGTTCAACAATTATGTTTAGAGGTCTAAATATTACTGAAAAATTATGAGGCCTTGAATTTACAGTAAACTAGATGCCTAGTATTTATTATAATTTTGTGAAGTATTTTTCATGACTGAAAATGGTACATCATGTACAAAACTAGGGCATTTGGATTTCTTAGAAAATTTATTAATTACCAAATTAGTTAAGAAAATTATGAATCTCTGGATTTGGGCCACAAAGGTCATAATAGCCCTCCAATAATTATTATATGAGTACTGGGTGATTATTTGATGTTCCTCCCATTTTTGCATATAGTAAAACTGCAAAAATTATGTTGGAGTATAAATTTTGGCACATGAGTTAGGATTAGTGCTTTGCTGGTTTGTATAAATTAAAATGAGTTCATCATTGGAGGTAGGATGAGTAGAGGGTTGGATTGGTTAATATAAGGTGGAGCTCGGGATCGACGAAAGATCGCCTTTCCCCGTATAGAGGAAGTGTCAAAAATACTAGGGTTAGATCCAAGGCAATAGTAAGGGACCTGTAATTGGGTATTAACCAATAAGAATAAGTGCCTTGCGAAAGGGAGCTTTGGGATTCAGCCCATCGTAGCTCCTAGTGCCCTCGAGAGCCCTTCACGGGGAATACCTTGGGCAGTCCTAGGCTAAACCTAAATCGTAGGCAAAATTGAAATGCAAGAGTAACTAGTAAATCTAGGGTTTCACCTTCTCACACCTCGATGTCTCGAGGAGATAGGTTGGGTCACTCGGGCAGTAAGCCAAGTGGTTTTGGTGATGGGCAGGTTTGCCCGGCGAGCTTTGGCTCGATAATGGTTTGTGATGGGAAGGATGACCCGACGAGCTTTCTCTCGGTTGTTGCTTATGACGAACATGATGTGTTGGGTACATTGGAAAATATGTACCAAATTTGTAGAAGCCTCACTTAACTCAATGATATTCATCAATGTGTATTTGATGATATTTTAAGTTACTTTGTGCAGGTTAAGAAATTACAAAGGAAATGTTCTAAGTACAAGTGTCGACACTTGTAGAAAGCTGTGTCGACACCAGAAGACAGATAGTGTCGACACACAGGACTTGTGTCGACACATAGAAAATCTGTCAACAATAATTGTGTCGACAATCATCAGCAAGTCTCTAAGAGAGCTGGAAGTATCCAAGTGAATAAAGAGACAATCATCAGCAAGTCTCTAAGAGCAAATCAAGATCAAGTTTGCTTGGAGAATTCAGATTAAATTCTGAAGAGAAGAAGGAAGCTGATTGAAGATCAACTTCAAGAAGATCAACCTTACTTTGTTCAGATTCAAGAAGCTTTGAAGAAAGCTAAGACACGTTGAAACTAAAAGTTGTCATATCTATCAAGAACTGACCAAGAAATCTTCTACCCTTTCTCTCTCTACTTGGGTGAAGGTTTCATACATCTTACTATCATTTTACTGTAGGGTCTTTTATAGATCTGAGTTGTAGGCCTAGGTAAAGGCTAAGGTAGGGCTGTGTGCATGAGGTAGGATAGTTTTCTCTCTAAGTTATAAGCCTAAATCTATAAAGGCTGAGGTAGGGCAAGGGCTTGAGATAGGAGTGTGGATTCACTCTGAGTTGTAAGAACCATCTTAGGGTTCTGAGCTATAAGATCTGAGGATCTGAGAAAGAAAAAGGGAGTTAGGCCGAATCTAGTTCACTACTAGATATGAGAAGGGGGAAAGTGGATGTACCCATTATTTGGGGAACCACTATAAATCTGTGTGCATTCTGAGATATACTGTGGTAATTTAAATGATGTGTTGTGATACTTACTGATGATATAATCTAACTTGCATGAGTTATCTGCCTAAGTATTAAAAAGAATTGAACCTATTCACCCCCCTCTAAGTGTTTAGGACATCTTGAAAACCAATTCTTTCAAGTGGTATCAGAGGGAGATAGCTCAAAAAATTAGACTTAACAGTCTGAGCTGATCTCCAAGGCAGAAATAAGTTAGTCAAATTGGGTTCAGGAGAAAATCACAAGGAACAAGGATCCATGAAGCTACCTATTTACAGGAAAGAAATATTTGGTATATGGAAGGAGAGAATCAGATTGTTTATGGAAGCATCTGATCCAAGAATCTATATTACAGTTCAAGAAGGGCCATTTATTCCAACGAAAATCTCAGGACACCAAAAGATTATTCTGAAATGTCCAAGGATGAGATCATCTTTGCTACCATGGATAAAAGAGCACAGAATATAATAGTCAGTGCTATGATGACTCAACCTTCCAAAACTTGATTCACTGCAAAACCTCCAAAGAGATGTGGGACACCTTGATTGTCTACATGGAGGGATCAGAAGAAGTGAGACAAGACAGGAAATCTATGCTTAATCAGGAATATGAAAGGTTTAGACAAGGCAAAACTGACAGCATTACTGAGTGCTACAAGAAGTTCTTCAGAATTATCAATGAACTGATGTCATATGGAAGAGTTTTCAGCACATATGAACTAAACAATAAATTTCTTAGATCCCTAACCAAGGACTGGGACACCAAGATATGTGCAATCCGGGAGGTGGCCAGACTTGCAGAAATTTCTCCTCCTATTCTATTTGGAAAACTGCTATCATATGAAATGCAGCTGATGGTCAGAAAAGAGGAAGAGAAAAATAATAAGGTTAAACACAGAGAAAAGTCTGTGGCCTTCAAGGCTGAAGCCACAAGGAAAGTCAGGAGGATGTCTCCATCTTCTTCTAAGAAAGCTGCTGAAGTTGTCTCAGAAAGTTCTGACAATCACACATCAGACATCCATAATTCTGATTTGGACTTTGCTGCCTTCACGAGGCAATTTCAAAGATTCTTAAAGAAAAAATAGTGGAGATCAAAGCTATCCTCCTCACAGTCCAAGGATGATTATTATCAGAACAGGAAATCATCTAGAAAGGACAAGTATGACACTAAACCTAGCAAATCAACTTCAACTAAGATTGTTTGCTATTGTTGCAATAGACCTGGACATATAGTTGCTGAGTGTCCTGACAAAAGAAAGGAATCTTCTGACAAAAAGAAACCTCAATACAAGAGCAAGAAGGAGAAATCCTTTATTGCTAAAAAAAAAGCTGGACAGATTCCTCATCAGATTCTGATGCTGAAGCTGAAGCATACATTGGTCTGTTTACAACTGAAGAGGATTTAGAAGAGACTGAGTTCTTATAGATGCTAGATTCAATAAATAAGAATGAAGATAATCATTGCAAAGGGCTGATGGCCATGATTGATGAAGATCACTGCCAAGATCAGCCTGGCCCCAGTAAGGCAAACAACCTATCTGTAGATTCTGATTATTACACTGGATCAGAATCAGCAGCATCTGCATCAAAATATGTGGATGGATCTGAATCTGAAAGAGATGTTCATCAACTCATTGATGAATATGGTGACTTGTTGTATGCACTTAAGAGAAGCAGAAACCTTATCAAAAGTCAGACTAAAGAAATTGTTGCACTTAAGTTGACTGTATCTGATTCAGAAAAATTGCTGGATCAGAAGATGAATGAGATTGCCAATCTGAAAATATAATATTTATTCAGATGGGTACAATTACATTCAAGAATGATCAAATCAAAAGTCTGGAAGTAAGACTTCAGAAAGAGAAGGATCTGGTGGCTAGATTCTCTAAGCCAAAATCATTCTTACCCTTGATTGATAACTTCATTCCTCAAAAGGTAAGACAGGTTTGGGCTTTTTGGGAAATGCAAGGGCTGCAAATTCCAAAATAAAAGGCAAAGCCCCAGTTTAGTCTTTGGTCTTCAAACCCCCTATTTCATTCAGGAAAGTTGTGAAGCCAACTAATAGATTTGATCATGATATCACACATGGTCATCATGAGTCATCAGTGGTTGATGCTCCAGTCCCAACTCTTAAGAAAAGGACCACTCAACCTACAGTTTTAAAGACTACTGACAGCAATGCTGTTAAAACTGTATTGAAAAGAAGATATAATAGATATGAGTGCTGGTGTTGTGGCAAGGTGGGCCATTATGCCATAGACTGTTGGTACAACACAACTGTCAGGAAGAATGTCAGCTTACCTGTCAGTAAGACTGCTGGAAAGTTTGAAAGGTTTCAGTCTAACCTGAACCTCGAACCCAATAGTTATTGGGGTTCTAAGGTTAATTAATTTTATTTGATGCAGGTGAGTCCAAGTGGCCATACTCCTATATGGTACTAGGATAGTGGATGTTCCAGGCACATGATTGGAACCAGGAGAATGTTGAATGAATACTCTCCTATAGAGAATGGACCCAAAGTAATCTTTGGTGGATCTGAAAAAGGAGTTATCAAAGGGTTTGGTAACATTTCTAACAGTTCTATTACTATCACCCAAGTAGCTTATGTGAAGGGTCTGAAACATAACCTGATAAGCATAAGCCAATTGAGTGATCTTGGTTATGACACTTCATTTATTAAGAATGGGTGTCAGATTAAAAGGACAAGTGATCAGCAGGTCATCTTGTCTGGTTATAGAAAAGGAAATGTTTATTGCCTAGACTTAGTAAGTAAGAAGAATGATTCTCCTGTTTGTCTGGTGGCTGATCAGAAAGCCTCTCATTGTGTCAAATGGAGCAAGAGGCTAGCTCATCTTAACTACAATAGAATTGGATAGCTCTTTAGTAAAGATTTAGTGAGGAATGATCCTCAAGTTAAGTGCATTAAGGGTGTCATATGCTCAACTTGTCAAAAAGGCAAGCAGATCAAATCCTCCTTTCACAGTCTTGATACCAAAAACTCAGTGAGGTGTCTGTACCTTTTGCATATTGATCTATTTGGTCCTATGTCAGTTCATAGTCTAGGTAGGAAAGTCTATACCTTTGTGGTTGTGGATGACTATTCTAGATTTACATGGGTTTTCTTCTTGAGGCTGAAATCTAAAACTCCAACCATCTTCCACAATTTTGTTAAACAAATTCAGAATGAACTTAACAATTCAGTGGTCAAAATCAGAAGTGACCATGGAAGTGAATTTCAGTCTGAAAGTATGAAAAACTTGTGTGAAGAATTTTGGATTCATCAAGAATTCTCCTCACCTAGAACTCCTCAGCAAAATGGTATTGCTGAAAGAAAGAATAGAACACTCATTGAGGCTGGAAGAACACTACTAAGTGACACTTCTCTCCCCGAATATTTCTGGGCTGAGGCAGTAAATACTGCATGTCATGTTCTCAATAGAGCATCCATAACTAAAAGCCTGAAGAAGACACCCTATGAGATTATGAAAGGCAGAAAACCAAATATATCCTATTTTAGGATCTTTGGTAGCAAGTGCTATGTAATTAACAATGACAAGACTTACCTAACTAAGTTTGCTGCCAGATCCCAAGATGGGATATTTGTTGGGTACAGTAACATGAGTAAGGCATACATGGTCTACAACTTGACTACACAAGTTGTAGAAGAGTCTGTTCATGTAGAGTTTGATGAATCTAAGCTTATTAACTGTGAGTTGTCTAGCAATTCTTATAGTTCTACAGGTTTAAAAGAAAAGCATGACATGCTAACTATTAGAGAAGACCAGACTGTAAGGAAGAATGAAGAAAATGGTGGCTGCTATCCAGGGGGAGTACAAGACCCACTAGATGCTGATGAAGACAATGAAGTACAGCATGATGGGGAGATTGAAGAAGCTCAACCTGTAGATAGATTGCCTCCAGCAATTAGACATCTAAAGGATCAACCAGCACATCAAATTATTGGTGATCCTAGACATGGTGTTCAAACCAGAAGCATGAACATGAACACAGATCTATGTTCAAGCTTCCTGTCTCAGTTGGAACCCAAGAAATTTGAAGAAGCCATACAGGATTCAAACTGGATTAATGCAATGCAAGAGGAGCTGAATCAGTTCAGGAGATGTAAAGTATGGAAGCTGGTTCCAAAACTAAAGAATCACAATGTGATTGAGACTAAGTGGATCTACAGGAATAAATTAGACGAAAATGGCATCATAGTCAAGAATAAAGCTAGACTGGTTGCAAGAGGATAAAGACAGGAAGACGGAATAAACTTTGATCAGACATTTGCTCCAGTGGCAAGATTGGAAGCAATAAGGCTATTCTTTGCCTATGCAGCTTATCAAGGGTTCAAGGCATTTCAAATGGATGTAAAGTCAACATTTCTAAATGGTGACTTAAAAGAGGAAGTCTATGTTGAACAGCCCTCAGGTTTTGTAGATCCTCTTTATCCTTAGTATGTTTATAGGTTGAAGAAAGCCCTATATGGACTAAAACAAGCCCCTAGGGCTTGATATGAAACATTGTCTACTTTCCTCATTGAGAATAAATTTTCAATGGGGAAAATAGACAAGACTCTATTTCTTAGGGAATCTAAAGGCAAGATTATCCTAGTCTAGATATATGTTGATGATATTATATTTGGTTCAACAGAAAACAACCTTTGCAGGAAGTTTGCAAAACTTATGCAAGGGATGTTTGAGATGAGCAGTATGGGTGAACTGAAATTCTTCTTGGGACTGCAAGTTAGACAGACTGATGATGGCTTGTCCATATCCCAGTCTAAGTTCACTAAGGATTTAATTAAGAAGTATGGAATGGAGTCATCCTCCACCATGAGAACTCCAATAGGGACAAGTATGCTTATAGGTAAAGATGATGCATGAAAACCTGTAGATGAGTCTTTGTATAGAGGGATGATTAGCTCCCTTTTATAATTAACTGCTAGTAGACCAGACATCATGTATGTTACATGTGTCTGTGCTAGGTATCAAGCAAGCCCTAAAGAATCTCATTATACTGCAGTTAAAAGGATTTTGAGATATCTTAAGGGAACACCTAATCTTGGGCTTTGGTACCCTAAGAATAGAGACTTTCTACTAACAGGGTATTCAGATGCAGATTTTGCAGGTTGCAAAGAAGACAGGAAAAGCACTACTTGCACATGTCAGTTTCTAGGTGGTAGATTGGTGTCATGGAGCAGTAAAAAGCAGACTAGTGTGGTAATTTTAACTGCTGAGTTAGAATATGTTGCTGTAGGCAGCTGCTGTGCTCAGCTATTATGGATTCAACATCAACTTGAAGACTATGGTCTCAAGGTAAGTACAACTCCATTATTTTGTGATTCTACAAGTGCTATTTCTATTGCAAAAAATCCTATTTCACATAGCAGAACTAAACATATAGAAATTAGATTTCACTTCATTAGAAATCATGTTGAAAAAGAAGATATATGTTTAGAATTTGTCAATACTAATTATCAATATGCTGACATATTCACAAAACCCCTAGATGAAACCAAATTCTATAATTTCAAAATTGAATTAGGAACGATGAATATAGAATAGAATGTCAAAATTGACTAAGTAATTCTGTGTCGACACACAAAGTAATCTGTTTCGACACATAGTAGTCTGTGTCAACACATAGTAGTCTGTGTCGACACATAGTAGTCTGTGTCATCACATAATAGTCTGTGTCGACACATAGTAGTTTGGTGTCGACACCATTTCAACTATGTAGACACATTATGTTTCTTTAAGTCCGCCTTTTCACCTTCTGTGTTTTAGAAACATATAAATAGGTCGCAAACAAACCCTGTCGACACGCTCTCCATATTCTCGAGACCAAATCCCTGTGTCGACAAGCTCTTCTTCTTCCTAATCCCAACCTTCCTTCAATCCAAATGGAGCCCAAACATGACGATAACATTAACGAGGGTTATGAACTCATTCATACCGTCTTTTACAGCGCAGATCAAGAAATCCAAACTGTGATTGCCCTAATCACCGAAAATGGATTTGAATACCTTGTGTCAGAACCAACAAAAATTTAGAAGAAGGAAGTTCTGGAGTTCTATGCTGCCGCAACACTGGATTTGACTTCACTAAAGATAAAATCATCCGTTCAAGGAACAAAGGTCAAACTCACCTTGAAGAGTTTACGAAAGACTCTACACCTGTCGCGAGTTCTAGAAGAAGATGAAGTCCAATCTTCCAATACCAGGGAAGCTCTCCAATGGTGTGGACTAGATCCCACCACTAAGATTGGATCTTCCATACATAGGAAAGGGATGAATTCCAAAGGAAAATTTCTTTCAGAAATAATAGGAATGGTAATATTGTGCAAAACTGGGGGACATGATAAGATCTCTTACATATTATGCCTAATGACCAGAGTCATCTTCAAGATCAACACCAACTGGTTTGTAGTTATCTTTAAAATGATAAAAGAAAGCATCAAGAAACCAAACCTAGGGAGAATACAAAGTCTCTATCTCGCTGAGACCATACTTGAAGTGATGCACCAGAGTGAAGGATCAAAAATCAATCACATGAGAAGGATGGATTTAAGAATTCTCTCCAGATGGGAAAGGGTGCTCACAAAAGACATTTCAACATCTCCAAAGCAACTGCCCCATCAAAAGAAGAAACCAACACCAAAAATACCTGAATCTTCTAGTGATTCAAAAGAACAAGTGATCTTCAGCTCAGATGAAGAACATCCAGAGACTGCTCAAGACAATACAGATGGTGGTTAGGTGCAGGGGGATCAAATACCTGAAAGCACCATCCTCCTGGATCAATTTTAGGCGGAGCCTCATCCTGTGCAAGAGCCCACTCAGCTAGAGAGTGAAGTGGCTACTGCGACAATTCTTGAGGTATTGCATGATCTTAATCAAGCAGCTATACAAACTTAGTCTAATACACTATCTGTGCATTTAACTGATGTTGAACAGAAAAACCAAGACAACATCTAAGCACAGGATCTAGGAATGAAAAACACATCAGCACCTGCTGTTGTTCCATCCACTACTCTAGAAACTGGTGCTCCATCTGTCCACACTCAAACAGAATTCACTCTTGAAGTGCTGTTTCCTGAGGTTCGGGAAGTTAGGACTTAGGGGGAGCTTCCTAGGACTGAGAAGGAGCTTCCCTCTAGTCCTAAAGAGACAGTTAATATATCAAGCTCCTCGACATCTGATGATTAAGAAGCACTTAATGATAAAAGAAGGAAATTGATGGTTGTTAAGAAAAGAAGCCTATGCTATCAGAAGGCCTTGAAGACTGTTACTCCTCCACAAGCCCCAGAAGTTGACTACAGCTCACTGCTAGTGGCTCTGCAGGTTAAATTAGATGAACTGAGAGTTGCAATGGAGAAATATATGGATTAAATCCAAAAAGAACTTCAGTTCACCTTGGCTCAAGACATCAAGTCCATCAGATTTGAAGTCAATCAGAGTAAGAAGGAAATGACAGATATCTTTCATAAGGGAGATAATGTTGTAGTCTATCTAGCACAACAGCAACAGGAGGCCAGGACATAGATAGATGATCTAGTGGTCAAGCAAGGATATGTTCTAGAAAATCAACTAAGGATGAATGATAATCTAACTAAATCACATCATGTGATACTTACTGAATTACAGAAGACAGCCACATCATTAACTGAAGAAAGGGCTAAAGAGAAATCAAAATTTGATCAGATACTTAAGGAAGATTTAGCCTCCTTCAAGACTGCTCTTCAAACATCTCAAAGTATAATCTCTGATCAGCTAACAAAGTTCAAGGCTTACTATAAAGAGGGCACTAATTACTTGGCTGATCAATTTTGATTTCAGAAAAATGATCTTAGGGATCATATGGAGAGAGAAGTCCTAAAGGGGGAGAGGTTATTAATCAATGCAGGCTCTGATCATGCTAAATGGATCATTAATGCCATCAGAGCCACTCTTAGCTATCCTCCTTTATGTGATGATAATAATACAGATGCATCTGGCATCCAAGCTGCAGGTCATGAAGGGGGTCAGCAAGAGGTGGCTCAAATCATATACCCCCTTCTAACTTTGAGGGTATTCAACAAATGGTACAACAGATATATAGCCCTGCATCAGATGCTCAGAATGTAATAATTTAGACAGTGGAAATGTCTGAGGCTGCTTTGAAGAAAGAATAAGAAGCTCAGCTTTCCAAGAAAAGATTTAGAGAGCAGA
The DNA here is from genome assembly GCA_039513925.1 of Platanthera zijinensis. Lineage (NCBI taxonomy): Eukaryota > Viridiplantae > Streptophyta > Magnoliopsida > Asparagales > Orchidaceae > Platanthera > Platanthera zijinensis. The sequence goes on along the minus strand of CM077079.1, from coordinate 60,853,997 downwards.
CTGAGTCAAAGCCAGATTTTGAAAGATGGAGTCCTACATCATGGAACATTATACTTACTGCTTGGCAAGCTGTCAAAGACAATATGCATGATAGAGGCAAGTGGTATTCTGAACAAGAATGTACTATGTATCAACAGAGACAAGAGGCTATATATCAGTTCAGGAAGAATCACAAAGCTGGGAAGGTACCTGCTACTGCTGTTGGGCCAAACAAATACTTCCCTAAGACTTATCACTATTTTTAAAGACAAAAGATTAAGGCTGAAGATCTCAAGAGAAGAGATCTAAAAGGAAAGAAGCCAGCTGAAGACACTGAATTAAGTGTACAAGCAAAAATTCTATCTTGCAAAGGAATAGTTATCAAGGAGCCTGACCAGCCTTAGAATAGTTTTATTAGATTTTAAATCTGTGTAAATCTACGTAATGTCTTGAACTAAATCTTTGTAATTCTGAACATTAATTGACTTAGTCTTAAATCTGTTTTTGTATACTTAGAATCTGTTGATGCATGTTCATTATGTTTTAATATATTCTGTCAGATTAATGTTACATGCAATGTTTTTATTATTACTCTTGTCTCTGAAATTATGTTGACATCATAATCTTTATTATTATTATAAGTGATGTATATCATTGACTAAGGGTTATGACTTCTCCAAATAGGGGGAGATTGTTGGGTACATTGGAAAATGTGTACCATATTTGGAGAAGCCTCACTTAACTCAATGATATTCATCAATGTGTATTTGATGGTATTTTAAGTTACTTTATGCAGGTTAAGAAATTACAAAGGAAATGTTCTAAGTACAAGTGTCGACACTTGTAGAAAGCTGTGTCGACACCAGAAGACAGATAGTGTCGACACACTGGACTTGTGTCGACACACAGAAAAATCTGTCAAAACAAATTTTGTCAACACACAGGACTAGTGTCGACACATATCTGGATTATGTCTACAACAATTGTGTCAACACACAGGACTTGTGTCGAAACATTCCAGAACTCAATAAAGACCAGAAGCTGTGTCGACGCACAGGACTTGTGTCGACACATTCTAGAACTCAATCAATACTTGAAGCTGTGTCGACACACAGGACTTGGGTCAACACATTATACAGAAGCCATGTCAAGAAGTTGTGTCGACACTATGGGAGCTGTGTCGACATCACCAGGGATTGTGTCGACACTTAATCTATTTGTGTCGACACATATGAAGCAATGACTCAACACTTTACTGACTGAGACAAAGACTCATGGAATGACTGGTGACTTGACAGGTGTCATGATTAACAAGGTTGTTGTAAGTGTAAGAGTTGTTAGAAGTTTGTTATAAACCGGATCAGTCGGTAACCTTGGAGAAAGTCTATATAAAGACATATTCTATCATCTGATAGACGAGAGAACTTTTGGGGAAACAAAAAGGACAGAGAGCTGGAAGTATCCAAGTGAAGAAAGAGACAATCATCAGCAAGTCTCTAAGAGCAAATCAAGATCAAGTTTGCAAGGAGAATTCAAATTAAATTCTGAAGAGAAGAAGGAAGATGATTGAAGATCAACTTCAAGAAGATCAACCTTACTTTGTTCAGATTCAAGAAGCTTTGAAGAAAGCTAAGACACGTTGAAACTAAAAGTTGTCAGATCTATCAAGAACTGAACAAAAAATCTTCTACCCTTTCTCTCTTTACTTGGGTGAAGGTTTCATACATCTTATTATCATTTTACTGTAGGGTCTTTTATATATCTGAGTTGTAGGCCTGGGTATAGGCCGAGGTAGGGCTGTGTGCCTGAGGTAGGAGAGTTGTCTCTCTGAGTTGTAAGCCTAAATCTATAAAGGCCGAGGTAGGGCAAGGGCCTGAGGTAAGAGTTTGGATTCACTCTAAGTTGTAGGAACCATCTTAAGGTTCTGAGTTGTAAGATCTGAGGATTTTAGAGAGAAAAAAAGAGTTAGGCCAAATCTAATTCACTGCTAGATAGGCGAAGGGGGAAAGTGGATGTACCCATCATTTGGGGAACCATTATAAATCTGTGTGCATTCTGTGATTGGCTGTGGTGATTTAAATGTTGTGATGTGATAGTTACTGATGATATAATCTAACTTGCATGAGTTATCTGTCTAAGTCTTAAAAAAAATTGAACTTATTCACCCCCCTCTACGTGTTTAGGACATCTTGAATACCAATTCTTTCAGGATGGTCCGGGGAGTTTTGGCTCGGTAGCTGATACATAAGGTTGCATGTGCATAAGTATAAGGTGGTGGGTCTTCAATATTAGAGGGTCGATGCACCGACGCCAATAAATTGACTCGGCAAGTGTGGTTTAGCTCTTGGCCAAATAAAGTCTGGTGCGCCAGCCGGCAAGAGTATGCAGGAGCTTCGCTTAGTGCACCAGCATTGAGGCATATGATAGGTCTGACTGGTAGTGCTATTACCGATTTAGAGGTTGGAGAGGTCCAACCCACCGCTTCTGTTTGCCACCATGGAGGTATCCTGGGAGGTTCGGCTCCAAAAAGGGGGAACTAAAGTTCTGTGTACACAGAGTCGAGTGGGTGGGTTGCACTTGCATGTTCACGTCATGTCATAATTGTATTTCATAGCATAATCATTGCATATAACCCGACACCTAATGTATAAGTGGTATGGGACGATTTATACATTAGGCCCTGCAAAATGATCCCTTGGTTTATAAGTTCATGTGAGCGTGCTTATAAGTTAAGGTTTTTATTCAGTATTACATATTTATGCTTGCTAGTAAAACTGACACCCTATCGTATAAATCGGTATGAGACTTTTTGTATGATAGGAGCCCTGCAAGAGGTCCCTTAGCTTACATATTTTCACATAAGATAAGGTTACTTTCTTATTCAGTTTCCATACCTTTATTACCTTCTTATATACCTTAGAACTGCTAGATTAGTTCCGCCGCCATCTGCTTAATTGTTATTCTCCATTATCATGTCCTTCCCTTTCCTTCTCTCCGCTCGGTGCCTAGGAGCCATGGGGGAAGGGGAGGGGGATGATAGGACTTAGTCTTTTAGACTAACGGTTTTCGAACCACATCATTTTAGGGGACCATGGAGCCCAGCATGGAGGAGTAGCCCCGGAGGTCGGCACGCTTAATGATCGGGCAGTATAGTACTGGAGTTTAGACGGCAGGGACTGTGAGTCCTGATTGCTAGTAGTTATTTTAGTTTGTTTCTGTAATGAGAGATATGTAGTGAGTACTTGATGTCCAGGGCATAAGCCCAAGATTCAGTTATGTGTTATATCTGTGGACACTCCCTTCGTGGAGATTATTTATTTATATGTGATTTATGTGGACTTGCTTTATTATATTGCTACAGTTGTGATCGATTTGGCCGGCAGGATCGGCGTTTTGTTTTGATGACCTTCCCGGGTGCGAAGGTGTCACCGCAAAGCGGCGGTTCTAGGCCTAAGACCCCGGTGTTTTAAAAGGGGGGGTCTTACAACCTTTGAGGGAGGTAAAATTCTAAACCCTCTCATATTTAAGTTATTTGATGAAAATACATGTGATAGTGTAATGCTTCATGCTTTGTCAAATATCGCTTTCGTAATTCTTAAACGAGTTTAAGTTGGGTTTCTGATTTTGTATGCACTGTTTAGCCTCTACCGTCGGTCTCAGCCTTATCTTAAAGCAAGTAGAGATCTCTCTCTCTTGCACACATTGAGCTTTTATTTTTTTGTCGACTCTTCGGATTGTTTGACTCTACTTCTGAATAATTAATCCATCAAATGAATTTAAATCTTGAATACCTAATCTGACAAGTTAGTATTATAGGATTTAATATGTTTTGAAATGTCATGGGTTTGTGATCGTGAATTATTTTTATTTGGAATATTCATCTAGATAAATGAATTTCTCATTTCATAAATAATTCGAAGAATGATAGATTGTTGAGCATGGGAAATTTTGTTATGATAATAATTGTAATGAGTTTTGGTTAGCAAATATATGATTGGTGTTTTTATATCATGCTTGTAATGTATATATTTTACTTAGAAGATATCTGTATCAAAATGGTTTAATCTAGATGTGTACTTATTATCCCAGAATCGATGCATGCTAAACTTTCCCTGACGATTTACCTGAAAAATCTTTTGTTATTGAAATCTTAATCTCTCGAACCTACAAGGTTCAAAACTCGCTATCTAGTTTTGAGTGTCATCAGATCTTTGCTTTTTATGCATGTTTGGTTGCAAGAGTTTGGTAACTTTTATTCCATGACATGATTCTTCTCTTTTATGCAAATTCATTCCTGCTAGAATCACAATGCATGAATCATTTAATTCATTAATATCATAAGAAATCATTGAAAGGTAGTGTTGAATTAATGTGACACCTTGACTCACGTTTCCACTTGAATTGTAATGACAACCAAAGAATGGCCATAATAAGCACAAATATTCTGATAAGCCTTGCATCTAAACTTGTACAAGAACCATGTTCATTAAATAGAAACACTTGCATCTTTCACTGATTGTAGCTTATGTCATTATGTGATTGAATTTATGGTATACTCTAGAGCAGACTAATAATTCTAGTTATTTTATCTTTGTCTCTTACTTGTCTGTCATGCTATTTTTGCTTCATGAAAATTGGTACACAGATATTTCTTATTTTCTCTGCTTTATTTAACTTTGCTGACTCTTTTTATTTCAATGTTCTGAGACTTTTCCATTCTTGTTTTGGAATTTGTCTTAGTGTATGTGCCTCCTACTACTCGAGCCTGATCTGCATTGAGATCTTGATTCTAGAGATTTATCTTCTCATCATGTCAGGTTCTATGCATTTTACTTTCTATACAATAAGATACTTTTTTATGTAATAATGACTAGTCATATTCTCTGTTATCCTGGACACCTGCTAAGCTAGATGCTATATACTAAAAATTTTATGTTAGTGCATGCTCATTTTTATTAGGATTGTCATTGCATTACATTATACCAGTACTCTTGTATCATGGGTATTTATTAAAATACATGTGCATCTATTATTCTCACTACCATATTTTAATGTTTCCGCATAAAAATCAATCTATTTTACTCAATGTAATTATTTTTAAACTAATTATCAAGATATCAGCTCCTGCCTCACATACATTGATGCATGCCCATTGTTTCGACGGATTAAACACTACGCGTTCTTAGGATCAGTAATTAAAATAAATACGCAGCGAGCAATATTTCTCTAAATTAATACTAACGATGATTCCAACAATATAGTAATGCACAACGCAAAGGATCGCTACCCCTTATAGAGATTGAATAGGGGTTATATGCCAATGTTCGCTCAAGCGAATAAGACCTACCCGATCCGAATAATTAGCAATTCAAATTAAAATTATTCACTAGATTTCACAAACCTAACAAGAGAGGAATCCAGAATAATTAGCAATTTAAAATAAAGTCCAAAATCAATTCCCAAATTAAATAAAAACAAGGTCGACCAAATCACCTGAACTCGAAGAGAAATCAAAGGTAGTGAACCTGATTTCTTCTGGTGTTCAAGAGATCTACCAGCTCCGATTTATACGAAAATATTCGGAAGAAAACACACTTAAAAATTAGATTTAACTAAGCATAATATTCAATATAAATCAGAACTAATTACTAGCCTTTTATTCCACCAATTATCACAAATATATAGAAGAAGCACACAAAGAGTTGGTTTAGAAATCATTACCCAAATCCTAAGAGAAATCTGTTCACAAGATGAGTGGAGGAAGCGCTCACGACGGTGGTTGAATCTATCTCCATGTGACTCCACGGATCCGCACCATACGATGAAGACGCGATCTGTTTTCCTTTTGTAATGCCCTAGAAGAGGGAGAATCTTGAAAGTAATATGTATGGAAAGAGGAGAGAGGAAATGTGGTGGAATAATTTTTGTTGGGTCCATTGCCCACAATATTCCCTAGAGTGGATTTGAAGAGGCATGCCAATCAAAACTAAGTGTATAGTTGTATTTGATGTTGTTTAAGCTCATCATGTACAGGATGTTCCATGGAACAAGTCTAGAAAGTTTGTCTAAGTGATGTGATAGGTAATCATAAGGCAGAAAGATGGACACCAAGAGAAGATGCTGGAAAGACAGGAATTTGCCTAAGTCCACTGGCATTGAGTGAGGTAAGCTCACTCAATGTCAGAAGTCAAGGAGTAGTTGAAAATATTGCTAAGTCCATAGACGTTGAGTGAAGTCTATTCACTCAACACCAGGTAAGCAAAAGCGTTGAATATAGCTTAGTTAGTCTAAGCCTAACTGTTGGCAAGCTGGAAATATGGCTATATACACAGGCTATGAGTGGAGTTGACTCACTCAATGCCATACACCTATAGGCAGAAGTATGGCTAAGTAGTTTGGCATTGAGTGATGAAGACACACTCAACACCATACAGCAAAAAGGCTGTGAGTTGAACTGGATTCTGAATTCGTCAAACTAAGTTCAGAGTTTGTCGAGCTGAGCTCACCGTTCGTCGAACTCAGTTCAGCATTCATCGAACTTAGTTCAGAGGATGGCTGAGACAGTAAAAGCCTAATGTTTGAGGGGCAGAAAAGTGACTAAGTCCACAAGCGTTGAGTGAAGGTCATTTACTCAGAACTATAGCCTCATAAGTGTTGAGTAACACTCAGTCAGTTAAAGCCAGTCTTTTTTAAACACAGAAATTTGGCTAAGGCAAAAAACATTGAGTGAGGCATGCTCACTCAACGCTCTCAATGCGTAAGGTGAAAAAGCTTTTCCTAAGGCAAAAAGCGTTGAGTGATGAAGACACACTCAATGCTCTCAACGCCAAAGAAGCAAGATGATTTTGTATAAGGTAAAAGCGTCGAGAACAAGTGTTAGTCTCTGCACAACCGCTCAGACAAGTGTTTGTCTCATCTGAGAAAAATAAAGTGCTGAGATAGTTAAGCAGGAAAATGCCTAAGGCAGAAAGCGTTGAGTGAGGAGTTCTAACTCAACATTCTCAATGCCTAGTAAAGACATAATTTTGTCTAAGTAGTTTGGCGTTGAGTGATGCTCAGTCACTCAATGCTAAGCAGCAAAAAACTGATAAAGCAAGTTGGCGTTGAGTGAAGCTGAATCACTCAATGCCTAGAAACAGATTTATATTCTAAGTAGTTTGGCATTGAGTGAAGGTTACTCACTCAACGCCAAGAGATAGTAAATCTATCTAAGTGATTTGGCGTTGAGTGAAGGACTCTCACTCAATGCCTATACTAATATTGCTTGATTTTTGGCTAAGTCTACAGCTGGTGACGTCAGCAAGTCAACAAGTCAACATATTTCAAATTAGTGGCGGGATGGCTATAATACGCGACAAATACTGTCGCAGACCTACTGTACGACAGTTGGCGTAAAAGCAATGTTGTTGCTGGCCATTAATGGCATGGGGCCCACTGCTCAAAGAGCCGTTAGGTCATAATCAATAAAAGGGAAAAGATTTATAGAGGAAGATAGCTTTTGAGAGGAGCCATCAGGTCATTCTTCTTCACCGCCATTGTTTCTGTGCAGAAGAACAAGAAGCTCAAGTCAGCTAGACTAAAAGCAAGTTAGTTATTGTCATCTTCATCGACTTAAGCAGTTCAGAGTATTTTTCTGAGGAAAGAGGAAGCAGCCAAGGGCTGACCCTTACTACAAGTTCTTCACAGTTCCAATTGTACAAGCAACATCCTGAAGATCTTAATCTAGAAGCTGTGAAGAGAAGAAGTTTGAAGAAGCAGAGATCTGAAAGAAGGCTCAGGGGACTATTCCTCAGGAGTGAAAGTTAAGGCAGAATCACATCAGCCCAGGAAAGGAAGAAGAGGTAGAGCTATCTCAGTCTGCAAAGTTAGAGTTGAGATTTTCACAGCTCAGATAGCAGCAATTAGCTACAGTAACTTCACAGTTCCAGCAGGAAAAATCTCTGGTGTTGTGAAGTAGTAGTTAGGGCTGAGCTCCAGGCTTAGTTCAGAAAGAGGCTGAACCTGGACTTGGACAGTAGATGTTCCAGAACCTGGACTGGAATAAGGAAGTTATCCTAGGGATCATACCTGACAGAAATGTTGTAGGTAGGCAAATCAGATTTCAGACTAATCAGAACCTAGGACCCAATACCTATTGGGGTCCTAAGGTAAAGTGATATATTTTGTAGGTCAGTCTAAGTGCCCATCCCCCATTTGGTACTTGGACAGTAGATGTTCCAGAACCTGGAATGGAATAAGGAAGTTATCCTATGGATCATACTCCAAGGATAAGGATGTTGTGTGCATTCCTAAAGAAGGATAAAGTGCACAAGTCTTGGGCAAAGACCAACAGGATCCAGCCAGCAGGACTATTTGGTTGGATAAAGCTTTGCCGCCACACCAGCAAACTAGGAGAAGAATAAGTATGGTATACTCATCACTGAGGAAAGTCATTAGGAGTAGCTCCTCTGTGAGTAGCAAGGAAGAGGCACACTGTGCTTAGCTGATAAGACTCACTATACAGAAGGGACAAACTGTTAAGTGATACATATTAGAGACTTTCAAGTTAAGTGATATCATCAGCTGAAATGATGACTAATAGTCATAAGGACATGATCTGTGCAAATGTTTAGGGGGAGACTGTCAAGCTAAGATACTCCTGCTAATGGGGAGCATGTTCAGTCAAAGTTGCTGGACAAGCTTGAATCTTACCCAAAGTTCCCCCAGCACAGAATAGATCAGCATTACTGTTAAGGATCAGCTTGTCCCTATGGACATTGCAGAGATTGAGAGGGAAACTACCCAAGTGATGGGACTGCTGGAAGATGGCAAGCCAATCAGTTTACAAGAATAGCTGGATTGCTCCAATAATTGTTGATACAAGTTAGCACATTCCTATTGGAATAGTAGTGTAAAGAAAGACTTGGTATCAGAATGAAAGGATGGTTCAAGGAAAGATCATTCAAGGTTCAAATGGTCTCAAAGTCTAGCAGCTGCAGGAGAAAATTCAGCCTCATGAGAAGAGAAAGTTGGCAGCTGCACCATTAGTATCATTTTCAATCAAATAAAGGGATAAAAGAATCAAAGCAGACCAGCTCCTCCCTGTCTATTCAGAAACCAAGAAGGGATTCCTTAAGTGGTGATCAAGTGGGAGATCAATGTAATGATCAAGAGAGTACTCAGTGGGCTGAACACTCTTGTGCTACTGATCAGAAAGCTGAAGCCAAAGGCAAGTCTGTTGCTAAAGAAGGGGAGAAGACCTGGCTCAACAAAAAGAGACTCTGTAACATGCAAGGGAGTTGTTGTACACAGTGGCTGTAAATCCAGTATCAACTCCATGGAAGTTTAGCTTTGATGTAATATCAAGACTATAAAAAGACTTTCAAGTGCAAGTGAGTTGCTAAGCATCAGCATGAATTGAGCTTGACAAAATCAGAATAATTCGTCGAATGGAGCTCGACGAAATCTGAATAATTCGTCGAACTCAAAATTGTCAAACAGAAATTCTACTGCATGTTAAAAGATTCTCATGTGGTATCAGGACTTCAATGGACTTTTGTGTCCATTAGAGATAATAATAGTGGTGCTCCTTCTAAGGGGGAGCAATTCCAGTACTTGCTAGAACTAGATCAGCCTCCTGTTGAGAAGGAGCAAGCAGCTACTGCAGAGGATAAGCGATCTTCACTGCTGATCAGTTTGTCCTAAGGACATTGCACATACTAAGGGGGAGATTGCTTATGACATAGTCATGATCTTCTCTGAGTCTAAGAAGGACTGCAGCTGAGAAAACAGTGTTGCTGCAGGAGAAGAGGAACAGTTAGTCGTAATGCCCCCATTTTTTCGATGATTTTATTTTAATGGGCAACGTCATATTTGTTACGTTGTGGCGTTACTTTTAACGTCGAATTGATGACGCAATGCCGTTAAGGCATTTTCGCGTCCGTGCGGTCGAGTCGGCCGAATTCTAGTTGTTATGGTAAATTTTGCATTTGAAATTTAAGTTAATTAATTTTGGACTTGCTCGTCAAGTTTCGTCGCAATCCGAGCATTTTTGGAGTCTCGGCGCACAATTGAAGTTTTGGATTGTTTATGTTAACCATAATACTTTAAAGATTAATATCTCGGGAATGGCTCGTCAAATTTTGGTTTGGACTTCACTGTTGTGTTCATAGCTTCAGTGTTCGCCTACGGTGTGAGTTTCATGTAATTTGGTGTGCGTTTGGGCCTCCGTTTTGAACCCGTCTTCCATTGTTACAAAATAATAAATATGAATATTTTAATATTATAACACTATTCAAAAATGTGATTCACTATGCATCTCTATAGTTTAAATTTTTGGGTATATTTGTAAAAAAAAGTTACTGTTCATGCAAAGGAATTTTCTGACTTCTCGAGTGGTTGCTTAGTTCTCGAGTGCTTGTTCTCGAGTAATCCTTTTCACTCTCGAGAAGTCCTACGCTGCCCTTCAGTATTTCATTTCAGTCTATGTTCGGGCGCATTTTTGAGGGTCAAAATGGCATTGTATGGAAAATTATTAAACATAAAATTTGTTCGTCTAGACGAGATGTACAACTTTCATGTTGAGCACTTTTCGATTTGGAGTCGTCTTAGATCCTTATTTTCGATTTTCCCGAAATCACTCATAGGTAGCCCGTTTGATTGTTTCTCTCGAGAACTATAGCCTTATTCTCGAGAACTAAGGTTTCTCTAGAGAACTTTAGCCTCTCCATCTCGAGAACCAATGTTCCTCTCGAGAACCATAGCCCATTTCTCGAGAAATATATGTTCTTATCGAGAACTAATGCTCTATTTCCTGAGTAGTCCTGTGCAGTCAGAGTTCGTGCATCGTTTTGAGAGTCAAAACGGTGTCGTACGAAAAATGGTCAACATGAAATTTGTTCATCTTGACGAGGTCTACAACTTTCATGTTGGGAACTTTTCAATTTGGAGCCATCCTAGACCTCTAATTTCGATTTTCCCGATACTGCTCGTAATAAACACATATTTAGACAAAAAAAATTATAAGTATATATATATATATATACATATTCTTAGACTTAGGTTTTAGAAAAGGACTTCTTCTTCTCCGATATTAATTTTCTCCCGAACCAGAGGCGTGAGCGAGAGAGAAGTTTTATTTCGTGAACCTTCCGGTGGCCGCCGACGGTGCTCCGGTGCTCGAAATCTTCATCCGAATATAGATCCGGAAAGCTCTCACCGAGAGCTACGCTATCGTGGTAAATTTTTTCCCATTCTTTGAGTTTTCTCGTTAGGGTTTTTCGGCCCTAACTCCCTTTTCGGCCATTTTTGTTTAGATTTCAACTCCTCCCGTGTTCTTTTGCCCCGATCTACAACGTGGAGTGATTCAGAGGACTTTTCCAGTACAACCAAGGCAAGTGGTGGGTTTCCTTCGTTTTTCCTTGTCCGGTTTGATGGTAACCGTTATGCCTTTGTTCCTTAATTTTCTTGCTTTTTGTGTTGTCTTTCCAAACTAAGGTTATGTTCAATCTTTCTTGAAGATCACTCCAAAATTATAAAATCTGGTTATGGTAATTTCGATCTTTATTAGGCGTGTATAACCGTCCTCAGAATGTTTTATCGGTGAATTAAATTGTTTCGTCAATCGTTGTTGGATGTGTTAGTGTCTATATAGGATTGTAAATCGTTTCAAAAGGTTGATCAACCGTATCTTTAGTCTAGAAATGTCATGTAGAATTCGATGCGCCAAGTCCCGAGGTTTATTTCATGGTGTTTCTTCGTTGCGTGTTAGTGGGAAAATCCACCGACCACAAGGTTTGTTTCCTTTATTAGTACCTAGTGGAATTCTACTAGGTTTTGGGCATCTGTGGTGATTGGTGGAGTGTGCAAGTCTCACCAGCAGTTAGGCGGATTTTAATCTGTGAGGGGTGTATCTAGAGAAGTGACCACCCTGCCTGTATTTATTGGTAGAATTGACTACAGGTGGCTAATAAAGTTTTGGAGTATTCTTTCTTATGATTTAATCATGCTCTCCCCTTGCTTTGGGTATCCGACATGTTTTGTTGTACGTGACGATTCACGTAAGTTCTTTTCTTATGATTTATTTCTTGAGTTTTATTTATGTACCTTACTTCAGTACTCTTGGTCCTGGGTTGGTACCCCGTTTGACCTTTGTATTCTTTTGCTTACTTTTGCTGCCACCATTTGTACCTTCTTTCTGAGGTGTTCTATCTTTGGAATGCCTCAGGTTCGGAGCATTAGCAGGTAGTGGAGCTGGGTTTGGAGTTCTTGAAGCGGCATTGTTGGTTGTGGCTTTTCCCCTCGCCGTAGCGAGGTAGTTTGTTGTTTTAGTTTTCTTTGCCTAGTTTCAGACATACTTTGTACTGTGGGTTCGTGTCAGGTTGTTGATGCCCACATGATTGTTGATTTTGAGACTTGCTAGCTGATGTGATTGTTTTATGTTTGGTTTAGATTACTTGCTCTCTGGGACGATTTATTGCTAGGACTGCATGTTAGATATTTTCAAGCTTATAAAAGAAACCTATTATTAGTAAGGCATCCATGCAATCTCTTTTAAAACTAAGTCACTATTTTCCTATTTAGCGTAAAGATTTTTCCTATACTTATTATAAATCTAAAGTCTGTTTAGCAAGAGTTGTTCCTCGGGGACATTTATACTCTTGTGGGATGTTAGAGTCAAATTAAACAAGTATCTTCCGCAAGCATATAATTTATATTTTAAATTGTGGACTAGATGATACACTAAGACAAGGGATACGGGTACAATCATAACCTAAACTGGAATTCATTCATAACAATTTAAGTTTTCTTTTAAAACTGTAGAGTTTGGTGTCTTGCCTGAATGTCTACAGCTATCCCCTGCACGGCGTGGCATTATGACGCGTATTTTCCCCTTGCTCTAATATAATTAAATTATTGGGAAAAAATGCGGGTTGGTACAGTTGGTATCAGAGGGAGGTTGCTTGACAATTGGTCGGGAAACCTTCCCTTGTTAGTGTTAGTTGTTTAGTGTCATATCATACACACACCGATGTATCATCAGTATGTCTTGGCTGAAGCATGAACACTACACTCATAAGAATTATTAGAAGTATACGTGGCATATTATGTAGTATGGGATGCGTAATATGTATTTGTATATGGATCCACCATAGGTGGCAACATGTGAGGGTTATGTAGTATGGAATGTATAACCTCACCACATGAATGCCCATTAGCACATTTTTTCTTTTTCCATTGCATGCATTGTTATGTAGTATGGGATGCATATCATTTCATGTGTACGCCGCTCATAACATGCATTAAGGCCTTTTTAGGATGCATAACACTGCATACATAACATAACATAACATAAGCACAACATGCCAAGCTAAAGATTTACCTGATGACATATGTACACACATGATTTTAAATAAAAGTAAAGAATCCATGCATTCATATCATAGGCAAATGAGTCAATAGGATGATAGGATATCATCCTGAGTATGACATATCATCATCATATAATCCCAGAGCAAGTTGCAGCCTAAGCAAGTGTCTTTTAAGTATGGTCTGAACTAAGTGGTGTAGTCCTAGTTTAGTTAGAGTTGTAATGAGGTGTTTATGTTTTTTTTAGAATGTCGCTTGAGCGCGTTACGACCAGGTCAACTCCCTAGTCTGAGGGTGAGTCGTCAAGTGCGCAGGAAGAGGCGGTGATTGTTGAACTGCGCCAGAGCATGAAGACCATGGCAGGTCAAATCGTAGCAATGCAAGCACAGTTGCAGGCATTGTTGGCTGCCACCTTAGGACGACAGCCTGATGAGCAAACCCCCATAGCGATTGGGTATGAGAGTGAGATCATTAAATTTAATAAGTTTGCTTCTGAGTTGAGAGCTGCTGAGGAGTGCAGGGTTATTGGTTTCTTGGGCGATCTCCAAAATGACATTCAACAATTTGCCAATACTTACCAGTCCGAGACTAATGCGAGGACAGTAGAAGTTTCTCTTGAAGTTGAGACCTTTGGATATGCTAAGGGTCGTGGTATGATACCGAGGAAAGAGAAGAGGAAAGAAGTTGAGGATGGAAGCTCTAGGGCATCCTGCCCTTCTTTGAAAAAGAAAGATGATGTAATTTGTAGCTTCTGTGGTCAATCCGGCCATACTTATGAAAGGTGTTTCAAGAGAAGTGCCACTCAAAAGAGGCAGCAGGCGCTAGCCATCAAAGGAGCACCCAAAGGAGATCTGGTGTGCACGTTCTGTTCAAAGAAGGGACATGATGTGAGTCGTTGTTGGATGAAAGAAAGGACTTGTTTCCAGTGCGGGCAGAAGGGACACCAGAAGTCTTAGTGTCCCCAAGCTCAGTCCCCACTACAGCCTTCCCCCCCTCAGGCTCTGCCGCCGCCACCAAATAAGGACAAAGGAAAAGGTAAACTGATCGCGACGACCGAAGAAGAAACTCAGTCTTTAACCCAAGTGATCTCAAGTTAGGTTCTAACAAGTTTTTGGTTCAATCCTGGTTTTGTTGTTGTTCGAATAAGTTATGTATGTAATTTTATTAGTAAATTAAGGTAAAGAACCATTAGGCGCGTGTTCTTTTTGATTCTGCCACTACCCACCCGTTCGTGCCTAGGGCTTTTGTAGAGCTTCATGGTTTGACCCTTATTCTGGTTGGTGACGTGTTTTGTGTCGAGTTCCTTCTAGTTCGTGAGTGTTCAGATATTTTCCTAACTAATCTTCCTTGTCTTTCTCCTGTGAGGGGCGTAGAGTTCGTCCTAGATCAGAACCGTTTTGTGAATGTATTTATAGACGACGTTTTGGTGTATTATCGTAATGTTGTGGAGTATGCCCATCATTGTATTTAGTGTTGCCTGCTTTGAGGGACCTCAAGTTGTTTTCTAGGTTAAGCAGGTGTGAGTGTTGGTTGCCTTGGGTTTCTTTCATGGGTCATGTGGTTAATAAAGCCAGAATTTTAGATTGACCCTGAGAAGATAGCTGCTGTTATGGATTGGGCTAGGCTTGCCACACCCAAGGTGATTGATAGCTTCCTAGGGTTTGCTGGCTTTTATAGGAGGTTTGTATAGGGTTCCTCTACATTGTCTGCACCACTGACTAAACTGACGCAGATGAACGCAATTTTTGTTTTGGGCATTGAGTGCGAGGAAGCTTTTCAGGAATTAAAGAAGTGTTGTGCACTACTCTAGTGTTGACTTTGCTTACGGAAGGTATAGACTATGGTGTTTATTTGGATGCATCACACATCGGACTTGGTTGTGTTTTAATGCAAGATGGTAAGGTGATCACGTAAGGATAAGGGCAACTAAAGACTCACGAGAGAAATTATCCTACGCACGATTTGGAGTTTGCTGCCGTAATTTATGCGTTGAAGCTGTGGCGACACTTATTGTATGGCGCACTGTGCAAGATCTATACGGACCATAAGAGTTTGAAGTACGTCTTCACTCAGAAGGAACTAAATCTGTGCCAACGTCGATGGTTAGAATATGTGGTGGATTATGAAGTGGAAATTCTCTATCATCCAGGAAAGGCTAATGTAGTAGCTGATTCTTTGAGTAGAAAGACTGCAAAAATTTTTAATCTATCGGTACAGTCCTTTGTAGAAGAATTCTTGTTGATGGATATTGAGGTTAGGAAGCGAAAGAACCTTCTTGGATTTCTCTTACTCGAGCTCGCTAGATGGATGATCCTGATTTATTGCACCTCCGAAATAGAACTGTGAAGGGAGAGCTACCAGATTCTTCCTTGGATGAGTTGGATACCTTGAGGTATCGGGGTAGATTTTGCATCCCCTCCTTTGGCAATTTTCGAGCTAAGATCTATGCTGAAGCTCATAGTTCCAGTGTAGCCTATTACCCTGGTTCCACTAAGATGTATAAGGATCTAAAGCAAATTGTCTGGTGGTCTGGGATGAAGGGCGATATCGCAAAGTTTGTATCAGAATGTTATACGTGTCAGCGTATCAAGGCTAATCATAGAAGGCCTGGTGGTAAATTGACACCGCTTGATATTCCAAGTTGGAAATGGGAGAGTATTTCAATGGATTTTATCACCGGTCTACCAAAATCTCCTCGTGGGCATGACTCTGTTTGGGTGATAGTCGACAGATTGACAAAGTGTGCTCACTTTATTCCGTTTAAGATTAGGTATTCGATGAAGAAGATAGCTGATCTATATCTTGAAGAGGTCATCATGTTACATGGGTACCTGTTAGCATTGTATCAGATCGGGACTCCAGATTTACGTCTCGCTTTTGGAAGAGTTTGCAAGAGAGGTTGGGTACCTACTTGAGGTATTCCACCACCTACCATCCGCAGACGAATGGGCAAACAGAAAGAGTAAATCAGATCATGGAGGACAAGATTAGATGTTAAATTTTGGACCGCGGTGGAGCATGGGATGAGCGTCTGAAGCTAATGGAGTTTGCTTACAATAATAGTTATCAAGAGAGTCTGCAGATGACCCCGTTTGAGGACTTATATGGGAGGCGTTGTGGAACTCTGTTGTTTTGGGCTGAAGTTTGTGAGACACCGTTACTCAGTCCGGAAGCCCTTGAGGAGATGAATTGTGCCATGACTCATATTCGAGAAAAGCTCTATGTGGCTCAAGAGCGCTATGAGAAGTATGCAAATCAACGAAGGGTTTATCTGGAGTTTACCATTGGAGACTTGGTTTTTCTGAAGGTTTCTCCGATGTCTGGTGTTAAAAGGTTTGGAAGGAACCACAAGTTAGACCCCCGGTATGTGGGACCTTTCTAGATTCTTGAATGCATCAGAGTGTTAGCTTATAGGCTGGATTTTCCTGCGACCTTCCCTGGTGTCCATGGTGTGTTCCATGTGAGCCAGTTGCGGAAGTGTGTTCGTAATGATCGTCAAGTCCTCGACTCGATGCCCCAAATTCAGCCCAACCATACGTATGTGGAAGAACCTGTTCGTATTCTAGATTCTCAAGGGCGTGTTTTGTGAAGAAAGACCATCCCCATGGTCAAGATTCTTTGGATAAATCAAGACGTCGAGAGCGTAATGTAGGAATTGGAATCAATAATGAGAGAATCTCATCCGCACCTCTTCTCTTAGTTTGGGTATGTCGTTATATTTTCAGTTATGTTTGATCTTATTATTTTGATTTGGTTTTGGAGTTGTGTTAAGTTTTGGGACGAAACTTCTTTTTAGGGAGAGTGACTATAATGCCCCCGATTTTTCGATGATTTTATTTAAATGGGCAACGTCATATTTGTGACGATGTGGCGTTACTTTTAACGTCGAGTTGACGGCGCAATGTCGTTAACGCATTTTCGCGTCCGTGCGGTCGAGTCGGACGAATTCTAGTTGTTATGGGAAATTTTGCTTTTAGTATTTAAGTTAAGTAATTTTGGACTTCTTTGTCAAGTTTCGTCGCAATCCGAGCATTTTTGGAGTCTCGGCACGCGATTGAAGTTTTGGATTGTTTATGTTAACCGTAATACTTTGAAGATTAATATCTCGGGAATGGCTAGTTGGATTTTGGTTTTGACTTTGCCGTTGTGTTTGTAGCGTCAGTGTTCGCCTATGGTGTGAGTTTCGTGTAATTCGGTGTGCGTTTGGACCTCCGTTTTGAACCCGTCTTCCATTGTTCAAAAATATGAAATATGAATATTTTAATATTATAGCACTATTCAAAAATGTGATTCACTATGCATCTCTATAGTTTAAATTTTTTGGTATATTTGTAAAAATGTTACTGTTCATGCAAAGGAATTGTCTGACTTCTCGAGTGGTTGCTTAGTTCTCGAGTGCTTGTTCTCGAGTAATCATTTTCACTCTCGAGGAGTCCTCCGCTGCCCTCCAGAATTTCGTTTCAGTCTAAGTTCGGGCGCATTTATGATGGTTAAAATTTTATTGTATGGAAAATTGTTTAACATAAAATTTGTTGTCTCGACGAGATGTACAACTTTCATGCTTACCACTTTTCGATTTGGAGCTATCTTGGACCCCTATTTTCAATTTTATCAAAACTGCTCATAGGTAGCCCGTTTGATTGTTTCTCTCGAGAACTATAGCCTTATTCTCGAGAACTAAGGTTTCTCTCGAGAACTTTAGCCTCTACATCTCGAGAACCAATGTTCCTCTCGAGAACCATAGCCCATTTCTCGAGAACTATATGTTCTTCTCGAGAACTAATGCTCTATTTCTCGAGTAGACCCTTTCCTCTCGAGTAGTCCTGTGCAGTCAGAGTTTGAGCACCATTTTGAGGGTCAAAACGGAGTCGTATGAAAAAATGGTCAACATTAAATTTGTTCGTCTCGACGATATCTACAACTTTCATGTTGGACACTATTCGATTTTGAGCCATCTTAAGCCTCTAACTTTGATTTTACCGATACTGCTCGTAATAAACCAATATTTAGACAAAAAAAATTATAAGTACTTTTACATATATATATATATATATATATATATATATATATATATATATATATATATATATATATATACATATTCTTAGACTTAGGTTTTAGAATAGGACTTCTGCTTCTCCGATATTAATTTTCTCCCGAACCAGAGGCGTGAGCGAGAGAGAAGTTTTATTTCGTGAACCTTCTAGTGGCCGCCGACGGTGCTCCGGTGCTCGAAATCTTCATCTGAATATTGATCCGAAAAGCTCTCACCGAGAGCTACGCTATCATGGTAATTTTTTCCCATTCTTTGAGTTTTCTCATTAGGGTTTTTCGGCCCTAACCCCCTTTTCGTCCATTTTTGTTTAGATTTCAACTCCTCCCGTTTTCTTTTGCCCCGATCTACAACGTGGAGCGATTCAGAGGACTTTTCCGGTACAACCAAGGCAAGTGGTGGTTTTCCTTTGTTGTTCCTTGTCCGGTTTGATGGTAACCGTTATGCCTTTGTTCCTTAATTTTCTTGCTTTTTGTGTTGTCTCTCCAAACTATGCTTATGTTTAATCTTTCTTGAAGATCACTCCAAAATTATAAAATATGGTTATAGTAATTTCGATCTTTATTAGGGGTGTATAACTGTCCTTTGAATATTTTATCGGTGAATTAAATTGTTTCGTCTATCGTTGTTGGATGTGTTAGTGTCTATATAGGATTGTAAATCGTTACAAAAGGTTGATCTACCGTGTCTTTAATCTAGAAATGTCATGTAGAATCCGACTCGCCAAGTTCTGAGGTTTATTTCATGGTGTTTCTTCGTTGCGTGTTAGTGGGCAAATCCACCGACCGCAAGGTTTGTTTCCTTTATTAGTACCTCATTGAATTCTACTGGGTTTTGGGCATCTGCGGTGATTGGTGGAGTGTGCAAGTCTCTTCCGTGATTAGACAGATTTTAACATCTGTGAGGGGTGTATCTAGAGAAGTGACCACCCTGCCTGTATTTATGGGTAGAATTGACTACACGTGGTTAATAAAGTTTTGGAGTATTCTTTCTTATGATTTAATCATGCTCTCCCCTTGCTTTGGGTATCCGGTATGTTTTGTTATACGTGACGATTCACGTCAGTTCTTTTCTTCTGATTTATTTCTTGAGTTTTATTTATGTACCTTACTTCAGTACTCTTGGTCCTGAGTTGGTACCCCGTTTGACCTTCGTATTCTTTTGCTTACTTTTGCTGCCACCATTTGTACCTTCTTGCTGAGGTGTTCTGTCTTTAGAATTCCTCAGGTTCGGAGCGTTAGCAGGTAGTGGAGTTGGGTTTGGAGTTCTTGAAGTGACAGTGTTGGTTGTGGCTTTTCCCCTCGCCGTAGTGAGGTAGTTTGTTGTTTTAGTTTTCTTTGCCTAGTTTCAGACATACTTTGTACTATGGGTTCGTGTCAGGTTGTTGACGCCCACATGATTGTTGATTTTGACACTTGCTAGCTGATGTGATTGTTTTATGTTTGGTTTAGATTATTTGCTCTCTTGGACGATTTATTGGTAGGACTGCATGTTAGATATTTTCAAGCTTATAAAAAAAACCTATTATTAGTAAGGCATCCATGCAATCTCTTTTAAAACTAAGTCACTATTTTCCTGTTTAGCGTAAAGATTTTTTCTATACTTATTATAAATCTAAAGTTGTTTAACATGAGTTGTTCTTCGGGGACATTTATACTCATGTGGGATTTTAGAGTCAAATTAAACAATTATCTTCCGCAAGCATATAATTTATATTTTAAATCGTAGACTAGATGATCCACTAAGCCGAGGGATACGACTACCATCATAACCTAAACTGGAATTCATTCATAACAATTTATGTTTTATTTTAAAACTGTAGAGTTTGGAGTCTTGCCTGAACGTCTGCAGTTATCCCCTGCATGGCGTGGCATCACGACGCGTATTTTCCCCTTGCTCTGATATAATTAAATTGTTGGAAAAAAAGGCGGGTTGTGACATTAGTAGTCAGCTCAAGTGGATCCATGGTTCATTCAAGAGTCAAGGGAATGCAGTGAGGTGGTGTCACCAGCAAGTGGAACTATGTGTGCAACAAGTTCAAGTGATACAGTGTTGTGTTATTTCAATGTATTAACACAAAAGGTATGACCCCTAATCAAGTGGTGTGATTACAAGGCTAATTTCCTTAGTAGTATCAACATAGGACTTTTACTAGGATCAAGAGATAATCTCTCCCTTGATCTCATCTCCTCCCTCAATAGATATACATATTGAAGAAGCTAGAAAGGGGAAGATGTGAGGCAATACATAAGGGAGATATGTGGAAGCAATACTTAACATGATAAGGTCATATTGAGTCAGTGCTTTTAGTGGTGCTTCATTTAAATATTAAGTGGTATAAATGATGGTGCATATTACTTGAGCAATTGTTCAAGTAGTATAAGGATGCATTAACTTGACTTATTGAGTCAATGTAGTTAAATAGAGTACATAAAGTTAATCTGCTTTTTATGTTAATGCTTCTTAGTATTACTGGGTGTTCTGCCTTCTACAAATAGGGAGAGACTGTTGGGTCCATAGCACACAATGTTCCCTAGAGTGGATTTGAAGAGGCATCACCATCAACACAAAGTGCATAGTGGTATTTGATGTTATTTAAGCTCATCATGTGCAGGATGTTCCATGGAACAAGTCTAGATAGATTGTCTAAGTGATGTGACAGGTGGTCATAAGGCAGAGAGGTGGACACCTAGAGAAGGTGCTGGAAAGGTAGGAATTTGCCTAAGTCCACAAGCATTAAGTGAGGTAAGCTCACTCAATTCCAGAAGTCAAGGATCATTTTAAAATGCAGCTAAGTCCACAGGCGTTGAGTGAAGTCTATTCACTCAACGCCAGGTAAGCAAAATCGTTGAATATAGCTTAGTTAGTCTAAGCCTAACTATTGTCAAGCTGGAAATATTACTATATCCACAGGCATTGAGTGGAGTTAACTAACTCAACGCCATATAGCTATAAGCAGAAGTATGGCTAAGTAGTTTGGCATTGAGTGATGAAGACACACTCAACTCCATACAGCAAAAAGGCTGCGAGTTGAACTGGATTCTGAATTCGTCGAACTAAGTTCAGAGTTCGTCAAGCTGAGCTCACTATTCGTCGAACTCAGTTCAGCATTCGTCGAACTCAGTTTAGTGTTGAGTGAGGCAGGCTGACACAGTCAAAGCCTAAGGTTTGAGAGACAGAAAAGTGGCTAAGTCCACAAGCATTGAGTGAAGGTCATTCACTCAATGCCATAGCCTCATAAGTGTTGAGTAACACTCAATCAGTCAAAGCTAGTGTTTTTTAAACACAGAAATTTTGCTAAGGCAAAAAGTGTTGAGTGAGCCATGCTCACTCAACGCTCTCAACGCCTAAGGTGCAAAAAGCTTTTCCTAAGGCAAAAAGCATTGAGTGATGAAGACACACTCAACGCTCTCAATGCCAGAGAAGCAAGAAGATTTTGTCTAAGGCAAAAGCATCGAGAACAAGTGTTAGTATCAACACAACCGCTGAGACAAGTGTTTGTCTCAGCTGAGAATAAGAAAGCGCTGAGACAGTTAAGCAGGAAAATGTCTAAGGCAGAAAGCGTTGAGTGAGGAGTGTCAACTCAACGCTCTCAACGCCTAGTGAAGATATACTTTTGTCTAAGGAGTTTGGCATTGAGTGATGTTCACTCACTCAATGCCAAGCAGTAGAAAGCTGATAAAGCAAGTTGGCGTTGAGTGAAGCTGAATCACTCAACGCCTAGAAATAGATTTATATTCTAAATAGTTTGGCATTGAGTGAAGGTTACTCACTCAATGCCAAGAGACAGTAAATCTGTCTAAGTGATTTGGCATTGAGTGAAGGACCCACACTCAACGCTTATACTAATGTTGCTTGATTTTTTGCTAAGTCAACAGTTGGTGACATCAACAAGTCAACAAGTCAACATATTTCAAATTAGTGGCGGGATGGATACAGTACGCGACAAATGTTACCGCAGACCTACTGTACGACAGTTGGCGTTAAAGCAAGCTTGTTGCTGGCTATTAATGGCGTAGGGCCCACTGATCAAAGAGTCGTTTGGTCATAATCAATAAAAGGGAAAGGATTTACAGAGTAAGATAGCTTTTGAGAGGAGCCATCAAGTCGTTCTTCACCGCCATTGTTGATGTGCTGAAGAACAGGAAGCTGAAGTCAGCTAGAATAAAAGCAAGTTAGCTGTTGTCATATTCATCAACTTTAGTAGTTTAGAGTATTTATTTGAGGAAAGAGGAAGCAGCCAAGGGAAGACCCTTACTGAAAGTTCTTCACAG
This sequence comes from Platanthera zijinensis, assembly GCA_039513925.1. Classification (NCBI taxonomy): domain Eukaryota; kingdom Viridiplantae; phylum Streptophyta; class Magnoliopsida; order Asparagales; family Orchidaceae; genus Platanthera; species Platanthera zijinensis. The sequence goes on along the minus strand of CM077079.1, from coordinate 60,831,344 downwards.
TTCTAGCTGTACAAGCAACATCATGAAGATCTTAATCTGGAAGCTGTGAAGAGAAGAAGTTTGTAGAAGCAGAGATCTGAAAGAAGGCTCATGGGACTATTCCTCCGGAGTCAAAGTTAGGGTTGAATCACATCACCCCAGGAAAGGAAAAAGAGGAATAGCTATCTCAATCTGCAAAGTTAGAGCTGAGATTTTCTCTGCTCAGGTAATAACAATTAGCTGCAGTAACTTCACAGTTCCAGCAAGAAAAATCCCTGGTGTTGTGAAGTAGTAGTTAGGGCTGAGCTTCAGGCTTAGTTCAGAAAGAGGCAGAACATTATTCTGCAAGTCACTTCCAGCTCAAGTAAATATATACTTATTACTGTGGAAGTAGTTAGGACTAAGAACTTCTGAGTTTAGTAAAGGTAGACTCAGGAAATAAATTCTTGTAGTCATAGTTGGGCTGAGTTTATCTAAGTCAAGAAGCTTGACACAAAGAAACATCTCTTGTGTCAAGAGTAACCACAAACCCACCTTCTTCCTGTAGGACCCATGTGTGGATCTGAGCTGTAGGGCTTAATAGCCTGAGGTATGAGAGTGTTGCTCTCTGAGTGTAGGATCCTTTATGGATCTGAGGTAGGGCTGTCCTCCCAGCCCGAGTGTAGGGATTAACAGCCTAAGGTATGTGATCTTAGGATCACTGAGTTGTAGGGCCTTGGGCCAGAGAAGTAATTCTTGGAGAAGACTTAGAGATCCCGAGGGATTTGAGGTGTAAGCTCTTTGGAGCAAGTTTTGGAGAAGTGTCTAGTCCAACAAGATGGTTGGATAGGTGGGAGAAAAGTGGATGTACCCTAATTAGGGGAACCACTATAAATCTGTGTGTGCTTGTTGTGTTGTTTCTTTGTGCAGGTTGTGTACATCTTGAAAGCATAAAACAACTAACAACCAAAGCTTTTAAAGAAGAAATATTTAAGAAACTCAAAAAGAGACTAATAACCTATTCACCCCCCTCTAGGTGATTTAACCATCCTTGAAATAAAGACTTTCAATTTCCAAAGGTGGCAAGGGGGCTGTCAGTTTTTATGTAAAGGAGAGGGGGCTGATTCGGTTGAGTGGTGGTGGAGGTTTGTGGCCGAGAGTTTTGAGGGTGGTCGACTAGGGTTGGCAAGGAGGTGTGGGCTCTGGTTGGATGGAGTAGGAGGTGGCCGAGAAACCTTGGAGATGAAGGAGGAGAGGTAGAGGAGAGGGTTCTCATGAAGAGGAGGAGGAGGAGGAGGTGGTCGAGCCACTAAGAGGGGAAGAAGATGAGGTCGACGGCCAAGATAGGAGGAGAAACAAGGAGGGGCCGAAATTTGCCTTAGAAGGAAAGAGGAAAGAGGGGGAAAATTCAAAGCTTGAATTCTAGGCTTTTCTTTTTCATTCTTCTCTATTATTCTCTTCATAACATGGCTATATATAGCCTACACCACTCCATTTCCACCATTCATGAAAAATAAAATAAACCTATGATGGTTATATGCACCCATCATTACATGAAATAAAAATAATACAACATGATGGTTATATGCACCCATCATACATGAAATTAAAATACAATATTTTAATGCATGAAATAAAACTCTTAAAATAAAATTGCTTACAAATGAACATTTCTAAAATATGTAATTATAATTATTTAATTTATTATTATATATTTTATTTAATGATGGCGGCGGTCGTCGTGCAAAACATGTAGCGGCGGCGGTGTTGGCGAAGAACGACACGGTAGAATTTCATCCTCGAGTTTGCGGCAACGTTCGTATTCTCCATAGATTTTCCTCTAATTCTCCTTTACTCATATGTCCTTGAATTTTCTTGGAATTTTGCGCTCCAAATTTTGTATATCTTGTGATTCATAATTTTTGACATCTTATAATCCACTAATTTGGGGTTATTCTTGATCCCCAACACCATTCATTGAATCGATCATCGGGATCTCTCAAAATCTCCATAGATTTAGGGTTTTCGTAACCTAAGCGCCACCAAGTCTCTTTTTTTTGTGTGGTAATCTCTTCTCCCCTCACCTTTGAGGGAGGTAAATTTCTAAACCCTCTCATATTTAATTTATTTGATGAAAATGTCTATACTAGCAATGTGCTTCTTGCTTTGTCAAATATCACTTTCGTTATTCTTGAACATGTTAAAGTTGGGTTTCTAATTTTGCTTGCGTCATTTAGTCGTCGTCATCAATCTTAGCCTCATCTTAAGACAAGTAGAGATCCCTCTCTCTTGCAAACATTGGGCATTAATATTTTTGTCTATTCTTAATCTGTTAAATGAATTTAAATCTTGAATACCTTATCTGATAAGTTAATATTTTAGGGTTTAATATGTTTTAAAATATCATGGGTTAGTGATCGTGAATAATTTTTATTTGGGATATTCACCTAGATGATTGAATTTCTCATTTGATGAATAATTCGAAGAATGGTAGATTATTGAGCATGAGCAATTTTGTTATGATAATAATTGTAATGAGTTTTTGTAAGCAAATATATGATTGGTGTTTTTATATCATGCGCTTATAATACATATTTTACTTGGAAGATATTTGTGTCAAAATGGTTTAATTTAGATGAGTACTTGTTATCCAAAATCAATACATGTCAAACTTACCCCTATGATTTACCTGAAAAATCTTCTTGTTAATTAATCTCTCAAAACTTCAAGGTTCAAAACTCACTATCAAGTTTTGGGTGTCATCAGATCTTTGCTTCTTATGAATGTTTGGTTGCAAGACTCGGGTAATTTTTGTTCCATGACTTGTTACTTCACTTTGATGCAAATTTTTTCATGCTAGAATCACAATCTATGAATCATTTAATTCATTAATGTCATAAGCAATCAATGAAAGGTAGTGTTGAATTGATATGACATATTGACTCAAGTTTCCACTTGACTTACAATGAGAACCAATTAATGGACATAGCAAGCACAAATTTTTTATAAGCCTTGCATATAAACTTGTAAAAGAACCATGTGCAACAAATAAAAACACTTGCATCTCTAACTGATTATAGCTAATGTCATTATGTGATCGAATTTATGTTATACTCTGGAGTAGGCTAATAATTCTAATTATTTTTCTGCTTTTCTCTTACTTGTCTGTCTTGCTAGCTTTGCTTCATAAAAATTGGTACACAAATATTTCAAATATTCCCTACTCGTACTTTTTTTTACTTTTCTCACTCTTTTTATTTAAATGTTTTTTGTCTTTTTCATTCTTGTTTTGGAATTTGCCTTAGTGTCTGTAACTGTGCCACCTACTACTCGAGCCTGATCTGCGTCAAGCTCCTGCTTCTAGAGATTTATCTTCTCGCCGTGTCAGGTTCTATGCATTTTACTTTCTTTACTGTCGGATACTTCTTTTATGAAATAATAATGATAAGTCATTTTCTCTGATATCATGGACAACTGTTATGCTATAAGCTATATACTAGAAATTTGATGTTAGTGCATGTTCATTTCCATTGAGATTGTCATTGCATGACATTATGCCAATATTCTTGTATTATGGGTTTTAATTAAAATACATGTGAATCTAATATTCTCATTGCCATATTTTAAATCCTCCGCATAAAAAAATTATTTTACTCAAAAGTAATTATTTTAAGAAGTAATTATCAGTATATCAGCTCCCGCCTAACGGACATGGATTTTCTTCTTCCTATGCATGTGGCTTCACGATCCGCCCGAAGCACACTCTGACTTTTGTTGAGATGGGTCGTGACAGCCATAGTCATGCCCCACTATCTTCCCTGCCCGAGGATGATGACTAACAGTCATCCCAATGCTCTAGCAGGATATCTTGTTGCTTCTTTTAGTTCTCACTTTTTCTTGAAAGTTTTATTTCAGCTTTGTATTATTTAAATAGTGTGTTGTGAGACTTTGCTTGACAGAAACTTTTCCCGTCCGCATTTTGGGATGCTATGTTTTATACAGTTATGTATTAGGTGGCTATTTCGTTCTCTCTTGCAATACATACGTGTTTGATTGTGCACCCCATATTATTTGTGTGTTTCTATTATTATTATTTCCTACTTATTTTTGTTTTGTTATTTTGTCTAACCCCTGCAGGAAGCCGTCAGCCACTTCTTTTATATAGCCAAGTGGGACCGGGGGCAATTTTTAAAAGCAACACTCAAATTCAGAGGCTTATGGCATGCCCCATTCTAGGGCATGGGTAATGAATTTCTATACCGTTTTCTTTTTCATGCACTCTTCTCATGCATTTGCATGTTTTTGCGCATTGAGGAAAATGCTAGATTTAAGTCTGGGGGTAGTTTTTTGTTAATCATGTCCGCACCGCACTTCCCTTTTGCATGTCGTTAGCTACGTTTTTCTTTATAAAAAACTGCTCCAATTTTTCTTTCTTTCTTTGAAAATTGTTTTATGTGTTCATTCATATGAATATCATGTCACACCCACTACGCTATAACTTTAATTTTTGTTATTCCCACATTTTTGAATATCTTTATGATGGTAGGGTAGTTTGAGTTATATTCAAAATTTTGAAATTGGTTAGTGAACCGTAGACTCATGCAGTGCTCATAGTTGAGTGATCATGTTCTTGGATAGAAATAGATTTAGAGTAAATTTTTCTGCATATGTTAAATGCAATGTATTTGTTTGAACTATTGTTGGTGTAAATCCACTATTCATTAGAACTTGATCGAGTCCGAAGACATAAGAGTTGTTTGTAGCTTAGTTTGTGATGTATTCTAGGTTCACGACGAGGGGTGTTCTTTCTCGGTGTCTAGAACTCGCCCCTAGCGATATTCACAGTTTGTGCACTTTATTGCAATTAACTCTACATATATGAATTAGGCTTTCACTTGAATAGTTTGAGCCTATGTGGCATAACCTATTTGCACTGCCTTTGCTAATCCAAATTTGTGTTTATCTCCCTTTTTATTTAATTCACACCCACCAATTTATCACCAAAGACAAAATTCTAACCCAATTCCACATTTAAAATTATGAGCTTAAATTTACATTTTTCAAGATTTGTGAAATTGGGAATTGTTTAATATTATGGTGGAATATTTAAAGAATATACACCTGGGTGTGCTTGTTGAAATGAATTAAAAGAAAGAAGAAAATTTGCAATAAAGAAAAGAAAAAGAATAAATAATAAAGAAAAGAAAAAGAATAAATAATAAAGAAAAGAAATGATAATTTTGAATTATATTCGTATGGTTTTGGTCAAGTGGTGAGTGACCCATTTGCAAAAGTCCATGTCTGGGGGTATCACTCACCCAATTTCTGCTTTTGGTAATCATTCTTGTTTAAGCTCAAAATATTTTGTTTATGTGTGTTTAGCCCTCACGCTTATCTTTAATATACCTCACCTTAAACATTTGCCTTATTGTTCATCCTAATTAAGCCCTAATGATGGGTATAGTTAGTTGGTGTTGAGTGTAGTGGAGAAGGTGCGGCTGGGTGAGCCTATGGGCACTGTCGCTGATGGATTTCTTTTGAGGTTGCCCTAGTAGTCTTGAGCTTATTATATTGTACTTAGTTTCAATTACTCCCTCTTGCACTATGCCCAGGATAGATCGATTGTTCTTTCATTTAGGAGTGAATATGGCCTATTGATAGTTGATCTAAATACACTGTGAATTAATTTTATGCTTAGAAATTTTTTCTAGCCTATTTGTATTCTCCTTGGACATGAGACTTCTGGGTCCACTAGTCTATTTTGATTTTGATTTGTAATTAACCTTTCCCACTCCCAATAGATAGTTGGATTGCTCGGGACGAGCAATAATTAAAGTCCAGGGGTTTTGATGAGCAATTTCATATAGTGTTTTAGGCCCTCTTCTAGCTTGATTTTCCAATGATATCGCTCATATATTTTTAGATTAATATTGTACCTTACTTTACTTACTACTTATGTTATAACTTGTGGTAGATTTATTATACTTACACATTTTAATTCTTACTTGTGGCATGTTTCATGTACCTTCCTCTCACCTGATACCTCAAGATGCATTAGAGGAGAGGGATGGAATCCTCTTCGTCATTCTTATGACTAATTGTTTAGTTGATACCGCCTCAGAGCTTCCAACACCATATGGATGATGGTAGTGATGTACTGATAATGACCCCACCACATCCACTTGGTTTCACCTTGAAGGAGATCATGATAGACATAAGGGTTTAGTCTTTAGTATCTTATATGAGAAATTATAGGGTATGGTTAATCCCTTTGTCTTGCATAGTTTATCGCTGTAGACTCTTTATGAATTATGTGATATGTTGTGTACCTTCTTGATTACTTCCGCAGGTTTTATTTATATTCTGGAATGAACTGTGATGATGATTTGTCGTCAAGTTAGGTGATGTACTATAAGTGTTAGAATGTGTGCTAACACTATCATAGGACGTCTACTCTTGGCACTAGACTCCCCTCGGTCATGCCTAATTCTCAAGAGAGGGGTATTACTTGGCAGGTTCCAATCATAGTATTTTTTAAGTAATGTACAAAGGTTCTTGGTTTATAGCAGTTGCATTCTTAGGAGTAGAGGCGTCTAGTCTGTTGTTCTCATCTTGCCACACTAATGAGGCACATCAAGTTTATTACCTACTTAATAATTGTCCAGATTATGTCGACATAGAGTTAGTGTATAATTTTGAGTGATACAACAAAATTAGCATGCATAATAAATGATTATTCATTACATTGCATTGCATTTGCGGATCCTTATCATATACATTTGTACAGACATTCTTATATAATAACTTTTTTATTTTTTTATTATCTTGAAGATAAATCCTTAATATATAAGTCTATATGGGAATTCTCTATATTATGTTACTTTCGTGTCTTATGTACCATTTCCAGTAAAAAAAATATTTACATGTACACATAGATCTCTATTTATTATGCTAACTCGTAGCTTATATCATTCGTACAATATGGTGCTTTATGATGCATTCGGGGAGAGGGAAGTAACCTTTTAGTCTTTTGAGTAACATTCTAATTATTACCATCCCAAGAGCACTGTTGCTAGCCCATTCGATAAGATAACAATGATTTAGAGTCGAGGACTCGAGCACCACCCTTCGTTACTACTCTTACCATTACTCTGGAGGATGTTGTGAGAGACGTGGAGATCTTTGTTATGATTTAGATTACAGATATTTGTAGGGCATGACATTAGTTTGTTCTTCCGCATATTTTTTATGTGGACTTTATATTTTAAGTGATGGTAGTTTGGACTTTCTGTTCAGGTAATTATGTTTATTGTGTAATTTGAAATGTAAAGTTAAGATGTTCGATCATCTTATAGTGTATTTATCATATACTAGGGGTTAACCCGCATATTGGCACTACCACGAGGTGGCTACTCTGTAAAAAAAAACTCCCCTAGACCGTTCCTAATTTTTGAGAGGGGCCTTACATGACCTGCCTGGGTTGACCATGCTCAACTGTAGGTAGTCCGAGTGTGTCGGGTTCATAGTACACCTTAGGTTCTTAGTCAAATGATCGAATTAAAAGTGTGTAGAAGCGGGGAGATTTATCCACTACCCATTGCCCCTAGGTAGGTATAAATAGGAAATCAAATAATGTGTACGTCCCGGAGTGCAAATATACATTAACAATCTCCTCCTATATTTATGAAAGTAGAGAGTTGTAAAGGAAAAATTTTCGACTTTACAAATTTTCATAAGAGTTAGCACAATAAAATATAAGTAGGCGTTTACCAAAAAATAGTAACATGAACATCCAAACATACAGTGCTACTCATGAATAAATAAGTCTGAAAACAAAATAATAATGGATCAAAAACTTATAACAATTCTTCTATGAGAGTAGATCATTATCATCCATGTCAAAGTCTACTTTCTCTCCTCCATATTCACTAGTGCCTGCAAGGAATTTCATGAGTTAGACTTTATGAATTCATAAACATATGTAGTGAAATATCAAAATAAACTAGCTTTACCTAAATGAGCTTACTACTTATAGCAGTAGTGAAGTAACACTGTCAGCATCTCTATCCAGTCTCAGAAGGACTAGTCAAGTTATGAATTTAATAAATCACACATTGCTATCTTACTAATTATTGACCACTATATACCTTATCATATGACTTAGCATACCGTCATTTGTAACATTATCAAATGTGAATGATGTGCTATGATCACTAATATTAGATTAAATCGTACAACGACATTCTATTCCCAGAATAAATCTCGAATCAACTTAATATGAGAAAGATGTTAAGTAATCAAATGTGGAATGACTAGCATCCAACCATCTTAGGCTTTCATCAAAAAATTATCTAGGGTTTTCAGTCTGTTAATAGATGCTTGAATGTTACAGCTATAAGATCTTATCATTAAAACATAGACATAAAAGGAGAGTTTCATATTTCTATGAACTTTAAACTCATATCCCTCGATGTTTTGATTATGAGACCTATATTTAAGCCTTCTGTCAAGGCGTCTGCAACATTATCTTTCAACCTCACATCAATAAAGTTCATAATCCCTTGACTCGTAAGGGAGGTCAACCAGGCTTGTTTCATCCGCAGTTGCCTTCTTTTGTTATTGAACAAAGTGTTCATAGTTTAACACCACCATCCTTCACATGAAATATAACGGAGGGTCTAGCCGGGGCCGCACGCCATATCTACAGACAGTCGGTGGAGTTACGTGTTAATATCATAGACTGAACGAATACTAACTCAGAGCATTCAAGCAGAAGCTTTAAGGGTTAACTTTTTGAACTCAAGTAGCACAATAATGTCCACTATATATACACTAGAATGTTCTTACAAAATACACAAAAGACACTATCGCCAGCAATCACTATCGCCTGACGATAATCACTGTCTCCCGACGATAGTCAATAGTAGCTAAACTATTATAGCCTTAAGGCCTTACAATTATTCTTTAGAAGTGTGGTTTAAAGACATCGGCACGCAGGCCGGCCACACATGAAAGCAATAAAACTTTGCTTGGACTTCGAGGGCCGACATAGCTTCAATGGTTTTAGCTCGCTATTTCCCGCTCGGCTCTCAAGCACTTACACATGGACAATCCACCACAAGGGCGGCTAACAAAGCAACGGTCAGCTTTCGGCTAACCAATTTATAATGACCCAACCCTATACCCGAGGTAGTGGTATTCCTTCCTTGCAAGCATAGCATTAACACAACAGATATATCACAAGAAGGAACACTCAAGCACCATTCAATATATCACAAATGAGTGCCTTAGCGACAAAATGTTATGTGCACTCAAGGCATATTTTCGGTGAACCGGATTGCTAGGGTCCCACCACAGTTCAGAGGTCCGAGACATGATGGTTAACTTTGAGCATTCTAGTCTTTCCAGTATGGGGCCTAAGACTCTCATTATGCCAACGACGAAAGCCAATTACTTTAGGCAATCTAGTCCAAATGACGTAACGTGGGTACGGTTCAGTTATTTCCCGTTGCTCAATTCATCAGTTCAAACTAGACTGATGCGGGTCGGCTTCCCCTTGCCCATTTGGCTCACTAGCCTTTAAGAGCTCACAGCTCACACTAGCCACACGATCTCCGAGAGACTGGCGTCGTCAATAAAATGTTATTTAGAAACTATCGCCAATGATAGTCACTATCGCCTGGCATTAGCGATAGAATGCTCTTCTGAATCCAGAGTCAGCCACAACTGGAACATCTTTCCAGCCAAAACCCTATAGCATCCTGTAGTGCCAGAAAACTGGTCTTTCATAGCAATCAAAGCTAACCAAGAGATATTGCCAGCGATACTTGCAATCGCCAGACGATATCCAACAGTTATGCAAACTGTGGTATTATCTTGGTATTTTTCTAAAGCACAGCTTTACTACTTCCTGCTACTCTCATTTCATAGGTACAGCCCACAGACCCCGTAAACTACTCATTTATACTCGGAGTCTTCTCCGGCATGCAAAATAAAACATCACCAATTCATACCAACCTGTCCGATTGGGCTTCACACAACATGTTTATTCTGTACTGCGATTTTCGGATTCTATATGCAAAACCACCCGAGGATATCACGTATCAACCTATCAGAATCCCCTCGATTCTCCACCTTTTGGTGGGGGATTCCATATTGCATATGCAACAGGAGGACTTCACTTGTCTAAGAAGGAAGATCGTTACCCTCAGAATTCATTTCGAAGCCATTAGCAAGTTTTCTATCCGGCTGGAAAGGAGCGCCTCGCTTTCCTCTTCACGGATCTTACCTTAGTTATCGATTCTGACCACAGGATCTCTTTAACTAAGCTAGCAAAGCTTCAACCTTCTTCTTCCTTTCTTCCAAGAACTTGATGAGAAGGATGAGAGAGAGTTATACAAGATAAATGAATCTTCTCTCCACCTCTTCTCTGGTTAAGCAACCTCGGGAATAAACCTAGCCACACGATCCTCTCATCAAAAGAAAGCAAAGGCCACAATTTTTGCTAAAAAGTCAAACTTACCGCTATCGCCTGGCGATATCTGATATCGCCTAGGCGATAATATCGGTAGTCGCTTTGACCCCAGTAAACCACCGCTCTTCCGCCACTGTCTGGCCATCCGACACGTGTCCAGCCATACATAGTAGTATCGCCTGGCGATACCCACTATCTCTACTATGATAGCTTACTCATCTCTTTGTCAAGTGCATTGAGAGCGTTGAGTGCGTCGAGTCTACTTAATGCTTCATTGAAAGCATCGAGTGCTATCTCTATCGCTAGCGACACCTACAGTCGCCCGGCGATAGAAACTTTTAAGCTCTGTTCCCTAGTTTTTGGGGTGTTACAAACCTCCCCTCCTTACAAAAATTTTATCCCGAAATTTTATTCATCTGTAGGAAAACAGTACAAAACTATTACAACGTTACTTTTACAAAAACAACTCGGGAAACTCATTTCATATGGTTTGCTCACGCTCCCATGTCAATTCTTCATGGCCACAATTGTCTCAATGGACTTTGACCATCCCGATTGTCTTGTATCGTAGCTGCCTGACCTCCGTTTCGTCGATCTGAATGGGTCTAACCTTCATTGCCAGCCCACCATCGACCGGTACTTGATCAACAGCCACTAGTTGCGTCGGCTCTTTCAAGGCTTTCCACAGCACTAATAAGTGAAACACATTATGCAACCCAGTTAGCTCTACTGAAAGAGCTAATTGATAGGCAGCATCTCCAATCCGCTCCACCACTCCAAATGGACCAAGATACCTCGGACTCTACTTTTTCAAGCGCCAAATCATATACACTCCTTTGAATGTATTTATCTTTATATATACCCAATCGCCCACCACAAACTCCATGTTACGGTGCTTGGTATTGTAGTATTTAGCTTTCCTATCCTGAGCTACCAACATCAACACGTATAGTGCGTATAGTCGAATTTTCATCTTTGACTTCTTTACGCTTAAATAATTTCGATTCGCTTGTTTATGCCCAAGATAAAGGAGTACAGAACTTCCTACCATATAAAGCTTCGAAGGGCACCATCTGAATGCTAGTTTGATAGCTAGTATTATATGCAAACTCGATCATATAAAGATGGTCCTCCCACCTCTTTCAGAAATCCAAGGCACACATCCAGAGCATATCCTCCATTGTTCTGTTGGTCCTTTCGGTCTGACCATCCATCAGCGGATGAAGGGCCGTACTGAACTACAATTTTGTACCCAACAACTGGTGGATTAGCCTTCACTCATATGAAGTAAATCACCCGTCTCGATCACTAACGATTCTATGGGACACACTGTGCAATCGTACTATGTTGTCCACGTACAACTTAGCTAACTTTTCCACTGAATCATCCTTGTTGTTCGGTATGAAGTGCGATACCTTTGTCAATCGGTCGACGATCACCCACACGACTTCGTTTCCGCTCTGGGATCTCGACAGCCCGTGTATGACATCCATAGAGAAATCATCGAACTTCCATACCAGAATTGGCAACGACTTCAGGAAACCCCCAGGCTTCTGACATTTTGCTTTCACTAAGGCACCAGTCTGACCTTGCCACTTAAAGAGCTATGTCTTTGTTCAAACCTGGTCACCAGAACATCTTTTTCATGTCTTTGTACATCTTTGTGCTCCCTGGGTGAATTGAGTACTTTGTGAAGTGTGCTTCATACATCAATTCCTCCCATAGTTTACCCACATTCGAGATGCACAACCGACCGTCTTTTCTCAAAAGACCATCATCCAAGGAGAATTGGGGATTTGACCCATCCGCTGCATAGCATTTCATACTCTCATTGAGTTCCATTTCTTGTCGAACCCTGTTTGGAAGGTTATACTGTACCTCCGTACAGTTCAGACACTCATTTGCAATAGAATTCTTGTCAACACAAGAAATATCTAAGTCCTCCAACCCCTGGATCAGATGCTCATCATGAATCTGTAACCAATATGCCCTTACCGGAGTCCGCCGACACAAGGCATTTGCAACCACATTTTTCTTCTCGGGAGTATAGTGTATCTGGAAGGTATAGTCCCCGGGGAACTACATCCACCTCTGACACTGCATGTTCAGATCCTTCTGATCTATTAAGTACTTACAACTCTTATGGTCCGTGAAGATATCAACTTTCACGCTAAATAAGTAATGATGCCACAACTTAAGTGCAAAAATCACAGCCGCTAACTCCAAGTCCTGGACTGGATAATTTCGCTCGTAAACTTTCGACTAGCGTGATCCATAAGCAATAACCTTTCTGAACAGAAAAAGAACGCAGCCTAAGCTGCTCCCTGAAGCATCACTATAAATCTCATAGCCATCTGTACCACATGGTGAACTTAAGATCGATGCCGTAGTCAAATGACTCCTTAACTCCTCACGAGCTCGCGCGCACTTAGGCGTCCAAACGAACTTCTAATATTTCCTCATCAGTATGGTGAGAGGTAAGGCTATCCGCGAAAACTTCTCTACAAAGCGCCTGTAGTAGCCCGCAGGTTCAAGGAAACTCCTGACTTCAGCTACAGTAGACAATACTGGCCACTCCCGTACTACAACTACTTTTGCCGGATCCACCGCAATACCTTCACCACTAACCACATGGCCAAGAAAAGCCACTAACGACAACCAAAACTCGCACTTTGAGAACTTGGCATAGAGCTTGTTTCTCCTCAGGGTGTGCAAAACCATCGGCAAATGATTTGCATGATCTTCTTTGTATTTAGAGTACACCAATATGTCATCAATAAAGACGATCACAAACAGGTCCAAGTACTCTCTAAAGTTTCGATGCATCAAGTCCATGAATACTGATGGCACATTTGTTAGCCCAAACGGCATTATAGTGAACTCATAATGACCGTAGCGTGTACCAAACGCCGTCTGGGAAATGTCATCTTCCCGAATCCTCAACTAGTAGTAACCAGATTTTAAATCTAGCTTCGAGTAGATAGTTGAACCCTCCAACTGATCAAACAAGTCATCAATACGTGGAATCAGATACTTGTTCTTCTCCGTCAGCTTATTTAACTATTGATAATCCTTGCATAGCCGCAAGCTTCTGTCCTTCTTCTTCACAAAGAGGACCGGTACACTCCAAGGTGATATACTTGGACGTATATAACCTTGCTCTAGCAATTCTTGTAATTGAACTTTTAGTTCCTCCATATCCATTGGTGAAACACAGTACGGCGAGTGGGCGACAGGTTTCACACAAGGCACCAACTCTATAGCAAATTCAATCTCCCATTGGGGAGGTAACCCAGGAAGATCCTTAGGAAACACATCTGTATACTCAGATACGATAGGAATGTCACTAAAACTATACTTCAGCTCAACAGCCTCCAATAACATGAAGAATAACATCGCACCCTTCCGAACAACCTTGACTACCTGGAGAGCAGACATCAATATCTTGCTCAGTCCTCGCATACCAGCAAACTTAGTCACTAGCTCAGTGTTCTGACCTAGTATGACTTCCTTTGAGTTTCAATCTATACTAGTACACTACTCCGAGTGCTCGTTCATACCAAAGATTACATCAAACTTAGCTATTGTTAGCACAGAAGCATCCAAACAAAAGTTTATGACTTCCTATCCATACGTGCATAAAAACCTTTCTACCCTTTCACATTTTATTATTAAGGCAATATTATCCCATTCTCATATTTATTATACAAATATAAGTACAAAAGGAATACATTATGACCAAACAAAAGACTTCTTGATTCGTTCATGAACACCAGGTTTGTAAATGCAAAACATGCACTGTTACATAAAGTAGAACTTACATTACGCCTTTTACAGCCACTTCCTTATTCATACTTGTAATAACATTACAGGCCATTTAGGCATTCTTGAGCATAATGTACTTCATGGCCACACGTGTAGCAAGTACGTGGAGCTCGCCCTTCCGCTGCTCTCGACTTAGCCTTCTTTGTCTTTTTCTCAACCGTTGGACCACCACGCCAACACTCTCGAGCCATATGCCCCACCTTGCCACAAGTATAAAATGTAATCCTACTTTGCCATGACATTGCTCTAGAAGCAACTGTAGATGGAGTCTGTCCAGAAGATTTGGACGACTTCTTCCACCGTCGATACCCTGACTTTAAAGAACATGTACCTTGAATTCTGGCTTCTGGTGGACTTTTGTTAACTCTATCTCCAACGATCTAGTTGACTCCACCAATGCTTGGAATCCAATCAACTTTGGACCTACCAACAGAAGTCGTAGCTCAGGGCGCAGATCATCATAAAATATGTTTTCCTTCACTTCCTCAGTTTAAAATAGAAACATTACATGGTGTCTCAATAGAACAAATGCATACAAGTACTCCTCCACCGTGTACATTCCTTTCAACAAATACATATTCAACGGCTGATCCGATGCTCTTTCCCTTACAATCTGCTCAAGTACACCAACTGGTACCGAAGCCACCACCGAGGATGGGGGCTGCACATGCCTTCCGAGTTGGGCATTGATCATGGCGAAGACCACATCATTTATCATTCAAACCTTTGATGAAGAAGGAGGAGGTGCAGACACCTCAGTTGGTCCATTGCTCTCTGACAGCTGCTTGGGTTCCCCCTGCCGCGCACCACCGCTAGTCCCCTATAATCATGAAACACACAATCAAGCAACTAATAATATTGCAAAAAAAAACAATCATAGGAACACACAAGTTCCTCAAATATATGTATTTTCATTCCTAGGTGGACATTCTTGGGTTCAATTTTGTTATAACGGTAAGCATAGACACGTGCTCGCCACCCCTCAAATGAATTTGACCAAAAATTTTGAAAGTGAGGGTAAGATCTATCTCAACTCTAGAGGGGGGTGAATAGAGTTTACTTAAAATATTTTTGAATTATTAAAATAGCACAAATTAAAATTCTATTTAAGCTATAGTGTAAAGTGCTAACAGAACTTAAAAACTGAAAGGAAAAGGACACAGCACACAGCAGACAAATCACACAAGCAGAACCAGAAGACACAAGGAAATATAGTGGTTCCCCAAAACTGGGTACATCCACTCTTCTACCACCCTTGGTAGGAATCCACTCAGGACTGAGTTGATCAGGTGTCCTGACACCAATGAGCTTTTGATAAGGTGCTCAAAAACCAAAGCTAGATTTTTTGATAAGGTGTCTTGCCACCACTGAGTTTTGACAAGGCTCTCAGAACCAGACAGAACTTTTGAAGGGAGTTCAAGAACCCTTTTACAGCAGGAAAAGAAAAAGTAAAAGTTGAGTTTGTCTTCTCTGTTCTCAGTCAAATGAGAGAAGCACAAGTGGATTGAAGATGTCAAAGCTCCCCCTGAGATGTAGAGAGGTTCAGGCAGAGAAGCTTTGCAGAAGGGTGATAGGTCTTCAGAACTTTGATCTCCAGCAAAAGATTGTGATGAGATGTCTGGAGATGATGAGATTGTAAACACTTTGCAGTTCTGTTATTCTTCTGCTATCAGTATTCTCTATTCTGTGTTCACTCTTCTTGTCAATCTGTGTATATCTTCAAAAAACTAAGAGGCAGAAGAGATGAATAATAATTTCTAAGATTCTCTTGTCCAAAGATAACCGTTGGTCAGTCATAAATGTTTTCCATAAATGGTCTTGTCTTTTAGAGGAAAGTCCAGCAAACATTCTCTGAATAATTCCTTGAAACTTGCTCCAAACGGCTGGGAGATCTTCTGTCATAAATGCTGATAATATTCAAAAACATTCCAAAGAACAGCAGCATTTGAAATCCTGAAAGCGTCGATCTCTCCAAAGAGAACGTCGATCTGAGCTCGAAGATCGTCGAACTGAGCTCAGAGATGAACCGAGATAAGCAGACAGAAATCGTCGATCTGAGCTCGAAGATCGTCGAACCGAGCTCATCGACCTGAGAAACAGCTGAAGGAGGCATCGTCGAACTGAGCTAGACGATAGTCGAGGAGAGCTCGATGATTAAGCAAAAGCTTAGCTAAAAGCAGATAGTCGATCTGAGCTCGAAGATCGTCGACCGGAGCTCGACGATTTGTTGAAGTTGAGCTCAGAGAGCGTCGAACTGAGTTCGACGATAATTGCTTTAGACTTGGCTCTTCATCCTTGATCTTGGAGTGGTCTTGGGGGCAGCTTCAAAACTAAGTTCTAGACCCTAGACTCATTCTAATGTTGACCTTCTCAACTATACAACTAGGTCAACTAGGATCCTAAGACAAGCATAGTGATCCTTATCCAAATTAGTAATAGGGTGTTCCAACAATCTCCCCCTATTTGGATTAGGATTACTATTTACAGACAATCATAAAGAGCATTTAATACTACAGAAGTTAAATACAAAAAGCAGAGAAACAGCAATGCATATCACAGATAAGTAGCTGCAGATATCCAAAGGTAGATAATAAGTTTGCTTACACAGATCACTTCTTTTCAGTTCCCCTTTTAAATAAGATTTCTCTGTTAGGGTTTAGGGCTTCTTTCTTGGACCTTCTGTCATCTTCTGCACCTAGAGAGGTTTGAGATCTTGGCCTTGGAACTACAGCCTCTGGGTGCAGCTTCATGTACTCTTCTGGATTGAAAAATTTCTTTGAAGCATACTTTTCCAGTTCTTTCTTTCTTTGTTCTGATAAGGTTGTAATATTGGATATTTCTTTGCCTTGTTCTCTAGCCTTCTTAATCTGATCAAGAGCAGCCAACTCTTTCATCCTAGCAGTCCAGGCTACAGGATTGTTCTCAGGATCCTCATATGGAACAGCAGGTTCATATTTGTTGAGAGATTCAGGAGCAGGAGAGGTCCTTGGAGCAACTGTGTCCTTCAATTTGTAAGGGTAAGGGCCTGAAGTAGAGTCAGAATGGCCTTGTCCTTCCCTTTGATAGGGTCTCTGTCCTCTTTGATTTCCTCTATAATTACCCCTTCTGGGTTGATATCCTCTTTGATGTTGACCTTTTTGGTAATACTTAGAATAGGATTGAGAGGAACTTTGTCTAGGAGCTGAAGCATGAGGAGCTGAGCCTGATCCAGAGTCTGGAGGAGGAGGAGGAGGAGGCTGATGTTGAGATGATCCTTTTTCATACTTGTCAAACTTTCTTTTCTTTCTTATGGCCTTTAGTTGGTTCTTGGAAAATTGCATCCATGGTTCAGTGATGGGGCAGTTATGCAGAATGTAATATGGAATGTCATTGGAGTCTTTAGCTTTGGCAGGAGGAACAGACATCATTGCTTTACTTCTTGCTTTTCTCTTTTTGGCAATTGTGCTGGCAGAATCATCAGAATCAGTTCTGTACTGATCACTTTCAGAACTCTGAGGTTGATCATATAAAGCATCAATTCTTCTTAGATATTCTTCTTGAGCTTTGAGCTTTGCAGCAGCAGCAGGAGCAGGAGCAGGAGCAGGAGCAGCAGGGATAGCAGAAACAGCATCATCAGTTTCAACAACAATTTCCTCAGCATTAGGTGCTGGAATCATTTCTATGTCAGCAGCAGCAGATACATCCACAGCCTTCCATGACTTGATATAGGAAGCAATCTGGCTGGGATTACAGACAGGTACAGGCACAATGGCCTTGGACAGATCTTCAGCAGAAATTGGAGGCAGACATCTGAGATAGGCTGTATCAAATCTGGATAGTAACCTCTGCAGATTAAGTGCAAAAGCACATCCTGAGCTTGCTGAGAGAGTAGAAGCTGGAGCTGGAGCTGGCACAATCACTTCTTCATAAGGCATCTCCCCCTGCCTTGGTTCAGAGAGAGGTGAACCAAGGCACACAGTAGAAGGGATTGCCTGGGAGGAGGAAAAAGAATCAAGCTTGGTGGACAGCTCCTGGACTTGCTTCAGGAGTGGAGTCAGGGAGGACTCCAGCAGAGAGACCAGCTTGGGAGCTAGCAACTCATAGAGCCTGTCAGCCAGGCTGGAAAGATCTACATGCCCAAGTGAGGCTTGAGCAGAGGTAGTAGTCAAGGTGGATGGAGGGATGGTGACTGAAGCTAAAAAGGTGGAGGTAGGGATTGGTGGTTCAGAAGATGGAATGATGGGGATAGAGAAGGTTGAGGAGAAGAGTGGGAGAGTAAGAGAGGGTGTGAAGGAGGGTTGAGAGAGAATGTCATGAAGCATTTGTTGGAGGGAAGATGTCTCAGGAGGAGAAGAGGGAGAGTCATCCATGAGGGAATCCTCTAAAAGAGAGTAGGATGGAGAGGTAAGGGTTTGGTAAGAGAAGAGAGGGAGGAATACCTCAGAGGTAGATGCTGGAGAAGATGAGGCTGGTGAAGAGATGGTAATAGGGGATGACATTGGTGAGGAAATGGTAATTGGGGATGAAGGGATTATGGTGGAAACTGGTTGAGAGGAGGTGAGGGCTTGAGTATATGAGGCTTGGGTGGATATGGCTTGGGGAGAGGAAGAAGCAGGCATCTCTTCTACTGAAGGAGTGACCAAAGTGGTCCTTGTGCCTGAGTGAAGTGTTGCAGCAGCCCTGGAGGGGTTTATGATCTGCCTGTCCCATTTACTGAAGAGGGCACAGGACAGCCTCTTGGATGCATTGATGAATAATCCAGAGGAGGTCAAAAGGTCAGGGCACCTTGAGTGCAGAAAGACCCCCAAGATTCTTCCAAAGCAGACTGCAGACTTGTTGATTTTCTTCTTAATCAGGGTGAAGAAGATGGAGCCCCAGTCGAGGTGCTTCTTATCCAGTAAGGCTCCCATCAGGCAGAACTGATACCTGGAAATTGTGTCATGAGCCGAGTGCTTGGCCAACAGCACCTTCCCTACTACATCAGCCAGGAACTGGAATTCTATAGCCAGATTCTTTTTCAGCAGCTTATTAGGGTTAAGGACATTATGACCCATCCTATCTAACATGGAGGCATACTCCTCTCCAGACAGATCAATGGAGTCTTCTCCAGTACTGAGTTGAAAGACTTCAGTTAATAAAGCCGGGGATAGAATTACCTGGGTCCCCTTAATGGTGCCGACAACAGTATTTTCAGACTCATCTGCTGCGGTATAACACCATTCCTTAATCTCCTCTGCTGCTATCTTCATCCTGGTAGTCATTATCTGGGTTAGCTGTTGTTCTCTGAATAGATTCAGAACATCCTTGAAGCGCTGGTCGCTTCCATCGAATGAGTTTATGTCTATGTCGAAACCGGTGTCGAACTTCATCTTGGCAATCGCAGCCCTCAAATCAGCCATGTGTACCTGCAACAGAAAACCAAAAACGACCAAGCGTAGAAAATTTGGAGGGAAAAGGAAGAAAGTTGCAGAGTATGAAAGCGTAAAAAGGAGAACGACGGCTGAAAGATGATTTTATATTAGGGTTCGACGGCGAAAAAGAAAATCGTGGAGCTCAGCTCGACGAAGCGTCGATCTAAGCTCGACGATTTAGGCTACAGAGGGAATCTGAAGAGTCTTCAAAATCGGCGATCTTCGTTCGACGATGTTGAAAAACGTCGAGCTCAGCTCGACGGCCTCTGAACAGAAGAAGAAAAATTCTAGATCTAGCGAAGGCTCTGAACTCAGATCGACGATAGCAAAAGCGTCGATCTCTGGTCGACGATTTTTGGAAAAACGTCGAGCGCAGTTCAGAGTCTAAACTCATTCAAAAGACAGAATTTTTTAACCTAATCTTGATCTGTTTTAGCTTTTCAAAATCTTGGATTTTAATTAAGACTTCCTCCATCTATCATGCCTAACTGATTTAGGAAGAACCTGTGTTTCTTTTCATCCAAGGGCTTGGTGAAAATATCTCCCCTTTGCAAATCAGTAGGAATATATTGAAGTTCAATTTTGTTCTTCTCTACATTATCCCTTAGGAAATGATGCCTAATTTCTATGTGTTTTGTCCTACTATGGAGGACTGGATTTTGGGCTATAGAAATAGCACTAGTATTATCACAGAAAATTTTTGACTTCTCTAGGTTGTAGCCATAGTCTAGAAGCTGATTTTGTATCCACAATATTTGTGAGCAGCAACTGCCTGCAGCCATATACTCAGCTTCAGCAGTTGAAGTTGACACAGATGTTTGCTTCTTACAAAACCAGGAGACAAGTCTGTCACCAAGGAACTGGCATGTTCCACTGGTGCTTTTCCTGTCTATTCTGCATCCAGCATAATCAGCATCTGAGAATCCAGTTAAGTCAAATGCTGAATCTTTTGGGTACCAGAGTCCTAGATTTGGACAACTTTTAACATACCTAAGAATCCTCTTAACTAAGATTAAGTGTGACTCTCTAGGGCTAACTTGGAACCTAGCACAAAGACATGTGGCAAACATTATATCAGGCCTACTGGCTGTAAGGTACAATAAAGAGCCAATGATTGCTCTATATGTTGTCTGATCAACAGGTTTCCCATGTTCATCAGCATCTATTACAGCATTTGAGGGCATGGGTGTTTTCATACTTGATGCATCAGACATACCAAATTTCTTAACCAATTCTTTTGCATACTTGGTTTGAGAAATAAATATGCCTTCAGCATGTTGCTTGACTTGCAGTCCTAAGAAGAAGGACAGCTCACCCATGCTACTCATTTCAAACTTAGAATGCATAAGCTTGGAAAACTTTTTGCACAGGTTTGAATCAGTGGAGCCAAATATAATATCATCCACATAAATTTGCACTAGTAGGGTATGGGACTTATGGGTTCTAATAAAAAGAGTTTGGTCTACTCTCCCCCTAGTAAAATCATTTTCCAGAAGAAAGCATGCTAGGGTCTCATACCATGCTCTAGGAGCTTGCTTGAGACCATATAATGCTTTATGCAATTTGAAAACATAATCAGGATGAGTTAGAGAGATAAAACCTGGAGGTTGTCTAACATAGACTTCCTCTTTGATGTCCCCATTGAGAAAAGCACTCTTCACATCCATCTGATAGACCTTGAAGCCTTTGTGAGCAGCATAAGCTAGAAATATTCTGATGGCCTCTAACCTTGCAACTGGTGCAAAGGTCTGGTCATAGTCTATTCCTTCTTGTTGAGAGTACCCTTGAGCAACTAGCCTTGCCTTGTTTCTGACTATAACTCCTTGATCATCCAGCTTGTTCCTGAATACCCACTTTGTTCCAACAATGGGATGATCTTTTGGCTTAGGCACTAGTTCCCAAACCTGATTTCTTTCAAATTGATGCAGCTCCTCTTGCATTGCAATGATCCAGTGTGGATCTTGCTCTGCATCTTGAATGGATTGAGGCTCAATTTGAGATAGGAAGCAAGTGTGCATTAGGCTCTGGTTGACCTGATTTCTGGTTTGCACACCAGCTGAGATGTCTCCAATGACTTGGGAAGTTGGATGATCTCTTATTGTTACTAAATCAACAGGAGGTGTTGATTGTTCACCAGCCTGTGTTGTTGTTTCCTCTAGTGGAACAACAACTGGTTCTTCAAGGTGATTTTCTTTTAGATGTTGAACTTCTTCTTCATCATCACTGCTGTCATTCTTTTCAGTAACTTGCAGTTTGTTCAAGTCTTCAGCTAAAGAATGTACCTGCAAAGGTTCTATGGTAGAAGCATTCTTCTCCTTGAAAGACATGTTAGTTTCATCAAAAACAACATGAACAGACTCTTCAATTTTACAAGAAGATTTGTTATAAACCCTATAAGCCTTGCTGATCATGGAGTATCCCAGAAACACTCCTTCATCAGCTTTAGCTTGGAATTTTGCTAGATATTTCTTGTCATTATTATGAATATAACAAATACAACCAAAAACTTTAAAATAGTTTACTTTAGGTTTCTTCCCTTTGAGCAATTCATAGGGAGTCTTGCCCTTCAGTTTATGTATCAGGCTTCTGTTCAACACATAGTTGGAGGTGTTCACTGCCTCAGCCCAAAAGGATAGAGGTAGGTGAGCATCTGACAACAATGTAGTAGCAGATTCAATTAGGGTTCTATTTTTCCTTTCAGCTACCCCATTTTGTTGAGGAGTTCTAGGAGCTGAGAAAGTGTGCCTGATCCCTTCACTTTGACAGAACTCTTGCATGAGAAGAGAATCAAACTCTGTCCCATGATCACTTCTGATCAGGGCAATGTGAGTGTTGAACTCAATCTGAATGCATTTGAGAAAATCTGTCAAACACTTGAAGTTATCAGACTTCTTCCTCAGAAAGAATACCCAAGTGAATCTTGAGAAGTCATCTACAACCACTAAAGTATAGGACTTCCCTCCTAGGCTTTGTACAGATATGGGTCCAAAGAGATCCATGTGCAACAAATACAAAATCCTAGGTGAATCACTCTTATTAAGTGACTTAAAGCTATTTTTAGTTTGCTTGCCTAATTGACATGCCTTGCAAAGTTCTTCCTTCTTGTAGGGACCAGAAGGTAGTCCTCTAACAAGGTTGTCTTTGGATAGCCTAGCAATGGTTCTAAGGTTAATGTGCCCTAGTCTCTTATGCCATAAAATATTTGGTTTTGAAATGGAATTAAACAGGCAAATATCTACTACAGGTGAAAGAAAATTAACTAAGTAAATGTTACCTCTTCTGTTACCTGTCAACACAGTTGTGTTGTCCACTGACTGGACTTTGCATATGGCTTTGTTGAAGGTCACTTGATATCCTTCATCACACAGTTGACTGATACTTATCAAGTTGTGCTTTAGTCCTTCAACATATGCCACCTTCTTGAATGTGACTGGGCCAATTTTGACTGCACCATATCCTTTTGTAGTTCCAAAGCTTGAGTCTCCAAAAATTACTTTGGGTCCTAGCTTGGCTTTGAAGGAAGTGAAATTGTCCTTGTCCCCTGTCATGTGCTTTGAGCACCCACTATCCAGATACCATTGATGGTTTGATGCTGGATAGGTCTTCACCTGCACAAAAACAGCTTATTTGTTTTTGACCCAGTTAACCTTGGGCCTAGGTTGATAACCTTTAAATTCTGAAATAAAGGACATCTCAGGTTGACTCTTATAACCTTCAGGATGGTATCTCCTAGGAGGTACTATCCATTCAGTATAGGGGTTGAATCCATGAGATGTGCAACTTCTAGGATTGAATTTGACTGAGCCATTGAAAATGTGTTCACAATTCTGAACTCTGTTCGACGATCGTCGATCTGAGGTCGACGATCTTGGGTCAGATCGTCGATCTCTGTTCGAAGATCGATAGTGCTTGAGTTCAGAGTTTGGGTGTCGTCGAGCCGAGGTCGACGATCTGTGCTTAGATCGTCGAGCTCTGTTCGACGATCGTCGAGCTCTGCTCGACGCATTTTGTTGAACTGAAATTTTCTCTGGCAGGTCAGCATTCTTCCTAGCCACCTCTACTATTTCCTTTCCTTTGTCAGAGACAAATTTGATTGGAGTTGTTAACACTATAGGTTGGCTGGGGGAGGCACCCAAACCCAGTGTACTATTGAATCTAGAGTTCACTGTGCTTGTGATGTCCATAAGTCTGATACTCCTCCCATTTAGAGATTCTTCAAACTTTTTGGCCTTTGATAGTTCACTTTTCAGTGAAGCTATCTCCTCCCTACAGCATTCTAACTCCTCAGAGAGCTTGAGGTTCTTTGAGTTTAGGATACTATGCTCAGACAATTGATTCCTGAGAGATATTATCTCCTTCTCAGATTTTAATAGGTCTAGGCATAGTGTCTTAAATTCACTTTTGAAATCTTCAGAATGAAAATCAAAAGAATTGATTACCTGATCTTCATCTGGGTGAGTGTCTGAATCTGATTCTGATTCTTCATCAGAGTTTTGTTGTGATGCATTGATAGCCATCATGCAGAACTCCTTTTCATCTGCATCATCCTCATCATCACTGGAGCTGGATGATGCTTCAGATTCCTCTTCAGTCTCACTCCAGGTCTCAGCAACAAAGCCTTTCCTTGTATGTTTGTTTTTGCTGAAGGAGGCTTTGTCTGAGTTGCTCTTCTTGTGATCCTTTCCTTTTCTTCTTTCTCTTCTATCTCTCTTGTCCTTATTCTTGTTCTCTGGACAGTCAGGCACAATGTGTCCTGGTTTCCTGCAACCAAAGCATATGATTTCTGTAGTGTTGTTTGATTTATCATACCTTGGTTTATCATGATCCTTGTATGGCCTTTTTCTGAAATCTTTTCTGGCCATTTTGTAGAATCTCTTAGCCAGTAGACTTATGAGCTCATCATTTCCTGTGGCTTTATCTTCAGGCTCCTCTTCTGCAGCCCTGAAGGCTATGGTCTTTTCTTTCCTTGTGGCTGGAGAGGCAGCCTTCTGTTCTTCTTCTCTATTTTTAATAAGCAGCTCATAGGATTTGAGCTTGCCCAGGAGAGCTTCAGTGGTAATCTCATTCAGACTTCTGGCATCTTTGATTGGCCAGATTCTTGAATCCCAAGTGCTGGGAAAGCACATCAGGATTTTATCATTTAGTTCAGTTAAAGAGATTTCCTTGTCCAAAGTCTTTAGCTCATTGACAATCAGACTTAGTCTATTGTACATGTCAGCCACTGATTCACCTTCTCCTTTCTTGAAGTTCTCATATTGACTTATCAGATGAGACCTTCTATCCTTTCTTTCATCAGCAGATCCTGAGACAATTTCAGAGAGTTTGTCCCAGGTTTCTTTGGCTGAGTTGCATTCAGCTACCTTTTGAAAAATGTCATCAGACATAGTTTGGGCTAAGATGTTCATAGCCTTAGCATCTGCAATCTTCCACTTCTTTATATCTGCATCTGTTCCAGAAGGAGGTGGAACAGCACTTGTACTTGAGCTTGCTGGTGGAGTTGGACACACTGTCAAGACAGAATTAAAGATATCCTCATCAATAGAATTCATATACAATCTAATCCTTGCCTTCCAGAGTGCAAACTTGGAAAGGTTGCACACTGGTGGTCTGGTGCTTGCATAATCTTTGTTCTGTGCCATGTCTTTAAATAAATAAATAGATGTGTAGAAAATAATCCTCTACAGAGATTGATCTTATCAGGAATCTTTTGGTTCAGGTGTTAGCCTGTATGAACAACCAACCTCCCTCTGATACCAATTGAAAGTGAGGGTAAGATCTATCTCAACTCTAGAGGGGGGTGAATAGAGTTTACTTAAAATATTTTTGAATTATTAAAATAGCACAAATTAAAATTCTATTTAAGCTATAGTGTAAAGTGCTAACAGAACTTAAAAACTGAAAGGAAAAGGACACAGCACACAGCAGACAAATCACACAAGCAGAACCAGAAGACACAAGGAAATATAGTGGTTCCCCAAAACTGGGTACATCCACTCTTCTACCACCCTTGGTAGGAATCCACTCAGGACTGAGTTGATCAGGTGTCCTGACACCAATGAGCTTTTGATAAGGTGCTCAAAAACCAAAGCTAGATTTTTTGATAAGGTGTCTTGCCACCACTGAGTTTTGACAAGGCTCTCAGAACCAGACAGAACTTTTGAAGGGAGTTCAAGAACCCTTTTACAGCAGGAAAAGAAAAAGTAAAAGTTGAGTTTGTCTTCTCTGTTCTCAGTCAAATGAGAGAAGCACAAGTGGATTGAAGATGTCAAAGCTCCCCCTGAGATGTAGAGAGGTTCAGGCAGAGAAGCTTTGCAGAAGGGTGATAGGTCTTCAGAACTTTGATCTCCAGCAAAAGATTGTGATGAGATGTCTGGAGATGATGAGATTGTAAACACTTTGCAGTTCTGTTATTCTTCTGCTATCAGTATTCTCTATTCTGTGTTCACTCTTCTTGTCAATCTGTGTATATCTTCAAAAAACTAAGAGGCAGAAGAGATGAATAATAATTTCTAAGATTCTCTTGTCCAAAGATAACCGTTGGTCAGTCATAAATGTTTTCCATAAATGGTCTTGTCTTTTAGAGGAAAGTCCAGCAAACATTCTCTGAATAATTCCTTGAAACTTGCTCCAAACGGCTGGGAGATCTTCTGTCATAAATGCTGATAATATTCAAAAACATTCCAAAGAACAGCAGCATTTGAAATCCTGAAAGCGTCGATCTCTCCAAAGAGAACGTCGATCTGAGCTCGAAGATCGTCGAACTGAGCTCAGAGATGAACCGAGATAAGCAGACAGAAATCGTCGATCTGAGCTCGAAGATCGTCGAACCGAGCTCATCGACCTGAGAAACAGCTGAAGGAGGCATCGTCGAACTGAGCTAGACGATAGTCGAGGAGAGCTCGATGATTAAGCAAAAGCTTAGCTAAAAGCAGATAGTCGATCTGAGCTCGAAGATCGTCGACCGGAGCTCGACGATTTGTTGAAGTTGAGCTCAGAGAGCGTCGAACTGAGTTCGACGATAATTGCTTTAGACTTGGCTCTTCATCCTTGATCTTGGAGTGGTCTTGGGGGCAGCTTCAAAACTAAGTTCTAGACCCTAGACTCATTCTAATGTTGACCTTCTCAACTATACAACTAGGTCAACTAGGATCCTAAGACAAGCATAGTGATCCTTATCCAAATTAGTAATAGGGTGTTCCAACAAATTTGTAGGAGGAAGACCAAGACATGTAACACCTCCATCTGTCACATGAAATATAATAGAGGGTCTGGTCGGGGCCCCACGCCATATCCCATAGATAGTCTGCGAAGTTACATGTTAATATCAAAGACTAAATGAATCCTAACTCAGAGCATTCAAGCCGAAGATTTAAGGGTTAACTTTTTGAACTCAAGTAGCACAGCAATGTCCACTATATATACACTTGAATGTTCTTAAAAAATACACAACAGATACTATTGCCAGTGATAGTCACTATCGCCCGACGACAGTTAATAGTAGCCAAACTGCTGCAGCCTTAAGGCCTTACAATTATTCTTTAGAAGTGTGGTTTACAAACAATGGCACACAGGCCAGCAAAACATGAAAGCAATAAAACTTTGCTTGGCCTTCGAGGGCTGGCATAGCTTCAAGGGTTTCAACTCGCTATTTCCCGCTCGGCTCTCCAACACCTACACAGGGACAATCTACCACAAGGGCGGCAAAAGAAGCAACGGTCAGCTTTCCGCTGTCCAATTTATAACGACCCTACCCCATACCTGGGGTAGCAGTATTATTTCCCTACAGGCATAGCATTAACACAACAGATATATCACAAGAAGGCACACTCAAGCACCATTCAATATATCACAAACGAGTGCCTCAGCGGCCAAGTGTTCCGTGCACTCAGGGCACATTTTGGTGTACCGAATTGCTAGGGTCCCACCACCGTTCAGAGGTTCGAGACATGACAGTAAACTTTGAGCATTCTAGTCTTTCCGACACGGGGCTTAATATTCTCATTATGCTAACGATGAAAGCCAATTACTTTAAGAAATATAGTCCGAACAACATAATGCGGGTACGGTTCAGCTATTGTACGTTGCTCAATTCGTCAGTTCAAATTAAAATGGTGTGGGTCGGCTTCCCCTTTCCCGTTCGGCTCACTGGCCTTTAAGAGCTCACAGCTCACACGAGCCATACAGTCTTCGGGAGACTAACTTCATCAATAAAATGCTATGTGGAAGCTATCTCCAGCGATAGTCACTATCTCCTGGCATTAACGACTGAACTCTATTCTAACTCCAGAGTCAGCCACAACTAGAACATCTTTCCAGCCAAAACCCTGCAGCATCCTGTAGGTCCAGAAAACTGGTCTTTAATAACAATCATAGCTCACCAAGAGCTATCGCCAGCGATACTCGTTGTTGCTCGTTGATATCCAATAATTATGCAAACTGTGGTATTATCTGGGTATTTTCCTAGAGCACAGCTCCAGTACTTCCTTCTACTCTCATTTTATAGGTACAACCCACAGACCCCATAAACTACTCGTTTATACTCGGAGCCTTCTCTGACACGCAAAATAAAACATCACAAATCCATACCAACCTGTCTAGATGGGCTTCACACAACATGCCTATTCCGTACTGCGATTTCTAGATTCTATATGCAAAACCCCCTGGGGATATCACGTATCAACCTATCGGAATCTCCTCGATTCTCCACCTTTTGGTGGAGTATTCCATGCATATGCAAAAGGAGGACTTCACTTGTCCAAGAAGGAAGATCGTTACCCTTGGAATTCATTTTGGAGCCATCAACAAGTATTCTATCCAACTGGAAAGGAGCACCTCGCTTTCCTCTTCACGGACCTTGCCTTAGTTCTCGATTCTGACCATGAGATCTCTTTCACTAAGCTAGTAAAGCTTCAGAATTCAGACTTCTTCTTCCTTTCTTCAAAGAACTTGATGAGAAGTATGAGAGAGAGTGAGAGAAGAGAAATGAATCTTCTCTCCATCTCTTCTCTAGTTAAGCAGCCTTGGGAATAAATCCAGCCACACTATCCTATCATCAAAAGAAAGCAAAGGCCACAATTTTAGCTAACAAGTCAAACTTAACGCTATCGCCTGGCGATATCCAATATCGCCTAGGTGGTAGCATCAATAACCGCTTTGACCCCAGTCAACCACCACTCTTCGGCCACCGTCTGGCCATCTGACATTTGTCTAGCCATATGTGGCAGTATCGCCTGGCGATACCCACTATCGCCACTTTGATAGCTTTCTCAATGCTTCGTCGAGTGCATTGAGAGCGTCGAGTACACCGAGTCTACTCAACGCTTCGTTGAAAGCATCAAGTGCTATTGCTATCAACAGTGATACCCACTTTTGCCCGGCGATAGGCACTTTTAAGCTTTGTTTCCCAATTTTTAGGGTGTTGCACGTAGCAATCGTTTTAGTAGCTTGATTGTCGCAGTAAACTACAATAGAACTCAATTTCAGGCTCGACAGTGGAATGTCCATCACCAAATATCTTATCCATTCTTCCTCTTCTCCCGCTGAAGCTAGATCGTAGAGTTTGAATTCCATAGAAGAAAGTGCAATACATGATTGTCTCTTGGACTTCCATACTACAGCTACTCCTCCTAGTGTGAATATAAATCCACTAGTGGACCTGTCGTCATTTAGTTTCTAGCACCATGTTGCATCAGAATATCCTTCTAGGACTAGAGGAAGTAACATAAATCATACTTTTTGGTGTGCATTAGGTATCGCATTAGTCTATCGAGGGCATCCCAATGGTCTTGGCTAGGATTACTAGTGAATCTACTCAACATGCCGACTGTAAAGGCTATGTAAGGTTTAGTATAGATCATAGCGTACATGAGACTACCAATCAATTTAGAATAATCTAACTATCTAACCGCAGCTCCTTCATTGGGCTTTAAGCAGTTGTTATAATCATATGGTGTCTCTAATGCTCTACTTTCATTGTATCCCCATATATCTAACATAGATTTTATGTTGTAGCTTTAACTTAGGGAAATGACATTTTTCTAAAAGCTCACTTGTATGCTTGGTATAGTCTTAGCTACACTGAGGTATTTAATGTTAAACTCTTTCATTAGTCCTGACTTAATATCATCCACTTCGGATTGATCAGAACCAAGAATCAACATATCATCCACATACAAGCATATTATAGCGACTGCATTTGATCTATGATGTATGTAAAGACATTTATCAGAGAGAATTGACACTAATTCCATGTTCTTTACACTATAGTCAAACTTCTCCTGCCATAATTTTGGAGCTTGTTTTTGTCTGTATAGTGACTTAATTAACTTACAGACATTATTTTTATGACCTTCTACTATGAAGCCTTCAGGTTGGCTCATGTATATTTCTTCGGTCAGATCTCCATTCAAGAACGCAGTCTTAACATCCATTTGATGAACAATAAAATTCTCAATAAACGCAATAGCAAGTAGGATCCTAATGTGAAAGTGAGGGATAGATCTTATGATTACTCTAGAGAGGGGTTGAATAGAGTATTAAAATGATTTACTAGTTTTTATAGCAGATTAAAATAAAGTGATATATATAAGTATAAAGAGAAATATTACAGCACATAAGCATAGAAATAATCAACACAGATGACACAAGAATTATAGTGGTTCCCCAATAAACCTGGGTACATCCACTCTTCTACCACCCTGGTAGGAATCAAATATAGGTTTTTGATTAGATGCCCAGCAACCATAGGTTTTTGCTCAGGTTCCTTGTCACCACAAGATCTATTTTTCTAAGGGAGATCTAGCAACCCTTTGAGCTTTTGATCAGGTGCCCAAAACACATCTAAGTCTTTTGATCAGGAGATTTAGTAACCAAAAGTCTAACTTTGAAGGGAGTTAAAACCCTGTACACAGTTGGATGAAATAAACAAAAAGGTTGAAGATATTTTTCTCTGTCAATAATCTGAGAGAAGACTAGTGGATTCTGATGAAGCAGAAAGCTCCCCCTGATATGAATAGAGT
Source organism: Platanthera zijinensis (assembly GCA_039513925.1). Taxonomy (NCBI): domain Eukaryota; kingdom Viridiplantae; phylum Streptophyta; class Magnoliopsida; order Asparagales; family Orchidaceae; genus Platanthera; species Platanthera zijinensis. Next base: position 60,800,679 of record CM077079.1, on the reverse strand, counting down.
TGATGATCAGGTGAGGGAGTCCTTTTCTCTTTAGGGTGTAGGCCTTCAAATGATGTTGCTCTTCAAGCTTTTAGACTGATTTTTATTGTTTGTCTCTAGAAAGCCTGAAGCAGATGAAGAACACTGAGTGTGTGAGAGCTGTTTGTTCTTCACTGTCTGTTAATACTTTTTCACAGATTCACTTCTCTTGTGATTGTTATTTTTGATCTGTGTATCTCTTAATATATTCTTCTGAAAGAAAATCACTTTATATGTTTTCGGATTCAAGACCATTTGAATTTTAAATCTTTCCTTTGAAATTCTCTGCATAATTCTGGAATTCTGAACGGCTAATATTTATCTTGAATGTATTTCCCTAACTATCCCAGTAAATAATGTACAACAATAACTTTGTGAAAACCATAATTAATGTTGCCAGGAACGGTTATATTCTTGAGAATATTGAGCATTATTTATCAGAGCATTACTGTCTTAATATAATAGAATTTGAAATCAAACTGAGAAACTGACGAGAGGAAAAGTCAAATAGAACCTGGAAGGAGTTAGTCAAACTCAGCAATGATTTCGTCGACCTGAACTCCAAGTTTGTGGAGCTAACAATTTTCCTTCGTTGAGCTGAACTTCTGATATGAGATCATAGTTTGTCGATCTCAGCTAGACTTTCGTCGAGCTCAACTCAGAGAAGGAACTTTGAGTTCGTCGATCTGAGATTGACGATCGTCGAGCTGATTTCAGCTATCGTCAAATGACTTTCCTACAATCATTTTAACTGCTTTTCCTTTGAGGTCTTCTATCTCTAAAGTCTTCTGAAGTGTAGTACTGACAGTCTAAGTTGGTGTTGCTGACTTTGACCTTGGAAAACCTATGACCCTAGACTATACATGTTGGGTCATTCTAAGCAATCCTAATAGTAGTCCTTGCCCAAATCCAAACTAGGGTTCCAACAATCTCCCCCTATTTCGGTGAGAATACTATTTACAAAGAATAAAGCAAGAAAATATATCTAGCATAAAAAAACATTCAGCAGATATATATACAGTTGTGCTTTGAAAAAATATATAGCAATAACAAAATTAAAAATCCATAAGCAGAAAATTAAGAGTCTTTCTTTGAAGAATCTGAAGAAGGTTTTGTGAAAACCATTTTCCTTTTAGGATCATCTGCTTCTCTTTGGGTCATCTTCATGTCTTGTGCACCAAGAATTTTTACAGTTGCAACTCTGATATTTCTCCAGTTCTTTCTTCCTGTAAGAAGACATAGTAGAGAATTGAGAGGCATCCTTTCCTTCTTACTTGGCCTTCCGTATTTGAGATAGAGCTATCAGCTCATTGAACCTGGTCATTCTATAGTTGGGATCCAATTCTGGATCATAAGCAGGAGAGGGAGGTCTCTCTGAACTTAATTTTTCTTATTGAACATCTTGAACTTTCTGCTGGCTTCTTTAACTATCAGACTGCTGCTATTGGTGTTGGGATTTGATCTTCTTCATTGAACATCTCCCCCAACCTAGTTTTTGTGAGACCTGAACCCAGGCCCCTAGAAGAAGGGACAGAGGAGGAGGAAGCCAGCTGATGTCAGGAAATCGATCCAGAAATAGAGGTTTGATCTGGAAAGGTTGTTATGAATACCCATTCCTTGATTTCCCTACATCAAATTTCATTCCAGAGAGGGTCGCCGTTGAAATCGCCATTACCTGCAAGAAAAAAAGATCAAGTGCAAGAGAACTGGAAAGCACGAGATGGAGTTCGATGAAAGCCTAATTATAGGTTTTTAGAAGATGAAACAGCGAACTCCGTCCGACGCAAAAGAAAAGCTACAAACTCAGGTCGACGAAAAATTTCATGAAGAAAAAGCGTCGATCTCAATTTGAAGAGGGAGAAATAGTTCGTCATTCTCCGGTCGATGAAAAATTTTCTGAAGCAAAATCGTCGATCTCCGTTCGACGAAAATGTTCCTCAAAGAGATTTCGTCGATCTCCGTTCGACGAAAAATCTCAAAAAGAGTTCACAGATCGCCGATCTCCGTTCGACGAAAGGTGACCAATTCTTTGACCTCAAACATAAATCAAATTAAACCTTCTCCATTAATCATACCTAGCTGATTTAAGAAGAACAGATGTTTCTTTTCATCTAATGGTTTGGTGAAGATGTCTGCTCTTTGTAAATTAGTATAGATAAAGACAATGTTAATTTTATTTTTGTCCACACAATCTGTAATAAAATGATGTCTAATCTCTATATGGTTGGTTGTACTATGAAGCACTAGATTTTGTGCAATTGAAATAGCACTGGTATTATAACAAAAGATGGTTGAATTATTTAAGTTGAAACCATAATCCAGTAGCTGATTTTGAATCCACAATATCTGTGAGCAGCAACTATTAGTTGCCATGTACTCAGCTTTAGCAGTTGATGTTGACACAGATGTTTATTTCTTGCAAAACCAGGACACAAGCCTATGACCAAGAAACATACAAGTTCCTGATATGCTTTTCCTGTCAACTCTACATTCAGCATAGTTGAAATCTGAGAATCTAGTTAAGTCAAATTTTGACTCTGTTGGATACCAAAGTCCTATATTTGGACAACCCTTTATATATCTCAAAATTCTTTTTAATAAAATTAGGTGAGATTCTTTGGGATTTACTTGAAACCTAGCAAAAATGCATGTAGCAAACATATTGTCTGGCCTACTAGCTGTAAGATACAATAAGGACCCAATAATTGCCCTATATGTTTTCTGATCAACTAGTTTACCCTATTCATCAGTATCAACTACAACATTAGAGGGCATGGGTGTTTTCATTGCTGAGGCATTAGACATCCCAAATCTTTTAATAAGCTCCTTAGCATATTTGGATTGGGTTATAAAGATACCATCAGGAGATTGCTTCACTTGGAGACCAAGGAAGTAGGATAGTTCACCTATGCTACTCATTTCAAAATTTGAATGCATTAGGTCAGAAAACCTTTTGCAAAGTTTGGAATCAGTAGATCCAAATATTATGGCATCTACATAAATTTGAACTAGCAAAATTTTATCCTTATGATGCATGAAAAACAAAGTTTTATCTACCACTTATGCTCCAAAAGAAAATTAGTCAAGGTCTCATACCAAGCTCTTGGAGCTTGATTTAGACCATAAAGGGCTTTATGCAATTTAAAAACATAAGAGGGATGAGTTGAAGAGATAAAACCTGGTGGTTTTTCAACATACACTTCCTCTTTGAGTTCTCCATTGAGAAATGCACTTTTGACATCCATTTGATAAACTTTGAATTTCTGATATGCTGCATAAGCAAGAAAAATTCTGATTTCCTCTAGCCTTGCAACAGGGGCAAAGGTCTGGTCATAATATATGCCTTCCTCCTGAGAATAGCCTTGGGCTACCAATCTTGCTTTGTTCCTCACAATTGATCCTTGAGCATCAAACTTGTCCCTGAATACCCATTTAGTTCCAATTACTTGATGGTATTTGGGTCTTCGAACTAGATCCCAAACTCTACACCTCTCAAATTGATTGAGTTTCTCTTGCATTGCAATAATCCAGTGGAGATCTTGCTCTGCATCCTTTATGGATTGAGGCTCACTTTGAGAAATGAAGCAAGCATGCATCAAATCTTGGTTGAGTTGATGCCTTATTTGCACACTAGCTGATATGAATCCAATCACTTGAGATATGAGATGATCTCTAAGTGTGACAAGATCAGTGGGTAGAGTTGGTTCTTCAACCACTTATGGTGCTAATTCCTCTTATGGAATTTCATTTGCCACAATATCTTTAGCATAAATTTCCTGAATTTCTTCATCACTATCATCAGTAATAATCTGTTGAGAAGGATGTGATATATCCTCTTGTGTTAGGATTAAGTCATCCATTTTTTCACACAGATTTTGTACTTGCAAATTTTCTATGGTAGAAGAATCCTTCTCTTTGTAAAACATGTTAGTCTCATTAAAAGTTATATGTAAGGATTCTTCCATTTTTAATGTTGATTTGTTATAAACCCTATAATCCTAGCTGACTTGGGAATATCTAAGAAAAATTCCCTCTTTAGCTTTGGCTTCAAACTTTCTAAGATATTTCTTGTCATTATTGTGAATATAACATATACAACCAAATACTTTAAAATAGTTTATTTTAGGTTTCTTCCCTTTAAGTAATTCATAGGTGGTCTTACCCTTTAGTTTATGAATTAAACTTCTATTCAGAACATAATTTGTTGTGCTTACTACCTCTGCCCAAAAGGATAGGGGCAAGTGAGCATCTGCAAGTAATGTCCATGCAGATTCAATCAGGGTTCTATTTTTCTTTTCAACTACTCAAATTGTTGGGGAGTTCTAGGAGCAGAAAAACAATGTCTGATACCTTCCTTCTCACAGAATTCTTGTATGAGAAGATATTCAAACTCAGTGTCATGATCACTTCTGATCAATGCAACTTGAGTAAATTACTCAATCTGTATTCTCTTAAGAAAGTCTGTAAGAACTTTAAAGTTACTTGACTTGTTTTTCAGAAAGAAAACCCAAGTGAATCTAGAGAAATCATCAACAATCACTAAGGTATATGACTTCCCTCCGAAGCTCTGTACTGCAATAGGTCCAAAAAGGTCCATTTGTAGCAAGTACAAGATTTTGGGTGAATCACTTTTATTAATGGATTTAAAACTATTTTTAGTTTTCTTGCCTAATTGACAAGTCCTATAGAGTCCTTCCTTCTTATAGGGGCCAGAAGGTAGTCCTCTAATCAGGTTATCCTTAGATAATTTCGCTATTGTCCTAAGGTTTACATGACCAAGTCTCTTATGCCATAATTCACTAGCTTTACTAATTTGATTGAATAAGCAAATTTTTGATTTAGCTGAATTGAAATTAACCAAGTATTTGTTTCCTAGTCTAATACCAGTTAAAACAATTTTGTTTTTATCAGAAGAATTGAGCATAGAGATTTATTAAATATTACCTGATAACCTTCATCATATAGTTGACTTATGGATATGAGGTTATGCTTCAGTCCATTCACCATAAGCTCCCTTTTTGAATGTGACTACTCCAATCTTGACATTTCCATATCCTTCTGTTTGTCCACAATTGGAGTCTCCAAAGATCACATTGGGTCCAAGCTTTGCTTTAAAGTCACTTAGGTTGGCCTTTGAACCTGTCATATGTTTTGAGAAACCACTATCCAAATATCATTGTTCCTCTGTTGTAGGATAATTCTTCACCTGCATAAAAATAAGTTAGGTGTTTTTGACCCAGGTTACCTTGGGTCCTTGATTTCTTTCAAAACAATAACTGGAAATATAAGAATAATCAGGTTGATCCTTATAACCAAATGGGTGATATCTCCTAGGAGGGATTATCAACTGAGTAAAAGGATTAACAAGTTTTGATTTTTGATTATTAGTTTGATAAAAATTAAAATTTCTGTTTTGAAAATTTGAGTTCGACAAATTTAGTTGAATTTGTCGATCTGAGTTCGACGAAAAGTATTGATTCCATCGATCTCGGTTCACAGAATGATAATACTCATTTCTTGTATTCCAAAATCGTCGATCTCGGTTCGACGAAATATGTTGATTTCGTCAAGCACCCTTTGTTGAGTTATCATACCCAAATTCTTGGTTCAGAGTTCATCGATCGCCAATGCATAATACTGATTTCATCGATCTCGGTTCGACGAATTTTGTTAAACAATATTTTTATGAGATTTTTTATTTTTTTTATATTTATTCTTTGGTAAGATTTCAGTATTTTTATTTGTAAGTTGTAAAACTTCTTTTCCTTTTTCTTTTGCAGAAATGAAATTCATGGGTTTAGATAATATATTTTTCTCAAAAAATTAAGGCTGACTTGATGAAGCACTCAAGCCCAGTTTACTATTTAATCTAGGATTCACTATGCTTGTGATATCCATCAATTTGATACTTCTGCCATTAAGGGATTCTTCAAATATTTTAGCCTCATTTAGTTTACTTTATAAAGATAATATTTGTTATGAAGTAGTTTTTAAGTCTTCTTTTAGTTTTGAATTTTCTGAAGAAAAATTATCAAGTTCAATTAATTTTTCTCTGAGAAGTTTGATTTCTTTCTCATATTTAATTAACTCTTGACATAATAATTTAAAGTCTAATTTGAATTGATCAGAAGTAAAATCAAAGGTAGAGATTACCTGGTCTTCCTCTGATTCTGATTCTGATTCTTACTCAGAGTTGCTGCATGATGCATTAATTGCCATCATAGAGATCTCTTTAGCTTTTTCTTTTTCTTCATCCTCACTGGAGCTGGATGAAGAGTCTGAATCTGAGTCACTCCATGTCTCAGCTACAAATCCTCTCTCTTTCTTCCTGTATTTGTTGGAAGAGGATTTGTTGGAGTGCTTTCTGGAGTCTATCTCCTTCTTCTTTTCTTTCTTCTTCTCAGGGCATTCTGACAACATGTGTCCAGGTTTCCTGCATCCATAACAAACAATTTCTTTAGTGGGGGTTTTGTCATACCTGGGTTTGTCTTCATTTCTGGAAGACCTTCTCCTGAAGTCCTTCTTGGCCATTTTGTAGAATCTTTTGACCGGAAGACTCATGAGTGTTGGGTCCGACATTCCTTTACTTGACCCGTGGCGCTCTGCTACTTATTTAAGAAATTAAGTAGCACCCTTTCCAATAGTCTGGGCTTTTGGAACAGTTGGGTATGCGTTTGATCCTATAATTTGTATCAGAGGAGGTCGCGGGTTCAAGACCGGGGGGGCACTACTAAATCCCAATTTTTCCCTTCTACCTGTGTGGGTCCGGCGGGTCAGGCAGCCATGGACATGTGGTAACCCCACCTATGAGCCGTGTGGGCCATGTGGTAACCCTACCTCTGAGCCGACGAGTTGTGTTGGACGCCGAGGGGGGGGGGGGGGATTATTGGGTCCGACATTCCTTCACTTGACCCGTGGCGCTCTGCTACTTATTTAAGAAATTAAGTAGCTCCCTTTCCAACAGTCCGGGCTTTTGGAACAGTTGGGTATGCGCTTCATCCTACAATGAGGTCTTTATTTTCTGGAAGACATTCTTCTTCATCTATAGCCTGAAAAGCTATGCTTTTCTCTTTCCTTACTGAAGGTAAACCCACTTGTTCGGCTTCCCTTGTCTTGATAAGCTGCTCAAAAGGCTTGAGCTTTTCCAACAAGGTCTCTGTTGAGATTTCATTAAAGCTTCTGGCTTTCTTGATTGACCAGATCCTAGAGTCCCATGTGCTAGGGAAGCACATAAGGATCTTGTCATTGACTTCTGTCAATGAGATGTCTTTCTCTAGGGTTTTTAGCTCATTGATGATGAGGCTGAGTCTGGTGTACATCTCAGCAACTGATTCAGATTCACCCTTATTGAAATTCTCATATTAAGAAATCAAGTGGGCTCTTTTTGAAAGTGAGGGTAAGATCTACCTTTACTCTAGAGGGGGGGGGGGGTGAATAAAGTATATTAAAATAATTTTCCAGATAAAAAATTAATTGCAGTGGAAGGCTTGATTTAAGTATATGTGTAATGTGCTTATAGCAAATAAAACTAAGATAGCAATAAAGCAAAAATCACAGCACAAAACAAAACAAAAACACAGCAATCTAGAAGACATAAGGATCTATAGTGGTTCCCCAATCAACCTGGGTACATCCACTCTTCTACCACCCTAGGTAGGAATCTACTGCAGGAATAGTTGATTAGGTGTCCTGGGCACCAATGAGCTTTTGATAAGGTGCTCAAAAACCAAACCAGATTTTTTGATCAGGTGTCTTTCCACCACTGAGTTTTGACAAGGTCTCAAAAACCAGCCATAAAAATTTTGAAGGGAGTTTTGAGAAACCCTTTTACAGCAGAGTAAGGAAAAAGAAAAGAGTTGTTGTTCTTCTCTGTCAACAGTCTAAGAGAAGACTAGTGGATGATGTTGTCAAAGATCCCCCTGAGATCTACAATTGTTCAGGAAGAAGAGCTTTACATAGGGTGATAGGTCTTTAGTAACTTTAGATCTCCAGCAAGAGATGATTTCAGCAGTTGCTGAAATATGATGTGTCTGGAGTCTTTGATTGATGAAGCCTTTGAACACTTGAATCAGAAGAGATCTTGAAAGAATAGAGGAATTCTTTTCTGTGTGTTGATCTCCTTCACTGTTATATTCCTTGTGTTCAGTATGAATTCTGACTTAGTAATCCTGTAGACTTGTGTCTCTAGTTGATTGATATCTCATATATTTTTCTCAAATGATTCTGAAGAGATATATTGAAATTCAGTCTTCTGGATAGCCGTTAAACAGTCATAAATGACTTCCTTAAATGAAATTTGTCTCTGGAGGAAAGTCCTAAGAGACATTCCTTTTTGTCTTCCTTGAAACTTGCTCTAGAATAATTAAAACGGCTACAAAATCCTTTGAAATGAATGCTGGATATGAATCAGATTGAATACCATAACTTACTGAATTTGAATTCCTGAAATCGTCGATCTCTTCAGAAAAGCATCGATCTGAGCTAGACTATCGTCGACCTGAGCTCAGAGACTGAACTTATACTTTAGACAGAAATCATCGATCTGAGCTCAACTATCGTCGACCTTAGCTCAGAGATTGGATTAAGGCTAGAGACAGAAACGTCGATCTGAGCTCGAAGATTGTCGAACCGAGTTCGACTACTCGTTGAACTGAGCTCAGAGATAGTCGAATTGAGTTCGACGTTTCGTCGACCTGAGCTCGATGAAAATTGTCCTAGTCTTCAGCACTTGAGTTCTGATCTTAGAGGTCTTGGGGGCAGCTTCCAAACCTAAGTTCTAACCCTTAAACTCATTCTAATTGACCTTTAAGACTATACAATAAGGTCAAAATAATTTCCTAAGAACATAGTGATCCTTGCCCAAATTAGTAATAGGGTGTTCCAACACTCTTGTCCTTTATCTAATCTGCAGATCCTGCAACCACCCCATTTAGGGAATCCCAGATATCTTTGGCTGAAGTGCATTCAGCAACTTTTTGGAATATGTCATCAGATATAGTTTGAGTCAGGATGTTCATTGCTTTGGCATCTGCAACTTTCAGCTTCTTCTGAGCCTCTGTCCACTCAGGTGGTGGAACAACACTTGTGCTTGTTATTGTAGTTGGTGTAGGGGGACCTGACAAGATAGAATTATAGATTTCTTCATCAATGGAATTCATATAAAGTTTAATTCTTGTCTTTCAAAGTGCAAACTTACTTAAGTTGCACACTTGAGGTCTAGTGCTTGAAAATTCCTTGTTTTGTGCCATGATAGAAAATCTAGATAAGAATAAGATCTATCAGATCTTTTTGTTCAGTTGTTAGCCTGTACAACAAAGAAACCACCCTCTGATACTAATTGAATGTGAGGGATAGATCTTATAATTACTCTAGAGGGGGGGGGTGAATAGAGTATTAAAATGATTTACTGGTTTTTATGGCGGATTAAAATAAAGTGATAAATATAAGTATAAGGAGAAATATTACAGCACACAAGCACAGAAATAATCAACACAGATGACACAAGAATTATAGTGGTTCCCCAATAAACCTAGGTACATCCACTCTTCTACCACCCTAGTAGGAATCCACTACTATTTTTTAATCATGAGCCCTGCCACCAAAGGTTTTTGCTCAGGTGCCTTATCACCACAAGATCTATCTTTCTAAGGGAGATCTAGCAACCCTTTGAGCTTTTGATTTGTTGCCCAAAAACCAATCTTAGTCTTTTGATTAGGAGACTTAACAACCAAAAGTATAACTTTTGAAGGGAGTTAAAACCCTGTACACAGTTGGATGAAATAAACAAAAAGGTTGAATATGTTCTTCTCTGTCAATAATCTGAGAGAAGAAGACTAGTGGATTCTGATGAAGCAGAAAGCTCCCCCTAATATGAATAGAGTTGATGATCAGGTGAGGGAGTCCTTTTCTGTTCAGGGTGTAGGGCTTCAAATGATGTTGCTCTTCAAGCTTTTAGACTGATTTTTATTGTTTGTCTCTTGAAAGCCTGAAGCAGATGAAGAACACTGAGTGTGTGAGAGAAGTTTGTTCTTCACTATCTGTTAATACTTTTTCACTGATTCACTTCTCTTGTGATTGTTATTTTTGAGTTGTAAAACCCTCTTTTTTTTCTTTTTAAAACCCCGGGGTATTATGCCCAGAATTGACGTTTTGCAGTGACACCGACACTCGGGAAGGTCGCCACTATAAAATGTCAATCCTGCCAGCCTTTTACGATCACCAAAGAAAAAGAAGCTTAAACCAGTTCTGATAAAACTAAGTCCACAATCACATATAATATAAAATATGAGAAATCATATCAATTTCACATGATAAAAGAAGTACTGAAAAAGAATAGTATGATGAAATAAAAACGGGCTCAAGCCTGGTACATCAATCCTCATTACAAACTCTTGCGGAAGCTAAATAAACTAAACACTCACGGAGCAAGTAGCCTGTTCTCCTGTGCTATACTGGCCCACCTCCATGTACACCGTACTCCGCTAGTGCTGTATCTCCTGCTATTGCTCCCTGTCTCCCATCCGGAGCCCTTGGAATGTTGTGGTCCGAAAACCGTTAGTCAAAAAGACTAAGTCCTATCATCCCCTCCCCCTCCCCCATGGCTCCTAGGAACCGAGTAGGGAGGAGGAAAGGGAAGCTATGAAGGTGGAGAATAAACAAGCAGGTGAGGGTGGAACTATTTTAGCAGTTATTTATAATGTATATACAGCTAAGAAAGAAAGGTATAGACTAGCAATTCTATAATATTGAGCAGTAAGGTAAACAGGTAAGGTATAACAACATATGTAAGAAAGACATACTAAGGAATAAGTAACCTTAACTTATATGAATGCCCATACAAACTTATAAGTTAAGGGATCTTCTGCAAGGCTCCCATCGTATAAAAGTCACATATTCATTTATACGTTGGGGTGTAGTTTGAATGCAAGTATGAGTGTAGTGATATGTTATGCCATGATTTATGCAAGTGCAAATCACGCACACGACTCTATGTGAATAGACATTTAGTTCCCCCTTTTGGGTAGCTAGCTTCACTCCTAGGAACCTCCGTAGTGGTAAACGGAGACAGTGGGTCGGGCCCCCCACTCCTAGGCGGTTATCCACACTACCAGGCCTAGCCCTTTCGTATGCCTCTAGAAGGACACAACCTAGAGTCACCATGTACTAATGTTGGCCATATCCACAAGACTTCCTTTGGCTAAGTGTAAACCACACCCGCCGAGTCAGCGTATCAACATCGCTGTGAACGACAACCCGATACTGAAGACCCACCACCTTTATCTATGCACATACAATAGTAATATATTATCCTACCGAGCCATCGGCTTGCCGGGCTAACCTTCCCACCACTAAAACCACCGAGCCTACCGCTCATGAGACCCAACCTAACTCCTACGATACTGGGAATTGTGAGTGTATGTGTAATCCCAATTATATTAATTACTCATATCATTGCTTATTCTTACGGTTTACGTTAACACTGGACTGCCCAAGGAATTCCCCGTGAAGGGCTCTCGAGGGCACTAGGAACTACGATGGGCTGAAGCCCAAAGCTCCCATTTGCAAGAGACTTACTATTATTGGTTAATACCCAATCCCTGATCCCTTTTAATGTTATATTAAATCTAACCCTAGTGTATTTGACCCTTCTTCTCTGTGGGAAAGATGATCCTTCGTCGATCCCGAGCACCACCTATACTATTCAACCCATCATTATTCCCAATGATGAACTCCTTAGTACATGACCTTAACCAATAGCCTAATATCTCAGCTCTCTAAGTTCATTTTGCAGTTTTACTATGAGCGGACCATCCTAAGCTATATGATGTACATAATAGGAGGTACTCCAAATTTTCATCCAACAGCCTTAAGATAATTAAGGAGGGTCTATAATGACATTATTAGCCTAAATCCAGAAATTTATAATTTTCTAATTAAATTTTATATTTAATTAATTTTTCCCAAAATTAATCCATAGGTGATTTGAACATGAAGTACTGAATTTACTTAGGGTATGACCATACAAAAATCATGAACACTGTAGGATAACAAGATATCAGTGAATACTAAATATGATAAACTTTCATAAAACATTTAACCTCTAAATATTTAATCCAAACTAATTTATATAAATAGGGGTATTGAAGGAAGTACCAAAAATACTTGTCCAAAAATTTCTCAAAAATTAACCGAGCTACAGTATGATCATAAAACTTCACTTCCTAAGTTTCATGAAATTCCCAAGTCAGTAAATCAGGTAAAAGATTATCCTAAGGTAAACAATGATAAGACACTTTATGAAGACACACCCTTGTAATCTCAATTAAACAACATTTAACAATTTTTCCATGCTTTTATATGCCCTAATATGTTCCTTGACTAAGTATCACAATTTTCCAGCAAGCTATAATATTTGTTTCCTATTTATCCAGGTAAGGTGCACTAATTTAATTTACAAAAGAAGTACTTCAAATAAAGCTTCAACCACTCCAGATAAATTACTAGTGCAACCTAATGTCATTTGATTATCTATTTCAGAATTTCAAACAATTCTACCACCTATACATCATATTTTCATCATTAACATAAAAAAGGGAAATATGGAAGCTACTACTACAAGGATGATCTACTGATCTTTAAACATTCTATTATAAATACCAGAGGTTAATAATACTATGAAATTATCCATACAAAAATATCACCAAGATTCAGGGTCATTTGACCCATAAGATAATTTCTAGGGTTTAAAGTCCTAAATACTTATTAAGTGGTTAATGTGGAGTGCATGTGTCTAAATACCACCATATCCCTTCCTAGGGCATTTCACCATCCTAGGATCTCATGGACTAATCCCAAAGTCCATGCAAGCACATAATCCCCTATGTCCTTCACAAGCCCCCAAAGTTCAACCTAAAGGTTAGAACTAGGGTCCTAGGGCAAATCAACCCTAATCCACCCCATAATCCCTATTAGGGTGTTAAATGTCATGTCAAATCAGTGGCCCAAATTTCAACCTCTATTGAGGTGGTTTGTCCACTCAAACCCACAAGGGCACTTTTGACCTAAATACCCCTTTTAGGGCAAGGCTATGGTTTGCTTATTTCCAAACTAAATCATCTCCAAAAGGGAAGAAAATTTATACAGAGCCTTATGATGACCCCAAGGACCACTAACTAGAATTTGTGAGGGTTTGAAGGTCATTAGGTCCCCTAATTAAATTACCCTAGGATTATTATATTATTTCAAAAACTATAGAAAACGTATCTCTAAAAGTTCCCATTTTTGGACATGACCTAGGTATAGGTTAGAATGACTCCCTATCCAAATTTCAGGTCATTTGGACATGTGATGAAGTAGGGGAACTCATTTTAATCTTTGACGAGCCCTAGGTATAGACGCCACCAAAATCAGTGCCTGGTCAAACCAGATATCCAAATTGGTTCAAATTAATTTTAAATTAAAGTACACCCATAGGGCTACAATTTATATTTTGACCACTTTCTCTGTACAGGCCTCTAAGTATTTGTAAAATAATTCCTAAACTGATTGATTTTGTGTGATAGAATTATACAAAATATATAATATATATAACATGATCTTGCACAGATCTTGACACAGCATGGATGACATCTGGTCATCTTCAAGCTCCAGCCGACGGTCCCGATTCCCTCATCCTGGGCCAACTTCAAGCCGCCGATGTGTAACGACCCCATCCGTTAAATGACGTATAGTAGAAGGTCCGGCCGGGGCCCCACACTATATGCCACAAACAGACGGTGAGGTCACAGGAGAGTACCAAATCAAACACGAATCCTAACTCAGAGCATTCTAGCGGAAGCTTTCAGTTACAACTTTGAACTCTTAACCGGAATGTCCAATATATAAACCCACATTTATATATAAACCATGGAATGTACACAACCACAAGAGTTTGGCCTTAAGGCCTTACAATTCCTCTGAACATACATCATGTTTTACAAACCTCGGCGCGCAGGCCGGCCATACATGAGTAAAAGAGAAAACAAAACAATGGCTTAGCCTTCGAGGCTAGCCGCAGCAGCAGCAGCAACAGCAGTAGGGCTCTCCCGCCCATCACTTACCACTTGGCTCTCCAGCACCTGCACGGGAACAATTCCACCCAACCGGTGGCAAACAATGCAACGGTCAGCATTCAGCTGACCCAATTATAACAATCCTACCCCTTTCTCGGGGCATGAGCATTCTTTCCCTGCAAGCATGGCATCAACAATAGCAACTATGTGCGCGCAGGCACATTCAAGCCATCACAACCATCGGCCGCCCGGCCCGACAGTCCGTGCACTCAGGGCACATTTTCGGTGTACCGGAATACCAGGGTCAACACCACCGTCTACACGGTATTTGAGCATTTCTAGTCTTTCCGGCGCGCGGGCCTAAGACTCTCATTAGGCGCTCCAACAAAACCTATACCAGGCTTCCAAGTCGGACGGACCTAACGCAGGTACGGATCAGCCACCCCCCGTTGCTCAAGTCGCCGAGCCACCTCGAATACGGAAGTATCCATGGCATTTTATAGGCGCGGGTCGGTTTCACCTTTCCTGTTCGGCACTCAGCCTTTTCAACGAGTTGCAGCCCAACGGCTCAACTACTCACAAAGTGGCAACGCACGGCCACAAGAGTTGCCGCCAACCCTCTTCATTTCCTGGACATCGTCCAGTACTTCCTGCCGCACCAAGCAACAGGTAGGAACAAGGCATCACAAGCCATTATCACGGAGCCTTCTCCGATATGCAAACAAGCATCACCAATCCAGATTCCATCCAGATGGGCTTCACACAGCATGCCTAGAGCCGTACTCCAATTCCGGCCTCTAACAAGGGGGACTTCACATATCTACCCCAAGGGACACCACAACCCACCGTACACTCGCGGGGAAGGGCTTTCCCTATGCAATGCAGAAAAGAAGGACTTCACATGTCCAAGGAGGGAGATCGTTACCCTTGTCGATCTCTTCGGTGCCATCGCAAACTAGCCGGTGAGAAAGAACCGCAGCAGCCTTGCCGTCACAACGCCGGCTTCGGATCGCGAATCGGACCACGGGAGCTTCGCCGGTGGCTTGGTCTCCTCCTCCTTCTTCCTCTCTTCCTCTCTCTTTTTCTCTTCCTTAAGAATAAAAGAAGAATGAAGCTCCTTCTCTCACGACTTATCTAGCCCAAGAAACCACCTGAGCCTTTGGATCAAAAGAGAGGAAACTGAACGGCCAAGATCACCCCAAAATTTCACTTTTTGGCCGACACGGCCTGTGACACGCCCGTGTCACAGGCCGTGTACCCCTTCAGCGGTGCACACAGCTTGAACCGACTGAACCACACGGGTCATCGACACGCCCGTGTCGGACCTGACACGCCCGTGTCAAACCTGAGACACGCCCGTGTCTCCTGCTCCATCGAGCTGCAACCAGAACACGGGTCGGAACACGGCAGCTGACACGCCCGTGTCCAGCCTGACACGCCCGTGTTCCCGGCCGTGTTCAAGGCCGTGTCCGGCTCTGCCCGGAATAGGCCAATGTTGCAAAATAAATAGAACACGCCCTGGGACACGCCCGTGTCCCTGGCCGTGTCACCCGACACGCCCTGGGACACGCCCGTGTCCCAGGCCGTGTAACCTGACCTGCTACTCAATTCTCAAGTTGAGTCTATTGGGGCCTTTTTGGGGTGTTACAACCCTCTCCCCCTTAACAAAATTTCGTCCCGAAATTTGCACGGTAAGGAAAGAAAACCAGCAATGCTATAAGCATGTTATAACAAAAAGTACACGGTCTACAGTTATACAAATAACTCGGGAAACTCGGCTCGCATGGTCTGCTCTCGCTCCCATGTTAGCTCTTCACGGCCACAATTGTCCCATCGGACCTTGACCATCCCGATCACCTTGTTTCGCAACTGCTTCTCGGCTCGATCCTCGATCCGAATGGGTCTAACCCTCGTCGTTAGCCCATACTCGACCGGTACCCGATCAGCCTCCACGACTTGAGCTGGATCCTTTACCGCCTTACGAAGGACTGAGATGTGAAACACATCATGTAATCCACCCAAGTCCGCTGACAGTGCTAGTCGATAAGCAGCCTCCCCAACACGCTCCACCACCTCAAACGGACCAAGATACCTCGGACTTAGCTTTTTCAAACGCCGAATCCTGGACACACCTTTGAAGGGTTTGATCTTCAAATATACCCAATCACCCACCGCGAACTCCACGTTCCGGTGCTTGGCATTGTAGTACTTGGCTTGACGATCTTGGGCTATCAATAGCCTCTCCCGAATAGAGCGGATGAGCGAAGTAGCTTCTTCGACTTCCTTTTTCCCATTCAGCTTCGATTCGCCTGCTTCTGCCCAAGCTAAGGGTGTACGGCATTTCCGACCATACAACGCCTCGAATGGTGCCATACCAATACTCGCTTGGTAGCTATTATTATAGGCAAATTCGACGAGAAATATATACTCTTCCCATCTTTTACCAAAGTCTAGGGCGCACATGCGGAGCATATCCTCCATCGTCCTGTTGGTTCGTTCAGTCTGGCCATCCGTTTGGGGATGAAAGGCCGTACTAAACGCCAATTTTGTACCCAACATTTGATGAACGAGCCGCCAATCATTCGATGTGAACCGCCCATCACGGTCACTAACGATGCTCCGGGGAACACCGTGCAGTCGAACAACCTGCTCCACATACAGCTTGGCCAAGGTTTCCACTGAATCATCTCGCCTGTTTGGAAGGAAGTGTGCCACTTTCGTCAACCGGTCCACAATCACCCAGATTGAATCATGACCGCGTTGAGATCTCGGCAACCCGTGCACGAAATCCATCGAAATATCATCGAACTTCCACTCCGGAATAGGTAACGACTTCAGAAACCCGCCAGGCTTCTGGCATTCTGCTTTCACCAACGCACAGGTGTTGCATTTAGCCACATAACGAGCCACATCTCTCTTTAATCCGGGCCACCAGAACAGCTTTTTCATGTCCCTGTACATCTTTGTGCTCCCTGGGTGAACTGAGTACTTTGCAAAGTGAGCTTCGTACATCAACTCTTCCCTCAGTTTACCCACACTTGGGACGCATACTCGACCATTTCTCCGTAACAACCCGTTATCCCAAGAGAATTGATCATCCGGCCCATCTTTAGCATAGCGCTGGAGACTTTCATCAAGCTCCGTTGCTCGCCGAACTCTGTCCGTAAGGTCATATTGCACCTCCGTCCAGTTCAAGCACGCATCGGTTGACGCACCCTTGTCAACACACGATATCTCCATTGCCTCCAATTCTTGGATCAAACGCTGATCATGCCTCTGCAACCAGCTTGCCCGTACCGGAGTCTTCCGACTCAAAGCATCAGCGACCACATTTCCCTTCCCGGGAGTATAGTGAATCTCGAAGGTGTAGTCCCCGAGGAACTCCATCCATCTTCGTTGTCGCATATTCAAATCCTTCTGATCCAACAAATACTTTAGGCTCTTGTGATCTGTATAGATATCCACTTTGACGCCATAGAGATAGTGCCGCCACAACTTGAGCGCAAAGATTACCGCCGCCAACTCCAAATCATGGACGGGATAATTCCGCTCATGCACTTTCAACTGACGTGAGCCATAAGCAATTACTTTCCCAAACTGCAGAAGAACGCAGCCTAAGCCGCTCCCAGATGCATCACTATAGATCTCATACCCATCGGTACCACATGGCGATGTCAACACAGGCGCCGTGGTCAAACGACTCTTCAAGTCTTCAAAAGCTCGAGCGCACTCCGGCGTCCAGATGAACTTTTGATCTTTCCTCGTCAGCGTGGTGAGAGGTAAAGCAATCCGTGAGAAGTTTTCCACAAACCGTCTATAGTAGCCCGCAAGTCCAAGGAAGCTCCTGACCTCGGCCACTGAAGACATCACTGGCCAATCTCGGATGGCACTTATCTTCAACGGATCCACCGCGATACCCTCTCCACTTACCACATGGCCTAAAAAGGCTACTGAAGAGAGCCAGAACTCACACTTTGAGAACTTGGCAAAAAGTTTATTCCTCCGCAGGGTATGCAAGACCAACCGCAAATGGTTTGCGTGATCCTCTTCCGACTGAGAGTATACTAAGATGTCATCGATAAACACAATAACAAACAAATCCAAGTACTCTCGGAACGTTCGATGCATTAGGTCCATAAATACCGAAGGCGCATTACATAGGCCAAACGGCATTACCGTGAACTCATAATGACCGTAGCGTGTTCCAAACGCTGTCTTGGGAATGTCACCTTCCCGAATCCTTAGCTGATAATATCCCGATTTCAGATCCAACTTGGAATAGACCGTTGATCCCGCCAGCTGATCAAAAAGGTCATCAATCCGTGGGATCGGATATTTGTTTTTCTCCGTCAGCTTATTCAACTCGCGGTAGTCAATACACAACCGTAAGCTACCATCTTTCTTTTTCACAAAGAGAACAGGCGCGCTCCAAGGTGACATACTTGGGCGTATATAACCCTGCTCCAACAACTCTTGCAGTTGGACTTTCAACTCAGCCATCTCTTTTGGCGCGACGCGATATGGAGAGCGGGCCACAGGTTTCGCACCTGGCACCAACTCAATAGAGAAGTCAATCTCCCGCTGGGGTGGTAACCCAGGAAGATCTTTAGGAAACACATCGGCAAACTCTGACACAACTGGCACTTCACCGACACTGGCCTTTGGCTCAACAGCCTGAATTAGCGTGAAGAATAACTCCGCGCCCTTCCGCACAGCATTGACGACTTGGAGTGCAGACAACAACGTTCCGCCAACTCCTCGCATACCAGCGAACTTCGTCACAAGCCCGGTATTCTGGCCCAGTGTAATCTCTTTGGAGTTGCAATCAATAAAGGCACGCTGCTCCGAGAGCCAGTCCATACCAAAGATCACATCAAACTCCGATAACGGTAGCACAGCTGCACTCAAACCGAAATCCCGACTTCCTATTTGCACATCCACATCGCAAGCCCTATCCGCAAGCATCACACAGCCATTCGGCAATAGCACCCTTGTACTATCCACCGTCACATGACTCTGTACCCCAATGCGAGATACGAAATCCTCAGACAGAAAAGAATGCGAAGCACCCGTATCAAACAGGGCTCTCGCTAAGTTATTCCGAATCAGGACAAAGCCTGCAGCACACACACATCATGCACAAGCTAAACAAAACCAAAACCAAAAGCACAGCAAGTAAACTAAATCAACTCGTACCTGTGACGACGTCACTTTGCTTAATCGCTTCCTGTTGGCCAAGTTGATAGATTCGGGGCTGCGCCTGGGAAGCAGAGGAATCCACCACCGCTTTGCCCTTCTCAGCATATGACGCACCCGTCTTCTTTTCCCCTTTGGGCTGCACAACTCGACAATCACGAGCTATATGCCCCACCCGGCCACAGTTATAGCACGTACGAGCATCCGGCCTTGATGTCGCTCCCGACACAACGGTCGTAGTTACTTGCCCAGATGGCTTGGACCTCTTGCCCCCTTTCTTCTGGTAAAACGACTTGCCTGGGCGAGGTGCTTGAAACTCTGGCTTAGACACCACCAAGCCCTTATTCCCTTGCACTCGCCTCATGTCCTTTTCCAACGCGCACGCCGTATCAACCAACGCCTGGAACCCTTGGCTCACAGAACTTGAAAGCAGGAATCGTAACTCATCCCGCAATCCTTCATAGAACCGATTCGTTTTCCTTTGGTCATCCGCGAAGATTGTTCCCGCATATCGTCCCAACCTGGTAAACTCGTGCAAGTAGACATCCACACTATCTTCCCCTTGCTTTAACCGTTGGAACTCGTTTTCCATAGCAATACGTTGCGCCGCTGGGACATGTTTCGCCAGAAAGATCCGAGAGAACTCCTCAATCGATACTTGTGTTAATTGCCTGCCCGCCAAATGGTGTAACTCTACCTCATCCCACCACAACCGCGCCTCCCCTTCAAGCATGAAGGTGGCTAAGGTGACCTTGAGAGTTTCCTCCGCCCTGATCGCTGTCATTATCCTCTTGACACGCGATAACCAATCTTCCGCCTGCGTTGGGGATCCCATTCCCGCAAACGTCGGAGGACTGAAGCTCATGAATTGCTTCAACTGTCGGTCAGCTGCTCGTGGATCTACAGCCTCAACCGGCTCGGGTCTTACATCAACACGAACTGGCGCTACCGCCGGCTGCGCTTGCCCGGTCGGCTGAATCATGGCAAAGAGCGCCTCAGCAACTAAACGAACAGTTTCCGCAGATGGAGGAGGTGTTGGCACCTCAGCTGGTGCCGCACTCTCATCAGAACGCTGGGGCTCAGACTGCCCAGCACCACTACGTGTCACCTATAGGTGGACAAGACACACATTAGCGAACGTATGCAAGCAAAACAACACAAAAAGGAACGCGCAGATTCCTCAAACAAGATTTTGTACATTCCTTTGGACATTCCAGAGTTCATTAGCGTTACAGCAGGTCGCACAAACACGTGCGCGCCACCCCACAAAAGAATTCGACCACGAATTCGAAAGAGGAAGACCGACGAAAAGCTGATACCAAAATGTAACGACCCCATCCGTTAAATGACGTATAGTAGAAGGTCCGGCCGGGGCCCCACACTATATGCCACAAACAGACGGTGAGGTCACAGGAGAGTACCAAATCAAACACGAATCCTAACTCAGAGCATTCTAGCGGAAGCTTTCAGTTACAACTTTGAACTCTTAACCGGAATGTCCAATATATAAACCCACATTTATATATAAACCATGGAATGTACACAACCACAAGAGTTTGGCCTTAAGGCCTTACAATTCCTCTGAACATACATCATGTTTTACAAACCTCGGCGCGCAGGCCGGCCATACATGAGTAAAAGAGAAAACAAAACAATGGCTTAGCCTTCGAGGCTAGCCGCAGCAGCAGCAGCAACAGCAGTAGGGCTCTCCCGCCCATCACTTACCACTTGGCTCTCCAGCACCTGCACGGGAACAATTCCACCCAACCGGTGGCAAACAATGCAACGGTCAGCATTCAGCTGACCCAATTATAACAATCCTACCCCTTTCTCGGGGCATGAGCATTCTTTCCCTGCAAGCATGGCATCAACAATAGCAACTATGTGCGCGCAGGCACATTCAAGCCATCACAACCATCGGCCGCCCGGCCCGACAGTCCGTGCACTCAGGGCACATTTTCGGTGTACCGGAATACCAGGGTCAACACCACCGTCTACACGGTATTTGAGCATTTCTAGTCTTTCCGGCGCGCGGGCCTAAGACTCTCATTAGGCGCTCCAACAAAACCTATACCAGGCTTCCAAGTCGGACGGACCTAACGCAGGTACGGATCAGCCACCCCCCGTTGCTCAAGTCGCCGAGCCACCTCGAATACGGAAGTATCCATGGCATTTTATAGGCGCGGGTCGGTTTCACCTTTCCTGTTCGGCACTCAGCCTTTTCAACGAGTTGCAGCCCAACGGCTCAACTACTCACAAAGTGGCAACGCACGGCCACAAGAGTTGCCGCCAACCCTCTTCATTTCCTGGACATCGTCCAGTACTTCCTGCCGCACCAAGCAACAGGTAGGAACAAGGCATCACAAGCCATTATCACGGAGCCTTCTCCGATATGCAAACAAGCATCACCAATCCAGATTCCATCCAGATGGGCTTCACACAGCATGCCTAGAGCCGTACTCCAATTCCGGCCTCTAACAAGGGGGACTTCACATATCTACCCCAAGGGACACCACAACCCACCGCACACTCGCGGGGAAGGGCTTTCCCTATGCAATGCAGAAAAGAAGGACTTCACATGTCCAAGGAGGGAGATCGTTACCCTTGTCGATCTCTTCGGTGCCATCGCAAACTAGCCGGTGAGAAAGAACCGCAGCAGCCTTGCCGTCACAACGCCGGCTTCGGATCGCGAATCGGACCACGGGAGCTTCGCCGGTGGCTTGGTCTCCTCCTCCTTCTTCCTCTCTTCCTCTCTCTTTTTCTCTTCCTTAAGAATAAAAGAAGAATGAAGCTCCTTCTCTCACGACTTATCCAGCCCAAGAAACCACCTGAGCCTTTGGATCAAAAGAGAGGAAACTGAACGGCCAAGATCACCCCAAAATTTCACTTTTTGGCCGACACGGCCTGTGACACGCCCGTGTCACAGGCCGTGTACCCCTTCAGCGGTGCACACAGCTTGAACCGACTGAACCACACGGGTCATCGACACGCCCGTGTCGGACCTGACACGCCCGTGTCAAACCTGAGACACGCCCGTGTCTCCTGCTCCATCGAGCTGCAACCAGAACACGGGTCGGAACACGGCAGCTGACACGCCCGTGTCCAGCCTGACACGCCCGTGTTCCCGGCCGTGTTCAAGGCCGTGTCCGGCTCTGCCCGGAATAGGCCAATGTTGCAAAATAAATAGAACACGCCCTGGGACACGCCCGTGTCCCTGGCCGTGTCACCCGACACGCCCTGGGACACGCCCGTGTCCCAGGCCGTGTAACCTGACCTGCTACTCAATTCTCAAGTTGAGTCTATTGGGGCCTTTTTGGGGTGTTACACGATGCCGGCCACCCAGCCACCTTCCTGGCCGGCCACCACCTCCGTTGAGGTGGTGGCTGTCGATTGGCGGTGGCACGACTGCCGGAGTGGCGGATTATGGCGATCCCGCACACTCGTTTTTCTCGGAAAAACCATGAAAATCAATCCCTTGATAAGGCTCAATTGAGCCCGATCCTTGTCCCTAATTAGTTCTATGATCTACCCATGGAAGGAGTAGAGGAGGACCTTATTGGTGGTCTGGAGTCGAGCCGATCGCCGGATTGCCATTTGCGGTGGAGGTGTCGCCGGAGTTCTGCAAAAACACAGTCAAGTGGCTCGAAACCATCGGGGAAAGGGTGGAAACGACTCCCTGATGCCTAGTGATGCTTTTAGAGCACTCAAATGGGATAGGGGAAGAGTGTAGGCTGAAATGGCCATTAAAGGTCATTTTCGGCCATGGTGGTGGGGGTGAACTTGGGATGATTATGAATGTTGGTCTCCTCCAAATTATCCTGGAAAGATGAATCCAGCCAAAGGAGGTGAGGGGAGGGGCTCTTGATCTCTTATGCCATGAATGCCCTCCTTATTTCCCCACTTTCTCTCTCCTCCATTAAAGGGTAAAATGGAGTTTTCTCTCTCCTAGACACCTTGGCCGATTTTGATCATCTCTCTAGCCTAATGGCAGCCCACTAACTCATATTAATCATTAAAAATGGGTTAGCCTAAGTGGGGGAAATGAGTTTGATCTTGGGTTAGTCTATTTAGGCTAGTTTGACCTAAACCTAAACTAGGGTTGACCTTAGTCAACATGACCATTTGGGTTGACCCTAATGGGTCTTGGTGACCCATTGGCCTCCCCTAGGGTCTAGGTAGGGTTGGGTAGGGTTGACTTGGCACTTTGGAGGTCACTTAACCCTTAGTAAGGGCACTATTACCACTTTGGGGCTAGAGTTGACTTGGGTCAACTTAACCTCTTGAGTTGACCCCAATGGGTCCTTGGTGACCCATTGAACTCAATTTAGGATTAGGAGGGCATGGGTGGGGTCCACTTGGTTAAGGAAGGGTCAACTGATCCTTAGTATGCTAGCTTGACCCACTTAGGGTTATGGTGGTCTTAGGCCAACTTGGCTACTTTAATTGCCCCCCAATGGGTCCTAAGTGACCCTATGGACCTCCCAAGGGGGTTAAGGGTATTGTGGTAGGGTCATGGGGTCAAGTTGGAGCCTTAAAGTCAAAACTCTAGGTCTTGTGGTGAGGTTATGCTATAGGCAGACCAAGGTGATCTTCACCTTGGCCCTAGTTCACCTGACCCTTGAGCTTCTTATGGTTTTGTCATGACCTAGTCATGAAAAAACAAAACCTAGGAGTCTAGTTGTTTGAGTGATGTTACATGATCTGTGTATCTCTCAATATATTCTTCTGAAAGAAAATCACTTTATATGTCTTCGGTTCGGATTTAAGACCATTTGAATTTTAAATCTTTCCTTTGAAATTCTCTGCATAATTCAGCAATTCTGAATGGCTAATATTTATCTTGAATGTATTTTCCTAACTATCCCAGTAAATATGGTAGAGCAATAACTCTGTGAAAACCATAATTAATGCTGCTAGGAACAGCTATATTGTTGAGAATATTGAGCATTAATTATCAGAGCATTGCAGTCTTAATATAATAGAATTTGAAATCAAACTGATAGTCGAACTGAGAAACTACAGAGGAAAAGTCGAATAGAACCTGGAAGGAGTTAGTTGAACTCAACAATGATTTCGCCGACCTGAACTCCAAGTTCGTCGAGCTAAGAATTCTCCTTCGTCGAGCTGAGCTCCAAGATCATCGGGCTGAAAAATATACTTGCCAATCTGAGCTCCAAGTTCATCGAACTGAGATAGTCCTTCATCGAGTTGAACTTCTGATATGAGATCATTGTTCGTCGATCTAACCAAGACTTTCGTCGAGCTCAACTCAGAGAAGGAACTCTGAGTTCGTCGATCTGAGATCGACGATCATCGAGCTGAGTTCATTTATCGTCTAATGACTTTCCTGCAATCATTTTAACTGCTTTTCCTTTGAGGTCTTCTGTCTCTAAAGTCTTCTGAAGTGTAGTACTGACAGACTAAGTTGGTGTTGCTGACTTTGACCCTGGAAAACCTATGACCCTAGACTATACATGTTGGGTCATTCTAAGAAATCCAACTAGTAGTCCTTGCCAAATCTAAACGGGGGTTCCAACATAATGGTTGCTAAGTGACACACTGGTGAATATACATTCAAGTAATCCACTCTACTAACTTGTGTGAAACCTTTAGCCACCATGTGTGCTTTATACTTAGCTACGCTACCATTAGTATTAAGCTTCATTTTCAGAACTCACTTACATCCTATTGTTTTAGCCCATTTTGTCTTATCAACTAACATCCAGGTGTTGTTCTGAGTAGTGAATCTCTTGATCTCATCGCTTTCTTATAGATAGATGGATCACCTTTGATGTGGTAAGTGAAAAAATCACTACCGAAGGTTCTGGGAGTTCTCTCTCTCACTGAAGTCCTTCTAGACTTTAGGCCATTATTATCTACTGGAATTGAATAGGAGGTGCTCAGTACTTATTCAGGATCTTCCTCAGTATTAGTTGCTTATATACCTGGGAGTGACGAGTTCTTGTCTTTAAGTAATTTATCCTTAGAGAACACCACATCCCTAGATTCTATAATGATGTTATTAGAAATGCCTAAGAATCTATCTGCAGCACTATTCTCAACACAACCTAAGTAAACACAAGTGTTGGTCCTAGGTCCAAGCTTAGACCTTCTAGGGTCGGAAACCCTAACATAGGTTATACAGCCCCAAGTCTTAAGTCTAGTTATTGTCAGGGGGGGGGGGTATCTTAAACCAAAGCTCTTAGGGTGTGACATCTAACTTCGCATGGGAGACTTTATTCAGAATGTGATTTGTAGTTAAAACTTCTTCTCCCCAATATGCAGTAGGCATACTAGTAGTAATTAGTATAGAATTCAACATCTTTGTTAACGTTCTGTTTTTTCTCTCGATTATACCATTCGATTGAGGTGAGTAAGGAGGAGTGATTTTTGCTATGATTCTTTAAGAGGTAAGGAAATATCTGAACTCACTGGACATGTATTCTCCTCCTCTATCACTTCTAAACCATTTGATCTTCATGTCTAATTGGTTTTCTATCCTGATTTTGAAAAGATTGAACTTTTCAAATGCTTTATCTTTAGTTTTAAGAAGATAAATGTGATAGAACCTAGAGCAGTCATCTATAAAAGTGATCATATACTTTCTTCCTCCTCTAGTGACAAAATTTTTAAAGTCACAGATATCAGAATGTATAAGCTCTAGAGGTATTGTGCTCCTAATAACCATACTAAAAGTTTTCCTAGTGAACTTAGTCTGAGCACACAGTTCACATTTCTCAGGTTTGTTTTTAGTGTCTAATGTGATCTGATGAGTTCTAGCTATTTGGAACATTTTCCTATAGTTCACATATCCTAGTCTCTCATGTAGAGTCTTAGGGCTAACTAAGTTTTTTTGAACTTGTTGAACAAACTCGTTTGCTAGACTTAGTCGGTACATCCTATTTTGGATGTATGCACATCCAAAATAGTGAGAGTTAACTGACAGTATTACTCAACTGCTACAAAATATAAAAGACATATCAACATCACACAATAAACTTATAGACACTAAATTAGCAGCTAATGAAGGAATGAATTTAACGTTCTTTAAAGTTAAAGTCTTACCTTAAGATAACAACAGAGTTGCATTCCCCACCTTCAGCATGTCAGCTGTCTCGCCATTCACCACCGTCACAGACTCTCTTACTATAGTGAGGTCTGTCATCAGATTAGCATTGTTGCAAATATGGCACGTTGCCCCCGAATCAAGGTACCACTCAGTGTTGGCCTTCGCGTTTCCAACCATAGCAACAAAGTTGGATGGCTCTGCAAGGCTAATAATATTGGCATAATTGCCTTCTTGTGGTGCTCTAATCCTTTCACTTTTAGGGAGCCTACAATCAGATTCACTATGTCCCCATTTGTTGCTAGTAATCATGTTAGTCGCAGTTTTTTGCTTGCTAATAGCTTCTAACGTGTGTCTGGTCCTATTTTTATCCTTAATGTGTATGAAGCGCTTGAGGTCATTCAGACAAACCTGCATCTTCTTGCGGTACATTTCAGTTTTGAAATTATACCACGTGAAAGGCAATTTATAAACAATCGTGCCCGCAACAAAAATATCTGGTAGACTAATATTTTCATTGTGCAAGAAATTAACTAATTTTTCAAATTCTGATACCTGAGGGAGAATGGCTTTCTTCTCGTCGAATATGAAGGAATGAAACTTGTCCACCAGGTGTGCTTTTGACAAGTCCTCCTCCTGCCTGAAGTGCTCCTCTAGTGCCTCCCAGATCTCCTTTGCAGTCTTCATCTTGAGGTACATCTTTGCCAGCCTGGAAGAAAGACAGTTCAACAGGTAGTTACGGCAGAAATCCTCATCGTGGATCCACTGTGCCTCGTCGTCAGTCCCCATAACGTCAGCACGATCAGACTGAACTGTGCAGAACACGTTCAGGTACTTCATCCCAAATTGGGTATTCAACTTCCGGTCATTGAACTCGGTCGCCGTGAGTTTTTCCAACTTTATCATAGGAACATGTGAGGAAATATTATTTCCCTTCATCATTTATGACTTCCCTTTCACAAAGATTTGCAAAAAAAAAACTTTCTTTCCACGATCCTTACTTTGCTTGTGAAGAATGTCTGGAGTCAATTAAAGCGAATGAGAAGAAATACAATAAATTTCTCATGTATGATGTCATGAAAAATCACTCCAAAGATTGGTCTTTCTTCTCGGCAGAATGGATCTGAGAAATAGAAAATGAGAAAGGCTCGACAATTTCTATAGGAATCAAGCTAAGATGTCACTGGTTTCTCCAGGCTGCAGGGCAGTATGCCCTTTTTTTCATGATCCCTATCAAAAAAAACTGCGGGATTTTCTTCTTGTCGACGAGATAAAATCATGTCTAGTTTCCTTTCTTTGTCTCGATCGGCTACCGCGGCGGTGGAGATGCGACTCCTTAAAAAAAGCGGCGGAGCGACTGTTCCTCCTTTTCCTTTCTTACCAACACGGGATGGAAGAAAAGCGTCGGTTGAAAAAACATTCCTTTATCTTTCCGATCGGAGCACCGGCGTCAGCGATCGACCTATTTTTTTTATCGAAGCAGTGGCGTTAGAGAAACCCCAGATCAGCGAAACTGCCTGCAGCGCCTTAGTAGCGACGCTTCCTTCTCGTAATGGAACACACCGGCGGCAAGGTGAGAAAAAAAATGAGAACGGTAAAATAGATTGTTACAGGATGCTGAGCCACTGGGCAGTTACTTCGAGAATGAAAGTTTCGCTCGAAGCATCCGGATGGAGATTTAGGTGGAATCCCCTACCCGTTGACCCTATGTGGGTATAAATAGGCAATCCCTAGGAGTTACTATGGGTATCGGATATCCGTGTATCCATATCGACCCGTTAAACCTCTGAACCCGATATTTGTCCAAATATATATCAACAAGAATAATCCCTCTTAAGCTCAATGAAATCTGTGATCCATTGGCATTTGTGGCTACTCGACTCTAATCCTTCTACTTTGGATATTATGGGTATCCAACCACTACAATATTTTTGACATTTAGCAACATTTGATAGTTGTTACCTAAAATGGAAAAGTGTTGCAAAATCAACACCAATGATTCACTAAGGAAGGAGGTGCACACTAGTTAGATGGTGATCCCCTCCGTCGGAGGATTATATATCGGTGAAGCCTTCGCCGAAGATCCATCATCATTGAAGATGTCAGAGAAGCATGCGTCCTTCATCGGAGAAGCAGAGGCCGACTCCTCTTCCTTGTAGAGATCATAATGCGCTCAAAACTTAGAGAGAGGGAAATGAAAGACACAAGACCACGATAACTGATCCAGTGAAGACACGGTCGAGGGCTAGAAAGGCAGCTCTGATGACAAGGTAGGATTTCTCCTTCGACTTTTTTTCTCCGGCAGAGGCGTTCTCCGACGGGAGGCATTTTCTTGGGTTGCATAGAGAAGGGCATGAGCAAGTGGGCCACGAGAAGCTTTTAAGGGTTCGTGAATGGGGGAATCATGCAGAATACAGAAGAAGACAGTAGGTGTAACACCCAAAAAACAATAAGTCCCAAATTGGGGTCAGGCTTGGTGACACGGCCTGGGATACGGGCGTGTCCAGTGCATATGGCCTGGGACACGGGCGTGTCCGACGGCGTGTCCTTTACGGTTGGCGTCTAGTCGAGTTCTCGAGATAGCACGGTCGACGATTGTCGAGAGGCGACACGGCCTGAGACACGGGCGTGTCCCAGGGCGTGTCTTGCTCGGGTGAATAACCGGGTAGCGTTGAGTGGCGAGAACGGCCTGTGACACGGGCGTGTCACAGGGGCGTGTTTGACACACGGCTAAGGACACGGGCGTGTGCCTTAACCGTGTTCTTCTCGGGTGATCTGGTCCTGTGTTGAAGGAGTGATACGGCTAGTCACACGACCGTGTGCTTTATGACACGGGCGTGTCAGGTGTTTGACACGGGCGTGTCTAAGCCCGTGTTCTGGACTGGGTGAGTCAGTTCTGTATCCGCTTAAGGAACATGGTCTGTGACACGAGCGTATCACAAGCCGTGTTCAGTCAAAGAAATGTATTTTGAGAGCGATTCTGAGCCGTTCGTTTTCTTTGATGGAGATCCAATGGCCCTGGTTTCTACTTGGCTTGATAAGGTCAGGAATGGAGGATTTATTTCTCATTCTCATCTCATCATTCTCTTTCTAAAAGTAAGAGAGAGGGGAGAGCAAGAGGAGGAAGAACAAGAGGATTCCGGTCGCCGGTGGTGCTACGGTGGTTCAAATCGCGAGTTGAGTTCGGATTTGCAAAGGCAAGGCTTCTGCGAGAACTTTCATCCGTTTACATTTCTCCCCATGGCTCCGAAGCATCTTCCAAGGGTAATGATTTCCTTCTTGGACAAATGAAGTCCTTCTTTCCTGCATTTGCATAGGAATCCTCCACCAAAAAGTTGGATGGAGAAATGATTCCCTTGGGTCAGTGGTTCGTCTCTTATTGTACTGCATTAGAACCGGAAGAGTAAGTACGGTAAGGCATGCTGTGTGAATCCCATCTGGACATGTTGGTCTGGATTGGTGATGCTTCTTTGCACATCGGAGAAGACTCCGTGTTTATTACTTGTGTGCATGAAATCTATGGTGGATGTCTGTGGCTTGGTGCCGTCGGAAGTACTGGAGGAAGTCCAGGAAATTGTGAGAGTTGGGTTAAACTCTTGTGTCTGTGAGTGCCATGTGGTATGAAGTTGAGCCGTTGGGCTGCAACTGGAGGAAATGCCTTCGTGGCGAACGGGCAAAGTGAAGCCGTACCCGCGTCAGTCCAGTCTTGAGTCTGACGATTTTGAGTAACGGGAATGGTGGATCCGTACCCGCGTTATGGTTGTATAACCTTGGGTGCTTAAGGCCCTGTTAGGATCACATAGCGAGAGTCGATGACTTGCGTGCCGATCAGACTAGGAATGCTCAAATTTGAATGTCATGTCTGGGACCTCTGAACGGTTGTGAGATCCGGTGTTTTTGGTACACAAGAATGTGCCCTGAGTGCACGGAATGTCGGGCCGTCGTGCCGGCATTTGTGATATGTATTGCCTTGGTGGCTGAATATATATGTATGATAGGTAAAATGCTTTGCAGGGAAGGAATTCCGCTGCCCCATGTCAGGGGAAGGATCGTTATAATTGGTCAGCTGAATGCTGACCGTTGCCCTGTTTGCCACCGGTTGATGGATTGGTTCTTGCATGTTGCGTCACAGTTGTTGTTTAAAATTTTTATTTGATGACAATATTTATAAACTATTCTTTATTCTATTTTAGACAACATTTTATAAACGTTGGAAACTAAAGTGTTATTAAAGATCAAAAATATTAAATTGAAGGTACCTTATAATTTTGATGCAGAAATTCACAGAAGTATTTACTTTCTTATATATATTTTTCTTTTTGAAGATCCATGTAGGTGTGCTCTCATGTAGTTACACAAAAATATTTCTATAATATAATTTTTTAAAAAAGAAACGAATATTAAAAGCAATTAAATATATTTTAAATAATAAAATCAAATAATTATGATATTAAAGTAATTAAATGTATTTGTATTTAGTGTTTGGATTGTTATATAAACTACTGAAAAAGAGGAAGAAATTTTCATACTAATGCATCTCCTCCCTCCTCTTGGAGTAAATCATTCCGTACTAGTCTGACGACACTTGGTATCTAAAAGACGACTATAACAATTTAGTAAATTTATAAATGTTTTATAATTAATATCTTCATAATATCATAATATTTATGACTAAAGTTTTTTGTGGAAGTCTACACTAGACCTCTTCATTTGATCATGTATCATTGATCATGAAAAATCATTGATCATAACAATAAGATTTGCAAACTCACTTTCGTTACCAGCAAAATAAAAAAAAAAACAGATTCAATCATTTATTTGCATTTATTACCCTTCCCAAAAATTACTACTAGTAAACTGATCTTTCTTTTGGGCAATTTTTGTATTTTTGAATTTTGAGTTTCAAATGTTTTTCATTTGAAAAAGTGATCAACATGAAAGTTGTAGTTCTCATCGAGATCTATAACTTTAATGTTGACCATTTTTTGATTTGAATATGTTTAGGTATCCAATTTGAGCCTGAAAAAGGACACGCACTGAACGAGTCGTGCGTACAAATTTTCGGCATGACTTTTTTCGGGGCCCAAATCATTGGTCTAAACTGTTTCAAATCAAAAAGTGTTTGACATTAAAGTTGTAGATCTCGTCGAGAACTATAACCTTCATGTTGAACACTTTTTAATTTGAAGCCGTTTAAGCCTCCGATTTGATCACCGAAAAAGTCACGCCGATCCCGGGCGTCCGTACATATGTTCGGCGTGACTTTTTTCAGTGGTCAAATCGGTGGTCTAAATAACTTCAAATCAAAAAGTGTTCAACATGAAAATTATAGATCTAGTCGAGATCTACAATCTTTATGTTAAACACTTTTCATGAAATTGTACATATAAGACACAGTTCAAAATGACGCATTAATTCTTATGTACACTTAACTCATATATACAACACATTCTTATATGAATTAGAAATCAAATATATTTCTAAACCGGACGATATTTTGTTTATAGATTTTGGTGCAGATGATATTTTGTTGAAAAAAGAATTTTGAACATACTAAATATTTGTGGCATTTTGACTCATTTCTATTGTTAACATAAGTGATTGAATGAATACATTTGAAATCATTTGTAATGTCATTATATGCAGTGAGTTATTTAAAAAAAATGAATGTTTTAAATAAAACAAAATTTTTTTTAAAAAATTTTTTGTTAGTTTGCTAGTAGCGGTGCACATAAAGACCCCGGTCCCGGTCCGGGACAGATCCTGGGCAGGACCGGTCCTTTGGGACACCGGTACCGGACCGATCCTGCCCAAACCGGTCAGGACCGGAAAGAGGTTAACAACACCCTAAAAATAAGGTGTTGACTTTATTTGCCATTCGCAAATTTATTATGCTATCTTTATAAAAAAAATGAATAAATATTAATGCTTCATTTGGCGCCGCGTTTGCGGCAAATGAAGCCACAATGTGGGTAACCAAACGTTCGGCGGCGGCTTTTGCTGCATCTCCACCCGCCGCACCATGAGGAATGGAGCAAAATGCAGCGTTTCGAACGGTGGCCTCCCCCCTCCGGTTCGAGCTGCGGCCCGGCTCCTCCAACCCCGTCTCCAAACACCTTATCAAATGAAGCCCGAGGCTCTATTTGGAACAAGTCAGGGCGGTCGTGAATTTGTTGATAATGAACTATCATTCGTTAAGGTCTCATCTAAGAAATTAAATTCACTTATATGTTCAGAACTAGATTTCTTCCTTTGGTGGCTGTCATAGCCCTTATTTTGTCAAGCATATATTTTATGGTTGGGTTTCTTTTCCAAACTCGTATGAGCAAAAGAAATTCCACAATTAGAGCTTAATTCTAACAAAAAGCCTAAACAGTGAAATTTAAATTTAAAATTAAAATTAATATGGTGTCAAAGAGCATTACCCTTAACAATAAATTCATAAAATTAATATTATTTGACAATATACCGTTCAATGCAAGTTGTGTGATGGCAAAAAGGGCGGCAAAATTATTTAGTGTAGATGTCAATATGATATACCTACAGAAGGATTCATTTGGGGCCGTGTTTTCATGCCGGTGCGGGAGCAGATGCCGTCGGATGATAGAAAAACAAACGGGCGGCATCTGCTCCTGCCATGACCCGAGGAACACTCGAAAAAGGAGTATTTTGAATCCCCACCTCCCCCCTCCAGCTCCCAACAGCGGCGGTGTCTACGTCCGTCCGACTTCTCCTGCCGAACCAAATGAAGCCCGAGACACATAAGTCAACCCAAACTAGGTATTAGCTTTGATATATCTGCTCCGTGTTCAGTATTATAAATCAAATGGGATAAGATTCGCAAATAGTGTGTTTCCCATACATAACAAAGAAGCCTTTGTCTTAATGGTCAACGGTGAAGATTAAAAGATTCAATCCTCTCCTTCAGAATCTTGATCAACAAGAAAAAGATGCTATTCTCTCTCCATTTAATCCACACCACGCTCCAATGAGTTAGCTCTTTCAGAGATTCCTACTGAAGAATGCTTTGTGGAAACTTCATATTTCAACTTGATTATAAGGATCCCTAAAAATTTCTCCTCAAAGAATTCAATTTTTATTCTGAGAGTATTCATTTAGAGGACAAAATGGTTGACCTTACTTATCAGTAGCTTACCTGATTTCGGAGAGACTTTATTAACAACTCTTAATTCTAAGAGTGTTCTTATCAAAAGAATCAGTGGTTCTTAGACATCTTATCAACAACTCTAATTCTAAGAGTCTATTTATCATAAGTCTCAACACTAGTGATAATGAATTCCAGTTGTAGCAGTAGAGTAGATGTACCTGACATTTGGGTAACTACTATGACTTCATATGTCGTATGTGTTGTACATTTTCTCTATGACTTGACATTTATTTGTGATGTTTTATGTTAACTCAGAAATCGGCGATCCTCTCAAAGGTGGCCATTTTCTACTTTTTTTCTACAGGTCGCTCGGCTCAGAATGTCTAGTCCACCCACAAAGGGGCGACCTGCTCTTCGAGGCCGCCCAGCAGGGGCGGCCTGCCTTCTAAGTCTGCCCAGCAGGGGCGGCCTGCCTTCTAAGTCTTCCCAGCAGGGGCGGCCTGCCTTCTAAGTCTGCCCAGCAGGGGCGACCTGCCTTCTAAGTCTGCCCAGCAGGGGCGGCTTGCTCTTCGAGGCCGCCCAGAAGGGGTAGCCTGCCTTCTAAGTCTGCCCAGCAGGGGCGGCCTGCTCTTCGAGGCCGCCCAGCAGGGGCGGCCTGCCTTCTAAGTCTGCCCAGCAGGGGCGGCCTGCCTTCTTAGTCCGCCCTGCAGGGGCGACCTGCCTTTTTAGTCCTCCCAACAGGGGAGGCCTGCCTTCTAAGTCCGCCCAGTAGGGGCGCCCTGCCTTCTAAGTATGCCCAGCAGGGGGGGCCTACCTTCTGAGTCCGCCCAACAGGGGAGGCCTGCCTTCTGAGTCCGCCCAGCAGGGGCGGCCTGCCTTCTGAGTCCGCCCAGCAGGGGCGGCCTGCCTTCTGAGTCCGCCTAGCAGGGGCGGCCTTCCTTCTGAGTCCGCCCAGTAGGGGCGGCCTGCCTTCTGAGTCCGCCCAGCAGGGGCGGCCTACCTTCTGAGTCCGCCCAGTAGGGGCGGCCTGCCTTCTGAGTCCGCCCAGTAGGGGCGGCCTACCTTTTGAGTCCGCCCAGCAGGGGCAGCCTGCCTTCTAAGTCTGCCTAGCAGTGGCAACCTGCCTTCTAAGTCCGTCCAGCAGGGGAGGCCTGCCTTCTGAGTCCTCCAAGCAGGGGCGGCCTGCCTTCTGAGTCCGCCTAGTAGGGGCGGCCTGCCTTCTGAGTCCGCATAGCAGGGGCGGCCTGCCTTCTGAGTCCGCCCAACAGGGGCGGCCTGCCTTCTGAGTCCGTCTAGTAGGGGAGGCCTGCCTTCTGAGTCCACCTAGCAGGGGCGGCCTGCTCTTCGAGTCCGCCCAGCAGGTAGGGGCGGCCTGCCTTCTGAGTCCGCCCAGCAGGACCGACCTGCTCTTCGAGTCCACCCAGCAGGGGCAGCCTGCCTTCTGAGTCCGCCCAGTAGGGGAGGCCTGCGTTCTAAGTCCGCCCAGCAGGGGCGGCCTGCTCTTTGAGTAAACTATACTCGTTAACCAAGCTGAATGGTCAGAAGGTGACAAGATGGTCAAAGCGTGTGATGTTGAGGCAATGAACATTCTGATATAAGCAAGTCTTGTTACATTTTTCAGAAAGTAGTTGATTGTCAATCAGCAAAAAACAAATATGGAACACCTGAAAGTCACTCTAGTGTCAACTACCTTCACCTATGGGGGGATAGGTGATTTGCTGTCGTTTTGCGGAATTAAAAATTTATTTGCACAATAAAACAAAACAAGCACAACACAAAAACACACAGGCAGTTATAGTGGTTCCCTGATTTGGGTACGTCCACTCTCCCCCTTCGACCTATCTCCCAACAAGGGACGACTCAGTCACTTCACCAACAGGATTGAAATCCAATCCTTTCACTATGGAAGAAAACCTTCTACCCAAAGGAGTCACTACTCCTCCACCACGGGTTGCACCCAACCCTTACAATGAGGAAACAAAGTTCCTTTATAACAAAAGTAAAAATAGAATGTACAAAAATACAAACTACATTTGGAGCGCTTGGTGTCCCTCTTCGTTCGATGAAGCGTTCTTGAAGAAGACGAAGAGTCCACGACCTAAGCACTATCTTGGAGAGGATCTCCCCGAGATCGGCGGCGGCAAGGATTGCGGCGGCGATGCTTTCGAGATCCAAACTTCGTAACAAAGCTAGCAGGGTCTACCAACGATCTTACTTGGATCGATTGTCTCAATCGATTCGGAAGGGGAAAGTATTCCCGTTCAACAAACTAAGAGACAAAGGATCTCAAGATAGAAACGTGAGACGCGTTGCTTGGTTGAGTTTCTGTCGCCGGGAGATCAAGAAAAATTCAAGACCAGTGGCGACGACAACCTTTCGATCGGCGACGGAGGCAAAAGAAGTTCCGCGATGAGCTAGGTCAAGTCGGCGGCTCGTTTATTTTTCGCGTGTAGGGATTGTCTGTAATGTTCAAAATAAGCGAGTATTTATACTGTAGATCATCCTTTATGACCGTTATGGGCCCCACCAGAAGAAACCCTAATTTCAGTTCAAACAGCGCCTGAACATTTGGTCTGGTCCAGCGAGCCAACGGAATTCTCCTAAGGCAAATTCGGCGGGAATCATTGGTGATTCTCGACGAATCGGCGAGAATCACTTATGATTCCCGTCGAATTCTCCTTAGAAGAATTCTAGCTGAACAGCAAGCCATCCAGAGAGAATCGGCGAGAATCACAATCCATTCTCGACGAATCAGCGAGAATGCAAAGTCATTCTCGACGATTCGGCGAGAATCACTTAGTGATTCTCATCGATTCTGCCTTAGCTGAATTCTAGACGGCGTTGAGACAACCAGATGCATTCCGCGAGAGTAGGCTAGTGATTCTCGACGATTCGACGAGTATCACTAGTGATTCCCGTCGAATCGGCGAGAATCACTTAGTGATTCTCGTCGAATTTTCCTTAGATGATTTTTCGTCTATCTTCCCGTGAACTGGTCTTTGACCCATCCTTGCTCCTTGTCTGCTCTTGATCTATCTCAAACCCTGTACTTGAAAATAAGTACACTCCAATAGAGAGACTACACGTGAGCCAACACACTGATCTGCTCAACGAGGGATTACATTGCGCAGACCTGTGTATATTGACCCACTGCACCCTAACATTGGTGTGTACTTATCGTGGAATAATTGCAAGCACAACTTGATAGAAAATCATCAAATACATTATCTATTCACCTTAGCTTGTTCAGGGGCTTCTTCAAATCAGGTGCATTGTGGATACAATACCCAACAATCTCCCCCTATTTGAAGAAGCCTAAACCCTACAAGCTAAGGTGAATAGGACATATGGGAATGAAAATCATAACCGAAGAATCCAGTTGAGGGAGAAATTCATTACCATTTTCTTGAGAGCATACTTGGAGCCACCTTAGCCGAGAGGGTAATCTCCCCCTTTTCGGCTTCAGCAAATCTGGGACTTCACTTGGAGCCACATGCTCCCCCTCAGATCTTGCATCCGTGCTCGAGCTTGAGTTCCTTGCTGATGCTCCCCCTTGATCCAAGAGCCTTGAGCCGCACAGTCTTCATTCTTCATAGTTCAGCATGCCGAGTTCAGTTTTGAAGAGACTGAACTTGGCCTCGTCTAGGGGCTTTGTGAAGATATCTGCAACCTACTTATCCGTGGGGACATAGTAGAGAGATATCTCTTTGTTTTCCACATGCCCCCGAATTAAGTGATAGCGCACTTCAATATGCTTCATTCTGCTGTGCGACACAGGATTGTTCACAATTGCTATTACGCTCGAGGAGTCACAATACATCGGAACTTCTCTGAACTGCAGGTCATAATCTTTGAGCTGATTTCTGATCCATAGAAGTTGTGCGCAAGAGCTGCCTGCTGAGATGTACTCAGATTCATCCGTGGAGGTTGCGACACAATTCTGCTTCTTACTATTCCAAGAAATAAGCCTTCATTCTGAGGAATTGACACGTCCCGGAAGTGCTTTTTCTATCATCCCTGCTTCCTGCAAAGTCAGCATCTGAAAAGCCTATCAGCTCGACATCATTGTTTCTTGGGTACCACAAGACAAGATTTGGTGTACTTTAAGGTATCTAAGAATCCGCTTTGTAGCGATATAATGAGATTCCTTAGTGTTCACCTGATATCTGGCACAAACTGTAACACCCCAGAATCTCAAAATATGTTTGTACACAGTTTTGAGTAGCAGGCTGTTAGACACGACCTGGGACACGGGCGTGTCCCAGGGCGTGTCGGGGGTACACGGCCTGGGACACGGGCGTGTCCCAGGGCGTGTTCGAATTAAATTTCGAATTTGGCCTATTCGAGTCAGAGCCGTACACGGCCTTGAACACGGCCTTGAACACGGGCGTGTCAGGCTGGACACGGGCGTGTCAGCTGCCGTGTTTTGACCCGTGTACTGGTTTTGGAAGTCGGTAAGTGCCGTGTAGCAGGAGACACGGGCGTGTCTCAAGAATGACACGGGCGTGTCAGGGTCGACACGGGCGTGTCGATGCCCGTGTTGTTCAGTCGGTTCGAAACCGCGTGTGCCGTTTAAGGGTACACGGCCTGTGACACGGGCGTGTCACAGGCCGTGTCAGCCAAAAATTGGGTTTGTTGGGCAGATCTCGGCCGTTCGTTTCCTTCTATTTGGATCTTGTGGTCCAAAGCATTTCCAGCCTCTTTAAGGCCGTGGATTGAGATGAAATCTCATTTCCACTTAGCCTTTCTCTCTCTAAAGAGAAGAAAGAGAGGAGAGCTTGGAGGAGGAGGAGGAGGAGCTTTCCGGCCGCCGGTGGAGCTTCGTCGAGCCGAATAGAGAGCCGAGTGCAGCGTTGCGGAGGCAAGGCCGCTGCGGTGATTTCCATCCGGCTAGTTCTTCTATGGCGCCGAAGCGATCGTCAAGGGTAACGATCTTTCTTCCTTGGGCAGGTGAAGCCCTTTGTTTTGCATGTGCATGGGATCCTCCATCAAGAGATGGAAACGCGTAAGTGATTCCAGCAGTGAGTCTGCATCTAGAGCCGGAAGTATGTAGTACGGCATAGGCATGCTGTGTGAAGCCCATCCAGACGTATGTCGGGATTGGTGATGTTTGTATTGCGAACCGGAGAAGACTCCGTGTATTCATCGTTTAGCCTGCGGAGATGGTGAGGACGATGTGCTTGGTGTATAGGATGCTTTGCATAGCTCCTTTGGTTGCATGCTTGCTAAGAGCTGGATAATGGAGTGCGGACACCTCTGAGTGGGTGGGTGCGAGAGGTCTTCAACAGGGGTTTGGAGGCTTATGCCCACTCCACCAAGTGGCGATGTTATGATCGGGTGAGCGGTCGATTGGTAGCAAAGCAGCAGGGCGAATTCCTTAGGCTTGTTACACTACGTGGGTAGGTCGACTGGTAGTGCTCACGGGTTTTGGGGTGGTGCGTACCTCTGAGTGAGACGGGTGCGTGAGGTCTTCCACAGGGGTTTGGAGGCTTATGCCCGCCTACCAAGTACAAACCATAAAGGTGCCCTGAGTGCACGGAGCGACTGGCATTGAGGCCGGCGTTTGTGATGTTGTGTGTATGTTATATATATGTTGAAATTGCTATACATGCAGGGAAGGAACCACTACCCCGGGTAAGGGGTGGGGTCGTTATAATTGGTCAGCTGAATGCTGACCGTTGCTTTGTTTATCACCCATGGGGTGGACGTCCATATGCAGGTGTTGCGGGCTGATTGGATTGAGCGGGCAAAAGCCCATGCTGCTGGTAGGCCCTTGAAGGCCGTGCGAAGTGTTGGATTTCATTTGTGGCCGGCCTGCGTGCCGATGTATGAAATTATATGTATTGTAAAGAGTAACTTGTAAGGCCTTAAGGCCGTGTGCGGTGTGGTCTTGTTAACATTCCTGGTCTTTTATATAAATGGGATATTTATATAGTAGTGGACATTCAGTGTTATGAGTTCTTGCACTTAATAAGCTTCCGCTAGAATGCTTTGAGTTAGGACTCGTTTGGTTTGATATTATCCTGTGACCTCACCGTCTGTTTGTGGCATATAGTGTGGGGCCCCGGCCGGACCTTCTACTATACGTCATTTAACGGATATGGTCGTTACACAAACGCATGTGGAAAACATAATATCCGGTCTACTAGCAGTAAGATAGAGCAGGGATCCAATTATGCTTCTATACTTGGTTTCATCAAAAGGTTTCCCTTTCTCATCCCTATCTAGAGACACAATGGATCCTATTAGAGTCCTCATAGATGTTGCACTCTCCATTCCGAATTTCTTAAGGAGTTCATTTGTGAACTTCGTCTGAGAGATGAAAATCCCATCCTCCTACTATTTCACTTGAAGTCCCAAGAAATACTTCAGCTCTCCCATACTACTCATTTCAAACTTCCCTTATATAAGTTTGGAAAACTTCTTGCAAAGGTTGTTATCCGTTGACCCGAATATTATGTCATCGACATAGATTTGCACCAGCAAAATCTTGTCTTTGACTTCCCTAAGAAACAATGTCTTATCTATTTTTCCTCTAGAGAACTTGTTCTCAAGAAGAAAACTAGACAGAGTCTCATACCAAGCTCGATGAGCTTGTTTTAAGCCATATAACGCTTTATTAAGAAAATAAACATGATTGGGAAATGTAGGATTAACAAAACCTGGGGGTTGTGCGATATATAGTTCCTCTTTCATATTTCCATTGAGGAAAGCATATTTCACGTCCATCTGATAGACAGTGAATCCTTTATGCGAAGCATACGCCAGGAATAATCTGATTGCCTCAAGCCTTTCCACTACTGCAAAGGTCTGGTCGAAGTCAATCCCCTCCTCATGTCTGTAACCTTGAGCCACCAGCCTGGCCTTGTTCTTTATGATGACACCGTGTTCATCGAGTTTATTTCTGAAGATCCACTTGGTGCCGATCACATTCTGGTTCTTTGGTCTGGGAATAAGCGTCCAGACATTGCATCTTTCAAATTGATGCAGTTCATCTTGCATGGCCAATATCCATGCCGCATCTTTGTTCGCCTCGTCGAACTTCTTTGGCTTAACCTGTGACAGGAAACTAAGGTGCAAAATCTCGTTAATTGTACCTCTTCGAGTTCTGACATCGTCACGAGGATCTCCGATAATATGATCTCTAGGATGATCCCTCACGTGTCGAAGCTCTAGGAGTCTTTCATCTGGAGCTCTGACATCTTCTCGGGCTCCTCCTTCTTCTAGGAGATTTTCTCCATCCTGATCGTCAACTTCTCCAGTCGGCGTTGAGTTGGAAACCTTGACGTACTTGGGAGTAACATCCTTAGCAGTCTCATCGAGACTTAGCTGTTCAAGTCTTGCACCTGCATCTTCAATAATGCCACTAGAAGAATTGATGTTAAGCAAGCTTCCTTCATCAAATACAACATTAATGGATTCCTCTACCACTAGGTTTTTTTTATTAAAAACCCTATATGCCCGACTTTGGCTACTATAGCCCATGAATATGCCTTCGAAGCATTTTTCACCAAATTTAGTACGCGGGTACTTCCCGTTATTGAGTACATAACATCTGCAGCCAAAGATCCTTAAATAGGACATGGTTGGTTTCCTGCCTTTCAGTAGCTCATAAGGCATCTTACGATGACTCTTGTTG